>JAWWTY010000123.1:72037165-72066410 GCA_035222235.1 Margarornis squamiger
GAAGCCATTCCTTGTGTCCTGTCCCTCCAGGCCTTGTCCCCAGTCCCTCTCCAGCTCTCCTGGAGCCCCTTTAGGCTGGAGGGAGAGAAAGAACAAAGAGAGTTTAACATTTAAATCCTGGGGAAGGAGAAGAGGAGAGGATCCCACAGCCCACAGATTGCTCCACCTCTCCACCAGCCCCTCAGCCACCATCCTCTCCCAGGACATTGGGGACAACCCCCAGCTCCCTAAACCAGTGCCAGCAGGGAGGGAATAACTCTTCCCATGAGGTGTTTCTGGGACTCATGAAATGTGTGTTATCACATGATTCATGAATTCTGTCAGTGAAGCAATTTGGGGGCACAGCCCTGAGTTTGTTCCCCTTGCACTTGCACAGACAGAGACTGAAGCAGCAGCACAGGTTTGAATCACTCCATTTCTACCCCATGCCAACAAATGGCCTGAAGCAATCGTATCCCAGGTTTTAAACCTCCTCCTTGGACTTTCTAAGTGGCTTCCTAGAAAATGCCAAGATGCTCTTTAGTAGAAAACACGTTGGAATGATGCAGCTGGGTGCAAAGGACAGGCATGGGAATGGTGGCAGAGGATGAAGGCAAGCAGAGCAGCAGCTGGCAGAGCCACACAGCCACATCTCCCCCCAGCTGTGCCCCTTCTAACACAAATCTCAGCAAGTCTTTCAGTATTGTTGGTTTTATTACAAGAATAGGCTAAGACACAGCAACAAAATCATGGCAAATTCAAGTAACTTTTAAGATGCAGTTATGAACCACTAATTAAGAGGCTTTACAAGGCAAGGAACCTCTTTGCTGGTTATGGCTGTACAACACTAAGGATGTGCTGGTCTCTCACACCAGCATGTGGTGCTGCTCTGGAACTCCACCCTGCTGCACTCTCCCATCCAGCAGCAGTGCAGACATTAAAAGCAAATATGTTTCCTTCCACTCTTTTATTGCTGTCTCATCCCCTCTGATAACGTGGCTTTTAGTCTACTCAAGTCATCTCCACGTTTGGCAGAAACAATACCTCTTGCCCTCCCCAACTGCTGTTTATCCACATAAATGCTGTTGATTTCGGAGAGGAGAATTAACCAATTATTAAAAAAAAATTAATATCCTTATGCAGGAAATATACTGACCCCTACAATTAATACATTAATAATCATTTACTTGCAGCATTAATTGTGTGACTCAGAGTGTCTGAAGTTTTCATTTAAAAACCCCCAAACATTGAGAACACAGAGGCCACAGGGTGGGGGTGTCTGAGGCCCTCAGACACTCTGAGCTGGCTCTGACTTCAAAGGATGAATCATCAGAATCTGGTTGGTATCAGCACAACTGGCCTGCACAATAAATGAGGCGAGTTCAGCCTTTCCCTGGAGGGGTTTCTGTCTCTCGGCTACAGGAAAATGATGCAGCTTGTCTGCAAGCAAACTTTTTCTATTATTTAAACCAAGGAAAACATATTTATATAGCAAAGGTTGTCTGAAACAGCCTCTGGAAGTCTCAACAGCAGAGCAGCCACTCTTTGCAGAGTTTCAGGATATATTTCAGTGAGAACAAAGACACACAGTCATTCTGTCCTTCCACTGTGGATACAGCAGACAAAACCTACACACCAATTTTCCTGGCCTGTGTCCATCACTGCCACAAAGTTGAACAGCAGAGCAAGCCTGGAGAATTCAGAGTGCAATCCACCCCAAATCTGTTTGATACAGACACCAAAATCCGCAAGCAATAAAAACTTTGGGTACAGTCACACAGGACTGCCTGCTGAGGTATAAATTACTGATGTTCCTGGGCTACACCTGCACCACAGTGTTGGAGCCCCTGTTGTACAATCAAATGCCTTATTCTATCCCAGCTCTAACAGATTGAAAAGCAAAACTTCTGAGAAGTCTGGCAGCTGATGCTTCAAAAGCCCGTCCTACCTTCCCGCACCGCGAGCGGCCTCGAGAGCTCCTTGTTTGCTTTTAATGACGGGGTTTATTCATTCAAAGGTCAAAGTCCTGCTGTGCTTTTCTCAGGCCACAGTTGGAGCAGCAGCTCTGCTGTCAGGCTGCAGGTTGATGAGGGAGTTGCTGGCCTGGGCCAGCTCTGCGATGGAGACTCGCCCTCGCTGTTTGATGTACTGAGCCACGGCCGCCATCTCCTCCGGGGTGATGTAGATGAACTTCCCTCTGTCATCAATCACACCTACAAGGGGGGGGGAAACAAAGGGCCTTGCACTCAGCACTTCCCCACAGACACCAGTCACTGCTTTGGGAAGGGACCTTCCAGCTGCTGAGGCAGCATTTCCTATCTGGGGCAGGCAGAGCAATGTGCCAGCAGTGAGGTTTTTATCTGCTGCCGGGGCTTTGGGGCTGTGACAGTGGCCAAAGTGCCTTGGTGAGACTCGTTTTGTTCCGAGTAACACGTCCTTTCCATCGGGCACAGCTGGCTGGGAGTTCCACAGCTGCACGTGTGTGGCTTTCAGAGAATCATGGAATATCCTCAGCTGGAAGGGACCCACAAGGAGCATCAAATCCAGCCCCTGGCCCTGCACAGACACCCCACCAATCCCACCCTGTGCCCCAGAGCATCATCCAACCCCTCCTGGAGCTCTGGCAGCCTTGGGGCCGTGCCCACTGCCCTGGGGAGCCTGGTCAGTGCCCACCACCCTCTGGGGGAAGAGCCTTTTGCTGAGATCCCCCCTGACCCTGCCCTGACACAGCCCCAGCCATGCCCTGGGTGCTGTCCCTGTCACACAGAGCAGAGATGGAGCTGCCCCTTCTGAGGAAGCTGCAGACCCTGAAGAGATCTGACCTCAGTCTCCTCTTCCCCAGGCTGCACAAACCAAAACTCTCCTTGTGTGGTCCCTCCAGACCCTTCACCATCTTTGTAGCCCTCCCATTTTGGTGCTGCTGCTCTGGGCCCAGGCAGCTGGTGGAGAGGTAGAGCAGGAGTGCTCAGGAGGGCATTCAGAGCCCTGTGGGGCCCAGTTCAGCCTTTAAAGCTTCCCCTCTGAAAGGGAATGAAGCTCAATTCCCACATTTCAGTAGCTCCAACCAGACTGAGAACAGCTCCCAAGGCAGAGCCTCCCTGGCATGACATTTGGGACAGAGACACAGCCAGGGCAGTACACATCTCCCTCCTTCAATTCCAAGCACTTTGAGGTTATTTGAACAGGTATCCACATGTACCTGCCAAGACAGCTGTTCTCCAGCCTTGACCACGGGATCAGGTCACACAATGTTTGTGCTGGCACCTTCCCCTACCTCACCCTCCGAAAGAGCAAGACTGCCCAGCAATAAACCAGACTTGTTCAGACAGAGAGCTCCCCACAGGCTCAGTCTCTGCTCACATTCCAGCTTGGAACTGTGTGGGTACATGGCTGGGAACAAGCACTTCACTTGCTCCAGCATCCTGGAGGGCTCTGGGATGTTTGCTTCTCCCATTTTGTCATACCCCAGTGCTGGGCTTTAGTCACCAAGGCTGGGCAAACTACCCCAAATTATCCCAGTGATCCTTTCCAATTCAGAGTCCACAAGACCCCATTTGCAGCTGGCTGCTCAGCAACCCCAAAAAGCCTTCAGCAGATGGGTAAATAAATAAAATATAGGGAAGCATCTAGTTATCAACCCCTATGAGGATCCTTAAAACAGGAATGACACTGGAAATCTCTGTCTGCCACAGGGAAGGCACCTCCTGCACCACCACCTCTCATCCCCTTTGTGCCTTGGCTGTCACCTGTCAAAGTGCCATCTGCCATCAGGGCCTGGATTCTGTTAATTGCATCCTGTGCAGAAGAGAAAAAGGAACAACAGACTGATCAAAAGGCAGGCAAAAAAACATTCCACGTGTTCAGATAAACTACAAACAGAGGTTGCCATTTAATCCCTCAGCACTAAGGGCTGCAGGGAAGGGCACACACCAGTGTTCCCACACAGACAGAAGCCCTTTGGTCTTAGCAGAATGAATTTCCTGCATTTTGGGGTGTTCAAATCACTTCCCTACCCCAAAAAGAGACTTTAGTTGCTGTTTCAAGGAACAGGGATGGTGCCAGGAATCTTCCCAGGGAAAGGCTGTGCAGTGCCACTGCAACAGGCAAGTTCCATGAGGCACACTGAGGTACTTCTCAAAGAGTCTTGCTCAACACATTCCAGAGTTTTTTATACATTTTCCTGTCCTGTTTCAGAGCAGGAAAACCTCTTTTATCAGTGCAAAACATCAACTTGTTGAATTTATGGCTGGCTTAACTCCATAGTTACCCCAAGCATGCGGTTCTACTGCACCCTAAGTATCTAAGCCCTGGTTTCCACAATTGTGCCTCTCTCTTTCCTGTATTTATGTGACTGCAGAGGCAAATTGCAGTTTAAACTTCAACCCTGAGTGAGTTAATGCAAACTTAACTGGAGTTCTGGTTTAAGAGAGAGGCAGGGGCCCTGTTGGGCTTGGGCTTGGGACAGTGGAAGTTTCCTGTAAGAACAGAAAACATTGCTCCATCATTACATTCACAAACAGCACAGGATCCATTCCCCAGCAGGCAGCTGTGAAAGGGGCACACTGAGCACTTTCCACTGGAATAACCTTGTGAGCCCACACTCCACTTCACTGGCTGGCTGGTACTTTGGTGAATGGCCACATTTTTAGGGCTGGTTTTGCTGATCCTCACCAAAATCCAAGCATTTTCAGTAATGCTCAGACACTTCCCTAGAGATACCTTCATCTACCTGTTACCTCTCCCATGCTTTTAAACTCTTTGCTAGTACTTGCCCCCAAAAGCCAGTCTTTACACCCCAAAAGTCAGTGCTCACCTGTGTTCTTAAACCCAGATGTGAAGCCAAGTCCTCCAGCTGGATAACCTTTGTTTTCTATGGGAAGAAAGAAGAGTTACACACAGCTGATGAATTAGAAGGTTGGCATGTTTTATTTCCCATTCAGGTAACAAATTGCATTTACCAGACAAAGCAGAACCTGTCACTCTCAGTAACTTTTCCAAGTAAGCAATTTTCTTCTGGTGAAAAACTCTCAAGTTACTTAAACCAGTGAGCTCTGTGGAAAGACTGAGTGCCTGACCCACTTAGGGGAAGACTCAAATCCACTTGCCAACATTTATCCTGGACTTTTCCTTACATTAGGATGAGCACAGTAATCAGCCATGGTCCTGTTCTCCTGCCAGTGAGTTTCTCAGCTGCTACCTTTAATTTCCAATGTGTTTTATCACAATCCTATTTTTCTGAGAGATGTTTCAAAGTACCTTTTAAAACCCTCACTGGAGTGCAACAGCACATACATAAAATCCAGCCAAGACTGGCAGCATTAAGTGCTTTAGTCTGTTTTACTAATGTCATGTGCATTAATGCCAAAATAATCTTCCTAAGCAAGCAAACACCTTATTAAAATTGTCAGGGTTGGAACTTGAAATTGCCATTTTGCTTTTGACAGAGATTCTCCCTGCAGGTTTTCTCAGTCCGGGCACAGTCACCACTGCTCACATCTGGTTTTATGCTTCTCTGCAGCTCCAGAGAAAACACCTGCTGTGCTCATCTGGAGCTACTTGGTTCCTGTTTTCTTCTCTGCCAAAGCTTTAGGAACTCATCTGTTTAGTATTGTAAGGAGCTTGGAAAATACAAAACTGCCATAAAGTTCAGTTAATATTCAGGACCACATTCCTAAAATCCATATATATATATATATGGCCACAGGAGCTGCACCTCCATTAGCAAATGCAGTACTTCAAACAATAAACTCATTTGTTTCTTGAGAGCACACTGGAAGGACACTGAAGAAATAAAGGGAGGCTGAAATAGATGAATGTCTTTCATTAATAAAATCAGACCAAGGAAAGCCACACACAGATTTAGCAGTTGTGAAGTTTGATGCAGCCAAGCTAGAGAACTGAATACCATGGACTGAACACATGGAACTGGAACCAGTCCATGGAATTCAGTTCTCAGAGCTGGGAACTGCCAACATTCGTCACATCTTCTTTTAAAAAGGGTTTGGGGGGGTGTTGGTGCAAAGCCACATAAACAAGAAAAACAGGACTTCAACCTTCACTTAAAGATATTCACCCTCAATGACCAAGTTTAGTGGAAGTTTTCCAGGACAGATCCTGCTGTGAATAAGAGCCCAGGGAATGGGGTGGAATTAGGATGCATTTCCCCCCACACACACACTCTGAAATATAATGACAATGTGAGGTCCCAAGGGAAGAAAACACTTCACCATGTGCTACAGGTTGCAGAAATAGGTTTGACTTCCATAGGGCAACATAGACACATCCACATGGTAGTGAATTCCTTTAATTTTCTGTGTGATTCTGCTGCTGTCCTCAGCAAGGCATGAAACAGAGCAGGAGGCTGCATTTGACTTCCAACACCCTCAGGAACGAAGCGTGGGGTGAGTTATCTCCAGTCAGTTATGGCAGTACAATAAGTTATTCAACAGAAGAGCTGAATTCAATTTTACTTTTTAAAAAATGCCAATTACTCTTAATTTATACGTTTTCCAGACAGCTCCAAGCAGCTCAGCACTGCTTCCTGTCAAGGAGTTTCTGTGAACAGAAGACGAGGGCCATACATAATCTATACATTAAGCACACGCTCAAGATTAAAGAAAAATACTTAAAGTGATGCCCCAGTTCTGCAGCTCAGAGGGAATCAGGTGTTGGGGCGCTTCTGAATTCAGCTTTTCAGCCCAAGTTTAATTTCTCTGACGTCAAGATGAAGTGACTAATCCAACACCACACACGTGTGCCCAGACCCCAGACTTTGTGACTAATCTGTTCCACCACAGCCACATGGGGCAATGGGCAGGACCTGACCCGGCTGTGGCAGCCCCTGGGAGCCCTTCCAGACTTGTGGGAGATCCCAAGGGATGCTGAAATCTCCCCTTGTGTTACCTGTGTTATCCTAAGGCACAGGAGGACTCTGCACTGAGCTCTCGTTGAGCCCTGCCTGGCAATTGCCCCCATGGACTCCCCTAAGGAGAGTTAGCCACGAGGCAAAGCTCTTTGTAAGTGCATGAGAGAAATCCAGGGTTTTGCTGGGATAATGGACAAGCAAAACCGGCCCAGAGAGCGAGGTTTTGGATTAACAAAATGATTAGGGCTTCACTAAGCATACAAGTGATTTGCTTGCTAAAGAAGCCCTTCACACACATGTCACACTTCCTGAGAGTTCAGTTTCCAGGGAAGGAGGAAAGGGATTCATTAGGACAGAAGGTTTGCATTACACTGTTAGAGCAAGAGGAGAAAAATGCATCTGATCTTTGATATAGCAACAGTGGAGAGCGAGGCCTTTGTCCCTACAGATCAAAAGCAGAAATCCTCATGAACACACCACAGGCTTTAAACACCCACCCTTACAACACGATGAAAGGGAGACCAACACACCCTGTTTAAAACAAGTGATGTTCTTCTCAAATATCCCTGCCAAACACTGAGACAACATTGCATGGATAATTGTACAAGAAGCTGGGGTTGACCTTTCCAGTGGCAGTGTTTGAGGCACACGCTGGTGCAGCAACTCTTGCTCCTGCTGAGCTCACATGCAGAGCTTGTTTTCCAAACCAGTGGCTGCTGCTCACAAGCAAAAAGGCCTGAACATCCCAAATCCCAACTTACAGCAAATATTAAAACTTTGAGGGTGATTCAACAGGCCTGTGCTTATGAAAGAGCCACATCCTGCCCCAAAAAGCCAAGCCAGAGGTGTAATTATAAACCCTTCTAACAACGATGGACGTGCTCGTGCTGGTAAGTAAATAAAGCTTATTTAAAGTATCACTTTGGTTACTTGCTGAATACTTAAGCAAATCAAAGAGGAAGTCACGATGTCCCTCTCTGACAAGAGGTATTTTACAAAATCTAACAAGTATGGAAGGAGGAGAAAGACCAATGGCAGCTTACCTTAACATATTCCAGGAATTCCAGAAGAAAGCTGCGGGACTGGACACAGCAAGGAAAGCAAGTGTTATTTGCAATTCAGGAACATTAAATGCATCACAAAATTGCTGGGTGCAAATATCATAAAAGGGTTTAAAATGCATAATTCTCAAGTTTTAACTACACACACGTTGAAATACTGAGCTGGAAACAAAAATAATCGAGATTTAACCTTGTGAGGGATTTATGACAGGCACTTTCTGAGACAGAGAGTGGCTCAGGTACAATTTGTGTCCTCTGAAAGGAAATCTTAGAATGTTTTATTCTTACCATCACACCCCTCCTGAAATAACCCCATCTGGGTGGGTTTGAGCATCACTGAGTCACACAGAGACCCTGAGGATGGTTTTGTACAGAAATAAAGCCCAGAGTGACTCAGGACACAGCTCCTGCAGATGCCACCAACACGTGTGGAGGCTCAACCCCTTTTCAAAGCCAATGCACCTGAAATCCAGTGCTTTGATGTGAGCAGCTCCCCTTCCAAAGGCAATGCAAACAACTGGCATTGAAGTTAGAGGAGATCAAGTTGCTCTGCAGCCCTGGAAATCAATCAGCCTTAATTAACTGCTTAGCTCTGCACTGAGGAGTTTAATTTTGAGCCTGAGTTTCGGCACAGCAGCCCCAACACCACAAGGCAGAGTCAGCTTTGTAACAGGGCACTGAAATGCTTCAGTACTTCAGCCACCACAAGGCAAGGCTGGCTTGTCCTCTCCGCAAGGCTGCCTGCTCTTATTTCTGAATATGACTTTTAAATCACCTACAATTCAAGTTCTAACTCCCCAGCCCTACCAAAGTTATCCTAGTTTGACATCCAGGTATCATCAAGTGCCTGCTGAAGGAATAAGGGCAATAAACACATTCCAGCTTTAAAGGGTGTCTAAAGTGGAACAATTTACTATTTAGGTACAAGCTCATCTTCTAAAAGGATAGGCACAGATTCTTGAAGGAATTTTCAATGAAAAAATGCATTTTCCTGTTCTCTGCATCTCAGGGAATTCCCCATCACCAGATACAACTTCTCTTGGTGTTAATCCCGGTGAGATGGAGGAATTTTTCTTATTGGGAAGGGGGTCCACAGTGAGAACTTGTAATGAGTCAATATTACTTGACATTAGGCACAAGCTCCTCAGCCCAAAGCCACTCTCAGCCACACCAAAGCAAACCCATTTAATCCAACAAGGTCATTTCAGCAGAGGAGCAAATGCACAGATGGCCCTGAAATAAATCCTTCGCATGAAATGTGCTGGGCAGCTCCAATTTGGCAGCTACAACCCAAGAGCAAGTCCAGCATTTGAAGGCAAATAAATTGAGTCTAACAGGTTTTCAGCAGACAGAACAAGAGCTCTGCCTCCCACAGCAGCAAAATTTTACAGGTTTGCTGGGATATCTTATCAAGTGTCATATTTCAACCACCATCCCCAGCAGCTCATTGGGGGGAGCACACGAGGATGTTATGCATGAGTTTGAAATCTCATCATTTGCAACACTAAATGTGCAATTTTCCAGAGGATAACCCACAAACACCCAGGCTGTGTGCTGTGAATTCTCTTACCAGAAGCCTTTTAAGACAAGAACTTGTTTTTTTTGATTTTGCAGCAGCTCTGTTGGTGTAGAAAATAAAACCAAACCCAAGCAATTGCCCCCAAGATCTGTGGGCACCACCAAACCCCAAATTTAGCTTTGTGGGCTCACTCTCTATGGGTAAGGCAGAGCTGGTGACAGTGAGAGATTATGTGAATTCCAGAATGAGTTCTATCTGAGCCCTCAGATGAGGGAGGAAACGACTCAATTCCAGTGACAGGCACTTCCTTTAGCACTCCAAACTAACTTGTCGAGGTCTGGTATGAGGAACTGTGGCATTCCCCAGGAAATATTCCAGGCTAACCTGTGCCACAGACACAATTTAGCTTTCACAAGAAAAACCTTTGGCTGACTCCTACTTTCCAGTTCATTTTACACAAGACAGTGCAGAGAGTCCAACAAAGAGAAAGGAAACTGCAGACCCAGCCTAACTCATACCTGTTCCTCTGTCATTGACTCTTCAACTCCTTCCTCTTCAACTACAAAGCTCTCCTTCAGCTTCAGGTACTCTTCATACTCTCTCTTCTCCTCTTCTTCCTTTGCCTTCCTTTTTTCCTCCTCCTGGACAGAAAAGATGACAAGTGGTCACTTTGCTCCTCCCCGAGTCAGGTTTGGTTTTAAGTGAAGCAGCATCTTCCTTTTGTGCAGCCAGGAGATAAAAAGCATTTAAAATGAGCCTGAGCTCTCCCTTGGTGGCATCACTGCTTTCCCAAGCCCCTCTGGAGGCAGTGACCATCTCCCACCAGGGCTGGCTCTGACTAGGTCTGAGAGAGGGCACAAAACCACTCTTAAATAGCAACCTGCTGGCTTCATTTGCATGAATGTGTTTCTCCTGCACATCCCGTGACGGGAAGTCCCTGCCCCAACTGTCCTCTGATGCAAGAGCCACATTTTTGGCAAGTGGCCCCAATTCTGCCCTGACACTCGAGTGCATTGGGAGGGAGCACAAGACCAGTGGGGTTCCACCAGTGTCCAGAAGCTGTGCTGTGAAAGTGTCCAGTAAAATCAAGTTTTCAGGTGAAATCTCTTTCTTATGAGAGCTTTCTCTCAGCAAACTGTGCCTACGTGGAATGTAAAGAGCTGTATGAAGTATTTTAGGCAGAGGAAACAAGGTATGATTGCATTAAAAAAGAGGTTTTTTCACATGGTTGGCTCTTAACCAAAATCTTCAGGCTCTGCTTTTAGTTATCTGCAATAAAATACTTCGTTGCCTGCCCTGAAAGAAATACTGAAGTCTTGAAAAAACCCCAAAATGCCAACCCAGAAAACTCCAAGTGCAGCATCAGTGACGTGGTTTTGTAGAATTCACACGTCCCCCAAGGCAAAACTGTGATTAAAGGTTTGGGGACGTGAGAGTTCCTTAGAAAATGTTTCTAATAAGAACAGGTTTTTACTGGGAGCTCATAAAAAAAACCCCCCAAAAACTCAGCTTTCCACGATTTTCTCTTAAAACTTGTTCTGCTCTTCTCCAAGTGCAGATTCAGAGGTTGGACTTGATGACCTTGGAGGTCTTTCCCAACCCAAATGATCCTACTATTCTACACAGAATAAAAGTGTTTCCTGCCAGGACTGTTTCTTCCCCAGAGAAATCACTGCTTGTGCAGCACCTGGGACAAGGAGATTCCAAAGTGGCTGGCCTCTGGCTCTATCCCATTCCAGAGGCTGATTAAAACTCAGACAGAGGAGTTCCTCAAATGTCAGTGACAATCTCAGGGCATTCCTTTACCATTAGCACAGGAATTGATCTTTTAAAGAACAATTATATTGATTTCTAAATGCTTGCCATGCTGCATCTTTGACACTGACATGGTTAATTTGCTTCCTTAAATAGATGGAAAGCAAACATTTGTTCCATTGAACCAGGAAGAAACAGCAACAGGTCATTAAATATATTGAAAAATACCCAGATTAAAAAAGATGCCACGTAAGGCCAAAACCAGCAAGGTACCAGAAATGGGCATGGCAGAGTTGCCCTTCAAGAAAAACCAAAGAGAAAAGAGTATTTGGTTGCAATTTCATTTCATCAAATTCCCAGAAAGTCAGGAGAAAGGATCCTCCCAAGATCCAAGGATGAGAAAAACAGGACTGGAAGGATCTTGCTGTACCTGCAAAGCCAAGGCCATCTTTTGAACTGCTATCTCATGAAAAATCTACAGATCTGAGGAAGCTCTTGAGACAAAACAAGACCATTTTTTGGGTCATTCCTCACTTTAACAATTAGCCCAACAGCACATTTTCCCCTTACAAGCATTACAGGTGCCAAGAACAACAAAACCACATTTCATTTGGAAGTGACAACAATTGTTCTTTTCTTGTGAGTGCAATAAATTTAATCTTGATCCTGGAAAGACATGAATAAGGTTCTTCCCCACGTCTATTAGAGAGGTTGTAATTCAACAGGGTTTGAAATGAGGGGGAAAAAAATAGTCACAAAACCTGAAAGTTCCCTTGGTAAATAATTTCTATATGGTTCTACAGAATAAATAAATTAACAGAGGACACTGTCCCATTTGTAACTGAGAGCAACAATAAGTAAAATAAGTTTTTCAGTTTCTGGAAGGTCTAACAAATGAATGAGGCTCCTTCCCTATCTGAAGAGCAGCACCTCCACTTTTTTAAAGCACCCCAGCACTTCCATGTCCAACCCATGCAGAAAGGCAGCTCTGCTGTGAGCCTGGCAAAGCACTCAGCTCCCAGCCCCTCTTTTGCTGAAAAGCCAAGAGGAATTTGTTTTCCAGATGCCAAATTTTGATGGGCAGAGCATTTCCAGGTGGGCTGAGTTAAAGTGGGTCAGCCCTCAGGGCTTCCTGGTGACCACAGCCTCTTCCATAAAACCAAGCATTTCCAGATGCTTCTTCACCTAATAATTAAAAATTGATGCACAATCTCACTTGCTTTACAACCTGAATTCACCTGTGATTCAATCTGAGGCAAAAGAAAGGTTTAGCCAGACTGTGACCTGGGTCAGAGCCAGGGCAGAGATGACTTTGAACAACGAGCAGTTGAGCAGGCAGGACTTGTGGGAACGTTTATTCCCAGCTTTTTGTGCTCCCCCATCACACCATCCCTCTTCCCTCACATGCCCAAGTCATGCAGCAGTTGCATGGAAGCTGCAGGATCACCTTTGGGCAGCAGCATTCCCAAAAAACCATGAGAGTGTGCAGGAATAACCCAGGCTCTGGGAGGGGCTCAGCCTCTCAGGGTGTGCTCAGGGAACAGAGCCCAGCCCTTGCTTTGGCCAGGAGGGCTCAAATGCACATTTTAAACCCCACACCTTTGCCTAGCAGGTTTTTTGGAGCCCTCCCCACTGGGATGTCAGAGGTGCAGCAGCAGCTCAGAGCACAGAAAGGCTGGGCCACCTCGCCCAGCCACCCATGGGTGGGGTGCTGGGGAAATCCCAGCAGCCTGGAAATTTGGTAGCTGCAGATGCTCCCCTTCAGCTGCCTGCTTTTGCTATTTTTCTTTTTCTCTTTTTTGTTTTGCTGCTCTCTTCACTCACCTAAATGTTACCCAAACCGTGGAACGTTTGTACAGTGTAAAGACTTCTTTTTGATCTGCATGTAAAGAACAAACTATCTCAATTTCATCATATTTTTATCAAACAAACAAATAAATTAGTCACTCAAACTTTTCTTCCCCTGTTCTTTTCCTCTCCAGCACTTCCAAAATCCTTACCCCCTCCAATACTGGATCTGGTCAGCACCCACCTTCCCACCAAGGACCTGGATTTGCTCTGAGGCTCCTCTTTGCCTCTTACCTCCATTCCAAGGACTATTCCCAAACACCTTCCTTTCCCCAGGTGAAACCCACAGCACCCTGGAAACTCCTGTAGGGCTTCCAGCTGGGTTTTTGGGGTCACAGACTGCTCAGGAGTCATGGGATGCTGTTTGGTCACTGTTAGTGTCACTGGACACTCTTCAGCCATCACCTGTCATTCCTTTGTGGCTGTTCCCTTCATGTGCAGGAGGAGGAAGGGCATCCAAATGCCCTGGACCAAAGAAACCCTCCTTGCAGAGCATCCAGGTTTTGTGCTGTCAGTGCAGCTTCTGCAGGGAGCAAGAAGGGACTTCTCCCAGGGAATAATCTGGCACAGAGCAGCTGGATCTGTAGGATTCATTGCCCCACTCACTGCTTGCACAAAGTGTCCTTATCCCCTCAAAAGGAGAGAAGGAGTTTTTTGGAAGCTTTTCTACTTGTACTTCTTTGGGAGAGATCAATCCCCAGGAAAGCATACACACTTGAAAACTGATGTTTAAACTGGAGTAGTCTCCATCAGCCTCCAGAAAAGGCACTATTCATGGAGGAATAATGGATAAAAATGGCAAACAGGCAATGAAAAGCTCTGCTGAGAAGCAGAGAAATCTCAATAAGACATAACAGAAGAACTAAAAATCGCTGCCTCTTCTTAAACAATCAAGTATCAGAGTCAAAACTTCAGGGTCTTAGTTCTCCAAAAGCTCCAAGAGGACCCTTGTGACCTACAGCTCTGGAGACCCAGCCCATTTTCATTCAGGCACTTAAATGCAAACTTACAAAAATGCCTGTATGAAATGACAAAGGAAAAAGCTGTTCTGTGAGCAAGCAGCAAGGCTGTGTGTGTGAAGCCCCTGTTTTGCAACACCGGAGGAAGTTGAGCCCTCATTGATAAGTGTCGGTGGGTAAAACCAGCTCACCACCAAAAAACTCCAGGAGTGAGAGGGAAATCCCCAGGGCTGAGCCAAATGCCAGTGATAAAGGGGCTGCCTCAGGCCTTGCAGTCAATGAGGCCAGCAGAGCTCTGCAAAGGAAACTTGAATTTAAAAATACATTATTTGCTTTGCAACACCGAAGCCAAGGGGCAGCCACGCTGTGTTTCTAAGTGCATGCAAATGTATTTAAAGAGAAGCAAGGGGGGTATTTTTCTCAAGAATAAGGAAGGTTTTAGCCCCCATTAACTCTCCTGAAGGGACAGGTTCCAGCTTTTAGCCTAATTTTGGTTGTATTTCTTGGGGAGAGAGACTGAACGCAAGGTTCAAGTGGAATTTAGCTGTGCTTGGTTTGGGGATTTGCCACTGTCACTGTACCTGCAGAAACATTCTGATGTGCTGAAAAAAGAAAGGAAAAATGAGGTTACCTGACAACTGTGACAGTTCTCAGACAAAATTCAGGGGTAAAATCCAAATTTCTCGTGCCTTGTGGGATTATATGAACTGCAGGAATGTCAGGAATCAAAATGCCTCCAAAGGCCACAGGACCAGCTACTCCCTGGTTTTTATCTCATGACTATCACTCAGTTCTTGACCTATTTTTCAGAACTTTGCCTTTGCACCTCCTAACTTCCAGGGGGAACAGTATCACCATGTGGAGTCCACAAGTTTGACAAAATATTCCTGGTGGAAATTAATTCCTCCTAGAGGAGAGCATAAACGACATTTTATCCTCTATATTCTTTAAAACTCACAATAAACCCAAGGATCCTCTCACTGCTCGAGGAGGCCTGGAAGTTACTGGATTATCAACTTAGACACAAGCAAAAAAGGAAATATTGAAGAAACTTTACTCTGAGAGGCAGAATAACATTGCTGATGTAGCTGGTGGGTTGGCTTTGCTGTCCTGATAAACACTGGGAAAAATAAACAATCCAAGCAAACTAAAATGGCTTGAAAAGACAGAATTTAAGTAGCTGAGCAAGGCATTGGCTGAAGTGAACATCAGGCTGGATTCTGGCTATTTTCCCAGTTCTAGTAAGTCCTTCTCTGGTTTATGGTGCACAAAATTTAAGAATCAAAATAAACGAAAAAGTCAGAGCCTTAGTTTGTATTCCTCTTTTTCACTGAGCCTTGTAAAAGAGAGGTGGAAGTGCATTAGTGCACTCTTTACTAGGGATACTGACAATTAAAATAAAACCACTAAGAGTTACCTCAATCAACCAAAAATACATCACAAAGCCCTGAACTCACCAGAAACAAACTTTAAAAAAAGGGATAAATATGTCAATGAGCACTTTCTGGCTGGAATTTCACCCTTATTTTCTGCACAACTTTTCAACCATGATCCTGATTATCCAGGTACACCCAGAGGGGATCCCAGGATAACATCTCTGTCCTGTCTACAGCTTCCTTTGAGCAGGTTGGCCAAGCTCAGCTGCAATTGCCTTTGGAATTCTCCTGCCACCCTGCAAGGACCTGAAGTTCCAGTGTCACTGCAAGTGGCACTTACACAGGGACTCCAAAGTCCTGGAGTCATTGCAACTCATTCTTCAGGGTTTCAAGGATATGAAACTCTCAGAACCATAAGAAAATAGTTAAAATAAATAAATAAATCAGGGGACTGAGTGGAGACAAAACACACAAAGGAATAAATCACTGGAGGGAAACCTTGCCATGTGAGTTTTGAGTTATGCCAAGCCCCAAGATGAGCTTTAGAGGCAGCCAGAGCTCACCTTGCCTCTTTCCAAGCTGGAATTACGAGGAGGAAAAATGGGAAAATAATTTGGAGACAAGCAAGGCCCAGAAGGCCGAAGTTGGTGCTGCTGGAGTGTGTGGACAGGGGAAAAGAGGCACCATGGATCCAAAGGAAGCCAGGTCTGCTCCAACACACCTTGGCTGAGCACAGGGCTGGCCTGGAGTGGCCAAGATGGTTGGGCAGCCTCAGGGGTCACTCTTTGACCACCACCAGGTTCTTCTGCACTTGTACATCTCTCTTGGAAGGGGAGCTGTGGAGTTATTGGTCCCCTGGAAGTTTGTTCCAGCTGCTTTACGAAGCAAAATCTTGGACTATGCTACATATCCTGATGTTGTAGTACAGTCTCCTCCTCCAATTTCTGGAATTCAGGAGACTTTTATTGAGGAAAAGGAAATAAAAGTTCAGAAGAGGAAGGATTTGGGGGGGAACAGTCCCAGAGGTAAATGGACATTCACACAAAGATCTAATGGATACAACCTGCATGCCTAACATGTGGATTATTTTCTTTAAAATTGCTTTATCCTTCCTTCATGCTCCCAGCAGAGGAAAGGAAAAATTGCCTTTTCCTTTCTTAAAATGTTCTCAGTAACACACTTCACTTACTCCACCTGCATTCAGAACAAATGCAAACAAACCTACAAACCAGAGGCACCAATTCCCATGCATAGAACTATCCCCAAAAATTCCCAGTGGGAGCTGGGGGCTGTGCTCTCCTGGGACAGCAATTATTAAACAGCACACCTTGGTCCTGGCCTCCAGGAGCAAAGGCACCACAACCTGCAGCAGCAGAGCATGAAGTTCTCAGCCAGCAGCACTGATGCCCTGAGGACACAGAGCAGCTCTGAACTCAGTTTTCCTCCCTCATTGATGAAAAGTATCCAACAAAAGCATTCCAGCTGAGCAGGACCTGTTTTTCTGGGTCACTCCTGCCTGTCATGCACCTCACACGCATACTTTAGAAATCTTTCATTGGGAAGCACATGCAAATTTGTGTAATTAGAGCAAAATGACATGATTTTACACAACGAAAGTTGCAGAATCAGTTGCTGGTGCCTTTCCCTTTCTGCCCTGCTGGCAGCTCAGAGGAAGCAGGGGCCCAGGGAAGGTGTGAAATCTCCATCCTCAGGAGGCACTCAGAGCTGGGCTGGTGAGTCCTGAGCAGCAGCTCTGCCTGGCCATGGGCTGAGCAGGGCAGAGCAGGGGGTTCCTGACCTCACTGCCTACACAGAGGCAATTCCAAAGCCAATCCTGGTGCAGCATTCCCATGGAGAAACACAACCAACCCCACCTGTCGTTCCTCCTCCAGGCGTAGCCTCTCCTCTTCTTTCCGCCTCTCCTCCTCTCTTTTGGACTCAAGTTTTCTCCTTTCTTCTCTCTCTGCTTCTTCAGCCTGAAAAAAAAAAAGAAAAGGCATTATGTAAAACAAGCCTTACTCTTCCTGAATATACTTTTTTTTTTATTTCATATTGTGATCCCATGAGGGGGTTTCTTCCCATCTTCCTAGATGTCTGCTCAGAAAGAAACATTAAAAAGAGTAATGATAATAAAAAGTCATCACCATTTAACTCCCCCTACCCTTCAGCACAATCAACATTGTAATAAATTTACAATTACCCCCCTCCCTTGCCTTTATTAAGGCTTTAAGTTATGAATGTGCATGAGTTTATTACTACAGTGACGTTAAACAATATTGTTTCCTGGCATTCCACTTCTCCTCACTCAAGGTTTAGTCAGAATGGACCCTAAGGAGAGGAAGAAAAGGATTGGGAAGATAAACTCTGTAAAACCAAGTGCATTCAAAAGTATCATTAACCTGGTCTGAATCTCTTCAAGACAATTTGTACTGGCCTCTTAAAAGAATTTTATTTTTGGTTTTAAGTCAAAGAGATTATTGAGAAATATGGGAGGAAATAAAAAGGGTGTTTAGTGTATTTCCTAAAGGTTTTTTTTCTTCAGTCTCTTCAGTACACTTAGATTTGAAAATATATTAAGAGAACAAGCAGAAAACATTCAAATGGAGGATTAGTGGCTTTGAATGTGTCAGAGAAAAAGCCCCAGCCAAGGAATTTCTCTGTCTACATGGGAAAATAAAAATCAGCATGTTCTAAAATGGAACAGAAGATTCCTTTTAAAACTATAACACCTTGCTCAGCCAAGTGATGCTCATCTCACTTCACTCAGGTTTTCCACAAAAAAGAGGCCAATTAAACAGAATCAACATGGAAAGTAACAACAAAATGATGAAAGCACCGAGTGAGCGAGAAAAGGTTCGTAATGGAAGTTTATATATAACATAATAATTAACTTTACCACTACACTGTAAAGCAGATATTGGATTTAAACCTCAGGTGGCACTAAATATTCCCAAGCTGGGATTTCAGAAGCTTTGTTTGGACTCTTGACACATTGAAAACTTTCACACAGAACAACAGAGAGTCCTCAAAAAATACATACAGAACAACTCCAAGGAATTAAAGCACAACCTGCTGCCTTCCACAAGCACCCTTCAGAAAGCTGCAAAAAGCCTGCTGCTTCCCTGGAATGAACAGCAAAATGCTTTTCATCTCCCCCAACCCATAAAAACAATAAATGCTGATCCTTAGGGGTCCTTTCCAACTCAGAATATTCTGTAATTCTGTAAACACAGCTAAAGCCAAAGCCAGTTTTTACGCTATGAGAGCACATGAAACAGCACTCACAAGTTTTGGTCCTGGTGTTACAACAACACCCTGTGGGTCTGAGTGTGTTTTTAAGGGCAGACAGGACTGAAATTAAATGACAAGCCAGTGGAAACATCTAACAGAGAGCATTCAAATTTTAACTCCTTTTTTCCTCCCCAAAAAAATGCCAGAGAATTGAATGGAAAGAAAACGAGACTCCATTTTCCACGGCCCTCTTGGGATTTGACAGAAAAAGCTGAATTTCCAGTTTTAGAAGAAAACAACAATGTTGTAGTGATGACACTGGTTTTGCCTTCCTGGGGTGTCTCCCACCCCCAGTTCTTTGCTGAGCTGTTCAGGCTCTGCTCAGGGCTTGATACGTGGCAGGAAACACTCACCTCTCTCTGTGCTTTCCTGGCTTGTTTCTCTTCTAATTTCCTCTGCTTCTTTGCTCCAATTTTCGCAGACACCTGAAATTCTGGCACCTCCTCAGCATCCTCTTCCTCTGCAACATTGCACAAATGACAAACTGTAAGTTGGCTGTAAAAATTCCCCTGGATACACTTCAGTGTCGCCCAGGGAAGCAGCAGCTGAGGGAAAGGAGACACACACACACACACACACTTTGGATGGAAAAAGGCAAAAAAAAAAACATCACACAAGACTGCCAAAGCCACAGAGCAGAAGTAACAAAGCAAACACACACTCTCAAGTGAAGGCAGGAGTAAAAATTGCCTTCATCTTCGGAAGGAAGGCTTTTCATAAGGATTTCTTGCTTTCTAAAATTAAAAGAGGTATTTTCTCTTACAAATTAATTGTACTAATGGTTGCCATTAAATATCTGCTCAACACTTGCCTGCAAAGTCTTCCTTTCCCAGTCACCTGTAGGCTTTGCACAACAGACATCCACTGAAAAAGTGGCATTCAGAGGAGTGCCACTCACCCACTGCTTCTAGCTGGATGTAACTAACCTTTAAGGGAAGAGGGGGACAAAGAACCACCCCTGAAATGCAAATCCTGGGTCTGGCTGCAGGAAAATGACATGTAAATAGGTGCCTGTTGTATGACAATGGGCTGTTTGCATGATTTCTGCCACTGTGAAAGATGGAAGAGTCTTGCTCCAAGGGCTGCAAAGGAGTTTTTCTGAGCAAGAAGAGTTTTAAAGGCTGCCACTTCCTCCCTGCCCAAAGCTCAGCAACATTTGGCCACTTCATCTATTGGTCTAAATTAGTCCTTGATCCCACCACACAAGTCCTGTGGATTGACATGACACTCCAAGAGAAACCCTGGGCTCACTGCATGGAACACAAGACAGGGAGATTCCTGTGCCTGAATCAGATGGCAGGTTCAGAATGAAAGATCTTCACTCACTGATCCCTTTTTGGGTAAAATAATTGGTATTTGGGGCATCCACATAGTACTGGTATGCTCGAGGCTGACTTCACACCCAAAGCAGGGTGGATTTGGAAGAGCAAATGCCAGGATGTTTCCTGCAGGCCCCCTTTTTTGGGAACCCCAAAAGCTGCTAGGAAAGGAGCACATGGATGAACGAGTCTCCCCCCCCCCCCCTCTTTTTTATATGCAGAATTAGGTTTGAAACACTCTTGCTTCACTCATTCCAACACACAGTATGGGACTGTGGTTAAGCCACCAAGACACATCAGGAGAAACAAATATGAGAGCTGTGTAGGTGGCTCTCAAGTGACAGAGCTGTGTTCAGGAGATTAATTAATATATACATTAATATGAGCCTGGTTGTTGAATTGGGCTCCAGACAAGTCCAGAAGTGTCTGATTCTGATCCAAAGGGTTCCCCCTTCCCTCACCACACAGAGCAACAGGGGATAGTCAGACCTGACACAGTTGCTTCTACAGTTTTGCTGAAGCCTAAAATAACTTTATTTATATTTTAAATACTGAGTCAAGGCAAGGGGAGTGCCAAACACAATGGGTGAGCAACCCAGCATTAGCAGTTACTACTCCAAAATGACCTCAGTACTGGCATTATTTTTTAGGAACATCATTTCTGGCACACACCACAAGTATGAAACCCTGCCTATGACACTATTCCACCTGAAGGCTTCTCAGATTTCATCTATATTAAGATTACCTGAGCCAGACATTAGGCACAAATCTAAGCAAGGCTTTTAAAGCCTTGTTCCAGTCCTGGATCAAACGTGCCTTTGTTCAAGGAGCATTTGCTTCCCTCCTGTTTGAAGCAGCTGATGTGATCCCTCAAGTACCACGGGTGGTGCAGACACAGCCTGTGATTCAGCAGAGCTTGAAAGGCCAACAGTGCACTAAACCTGGGTGCAATTAACATGGGCTAAATAAATCTGGACGTGCTGACAGGAACATAAACACATGGGAAAATTATTGCAGAATCAATTTGCTAGTGCAGCAGAGCAGCTCCACCAAAAGCAGAGAGGTCTCTGCACGCAGCCAGCAAGATTTCCTTGTTTGTTTTGAAATAAAGCAGCAGCTTTTAACAATCACTTTTCACACACTCCTAGCTGTGACAACAAGAGGAGACTCCATGGGGGGGTCAGTTCCATAGGAAGGTGCGTTCCCTCTACCCCTGAGCTTCAGATGTGATGCAACCATGTTAATTGTGTGTGAAAGCACTTTGTCATCACCCAAAGCTCTGCAGTTGGCAGCCCTTGTATGTACCGAGCCAGGAAACGCATCACACATCACCAACCATGCCAGAGGGCAGGGATGGATGGGATATTGGGAAGGAATTCTTGGCTGTGAAGATGGAGAGCCCTGGCATAGGTTGCCCCATCCCTGGAAGGGTCCAAGGCCAGGTTGGAAAAGGTTTGGAGCAACCTGGGCTGGTGGGAGGTGTCCCTGCCCATGGCAGGGGGTGGAATGAGGTGATCTTTAAGGTCCCTTCCAACCCAAACCATTCCATGATTTCCAGAGCCTGCAAAGTGTTCCCACCAGTTTCCACCCCCAAGAGGCAGACAGCAGGAGCAGCCTGACTCAGAGTGGTATTTTCACATCATTTGACATGTCTTGCTTTACACAAACATGGGTTTGGCTCAGCTGGCCAGGCTGAGAGGCACCTGCAGGGAATCTTTGCTTTTCCTTAATATTTGGAACACCCTGAGAGGCAGCACAACAGGAAACAGTTAATAGTCACACAGGGGGCTGAATCTCTTGAAATTTACTGATTACTTTTTCAAATGTTTCCCAATACCGTCAGAAAATGTGCTGGAATGCTCATGTTCTCTATCATAACAGGAATGTATCAGCCTCTGTGCACAGGACACACACAAAACTCCAAAAGAAAGCACCAGCATCACGTATTTTGGTTACCACAGAATGGTTTGGGTTGGGAGGGACCTTAAAGCCCATCTTGTTCCAATCTACCATGGGCAGGGGCACCTTCCACTAGCCCAGGTTGCTCCAAGCCCCATCCAACCTGGTCTAGTTGTCCTTGTCATCGATGTCAAAGGTTCTCTCTTGCTTCCTAAGTTCTGGAAGTGAAGCAAATGAAAAAGAACTCACAAAAAGTCCTTTGGGCACAGCCAGCTGCTTTATTTGCTATTGATGCAGCACCTAAAAAAGCAGTAAGAGAAAAGGAGGGAGGGGAAGGTGCCACTCAAAACAAAGAGCTCATCCTGAAAGCAGGACATGTTATTAAAAGCATGGCATTAACATTAACATCAAAGAGATGTAGGACACCAGGCACTGGAGGGCTAAGAAAAGGTGTGGGCACTCCTGAGTGACACAGCCCTGTGGTGGCAATAATAATAGTCTAATAGCTAGTCATAATTTTTAGATTTTTTTTAATTTCATTTGGTATATATGCCCAGACACTGGTTTATTCATCTGAAGCCACAAAATCAGTCAACACCTAGGCCTGAAAAAGTGCAGCACAAACAAAAGGGCACTAGACCTCTAGAGCAGAAGTCAAAATGATGAATTTTATTCTCAAATAAAGTCATCTGGCAGAACTGAGAAACCACAGAGCTCCCTCCCCCTTGCAGCCAGTGTGTGCTTGGAGTGGCTCCAGGGCAGACACTGCGGGCACCCTGATAACACCAGAGTCACTCTGTGAGTGGTAGCAAGTCAAAATCGACTTTTGATTCACTAGTTGGGATATTAGTCAAAGGAGAACTGTACTAGAAAGGTTTTCCTACTGATTAAGCACTACAATTATTTCAGCCACCACAATTAATACAGCTCTGTTTCACAAGAACCGCGTAGGACCACATCACTGTTTCTAAATTTAGGCATTTTCCAGATCTTTCAGCACTCAGAAAAAGTGCTGCTTACTTTCAGAAATTTCAGCACCAACACATCCTTCTCAAACCTATGCACAATATCCATCACTGAATGGGCATTAAAAATTAAGTTTTTCTACTACTTTCCCCCAAAACTAGCAGAACACACTCATGCAAGGGTTTTTTTTTCCAGCTGCAAGATTTAAATGCTGAACTTAGATGCTACACAAAGCAATAAGGGGCACTTTAACATGCCCAATTATAATTTTTTAAAGCTTTAAAAACCTTTTTTCTTTGTTTTGTGCCTTCTTTCTCAATAGTGATCAACAGTTATAAAGAAAATCATGACATTCTGAAGTTCAAGTCTTGCCAAAGCAAAAGAAGAGAGGAACTTATGATTTCATTTATGTTGGACTTTAACTTTTCTTTATCATGTTTTATTTACAAGCTGCCAAAAGCAGAGAGCCCACGGCCCGTACCAGTTTGAAATAAACAATAAAAGTAACCTGACAAACCCAGATTACTTCTTTGATGCAGTCCTGACTTTCTGTTTTGTTAAAAAACCAAACCAAAACACAACAGAGCTCACACAAAGTCCCATTTTTTTGGCAAGACTTTTTGCAAGAAGTCAGAGAGGTCATCCCTAAGATGTGAAAGTGTCTTCCAAAATTAAACCCTGGAAATCCTCCCTGGAAATGTACTGGGCTGAACTGGCACATCCTTTTTTGGTGAGCTCAGCCTCACAACTTTCCGCTCCAAGAAACAAAAAATGCAGTGTCAAAGTACCTGCTTTGCCTCTGAGCTCTTTGCAATGTTCCCAAAAAGCAGGTTGGGAGGGACAAGTAAATTGGAGACCTGGACAACTGTTTTTTCTGCCCATGAGCAGCAACCAAGTGAAAGACCTCAACAAAACACCTTTATGTTCACCCAAAGGTGATCAGAGCCCAAGTGGATGCACTCAGAGCATCAGTCAGGCACAAGCAAGAGCTAAGCACACCCTCCTCAGTCAGGGAATAAATGGGATTTGAAATTGGAAAATGGCTAATTTAGTCACACTACCCCATGCCCCAAACAACCCTCAACCCACCTCCAATTTAACCCCTTTCCCACTGCTCAGCTTGGCCTCTCCTGCCCTAAATGATTAATGCCTGAAATCCTCCCCCATTTATGCCTTGCAGCAGGTTCCTTTTCATCTGGGCTGCAGCTTGCCCACAAAGCCACCCCTGTCTGCCTTCAATTTAAATTAAGATACAACAGCCTAATGAAGTCTGCGAGCTGGGATATCAACCCAACCACATGAATACACAGCTCTCCTTCCAGCCTCCCTTTTCCACAGGGAAAGGAGTCAGCAACTCTGCTCCAGTGTGCAGACACACAGATGTAACAGGGCTGCAGGAAAGGCAGGAATGTTGTGGCTGGAATCAAATTAGGCAATTTCAGGCAATCAAACCCATATTTCTAAAGGCAGCCTGGAAGTCACGCTGGTGGAACACGCTCAGGGGTCTCAGTCATTTTGAGAATCACTTTGTCACCAAGGAAAACTGTCTCCCCAGCAATCTTTGGCCACCAGAGGGTATTAATAGATGCTGATGTTCTACCTGAGCACCTCAATAACCACTGAGAAACACTGCTCAGCCACACTGGGGCAGGGTGGGCACCCAGGTGGGGGGCTGTCCCACAGCACAGCCCACATGGAACCCCTGAATAAGGAACCCACCTACCCTCTGTGGTGACATTGTGGTGAGGAAGTCATTAATTTTCTGTCTGTGACAATCTGTGAGTAATTCTGGGGTCTTACCCCACCCCTCTGAGCTAAAGGAAGAATTACAGCCTGGTTTAGTTCCACTGATACTCACTGTAGATTTGAATATTCAAAATGATCTTTTACCATCCTTGCCTGTATGAAATGACTCCTTACCTAGACTTGCAAGTAAATCAGACTTCAGCTACAGAAGGGACAATTACAAGTTTTCAAGATCCTGCTCCTACTTCCCTAGAGGGCTTGGGGTTTTTTTTTCCTTCCCCCATTCCTGTGCCAGAGATTTGAGTCCTGGCACAAACACAACAACCCAGCAGAGGCAGCAGGAACCGTGGGCTCCCACTTTACCCCTTGAAGCTTCTTTTCTGATTCTGGAACTGAAATCTGATTGTTAGATGGAAAACAGAAAACCCTCGTGCTAACCACAACTCCAAGGTCTGCTGTTTGAGGTTGTTTCCCAGAGTTAGCACAACTGGCTCCCAACAGGCAGAGCACTTTGGTGCTGGCAGAATCTCCCACCTGGCTCCACTTCTGTGCCTGTGACAGCAGCACAGACACAGCCAGGGTTCCTTCACACCCTCCCTGAGGTTCAGTGCTGGGTATCCTGCAGCCATGGGCTGCTGAAGGAATCACTTCTTGGCAGAAGAAGGGACACAGAGCAGGGTCAAGCACCTTTGCCCAAAGCTCAACACATGGCCAGAGTGGAAATTCCACACACAGGACAGAAACTTCCTAGTAACACAGAAATTCCACAATGAAGAAAGAAATCCACTTCAGAGGCAGATGTTCAGAACTCTTCCAAAGCAACACGAGCATCTACAAGGCAAGACTGAAGAGGCCAGACTGGTTTGGGTTTGGTGTTTGTGGACAAATTGCCAAATAACTTTGCTCTTGAGCCCTGGGTGCCCCAGCTGGTGCTGCATTGCCTGGCACCACACATCACTCTCTTAATACTCTTTATACTCTCTTAATACTCTTAAAATACTCTTTTATGGTCTTTCTTTCCATATGAATCCACTGCTTTTTGTAACACAAAACTTGCTCTTTCAACAGGTTGAAACAGGGGCAGTGAATCTGCCCAAACTGCTTTATATTGCAATGACATGGACAAAATGCACAAAGGGGACAAATGCAAGAGGGATTCCAGGCCTAGGCCACATAGTGGGCTTTAAAACATGTGACACATCCTTTTCTAAGGGGAAAAAATACCCCAAACTCCACAATACTGCAGGGCCAGGCTAAGAGATTTGCAGCACAGAGACAGAAGCACAAAACAGAAGCAAAGAGCAAGAAGCTGTTTTAATTTGGAAAAGGAATTAGAGAAAACAAATAAAAGAGGGATGTCATTTCAAAGGAAACTTCATGCAAGAGAGGCAGCACTTGCATCTGATGTACTGAAAGCTGCAAAGGAATTATTTATAAAGCCCAATGACAGAGATTCCTCTATTGCTGGAGAGACTGAGATAAGATGAGCCATTTGCTTTGACAGTTCCACTGTCGGCCTCTGGCATTCAGACTTTTTGATGTCTGGAGTTGAAAACTAAATATTTTTAGATTCCAATTTCTTTCCAGGATGTTATCACATGAGAAGAAATAACCCAAGTTCAAAAGTTCAGGCCTGTCCATTCTCCATCTGTGAAACTGCTGAACATAATTAGCTTGGAAAGCACATTTACCTGTCAGTGTGAGACCAGGTGGCTTCTCATAAACTGCAGGGCAAGAAAAGCTGACCAAAGTGCAACTGGTCCCTGATCAAGGCACCACACGAGGCTCAGTTCCCACCAAAAAGGCTCCCTGACCTGCACTGCAAAGCCAGGGGAAGCAAACCCCACTCGAGCAGAACCCTGAACACTTCACCCACAATCTGAAAGTGGAAAGAATCCAGTGAGGTGAATCATGGTGATACCATCTCAGATAATAAAATGTGAAGTTTCACCAGAAAAGGGAGTGATGCTTGCAGGGTGTTATTCACCACTGTATTTCTGTCTACAACCACAGCACAGAAAGGTAGCTACGAGCTGGAAATCCAGCACAAGGTTTATAAAACACACTGTCAACAACCTGCTGGCAAAATGCTGCACTCTGGGGTGAGCTCCAGGTAACCAGCTTGTTCCTGACCACCACCTGGATGGCTCCTTGGAAAGAAAACTCCACATTTTGCAAGGATTATGTTGGGAAATTAATGTCTCACACCGATTTGCAAGAAAGCAGTATTTCACTGCGGCGAGGTAGTAAATTGGCATGGATTCTGTTGTCCCAAATTTAACCTGCATGGCTAAATACCAAAGGCAGTTTTGAGGAATTAAGTGAAGAACATGTTGTGATGCAGAGCTGGCCCAACAAACAGCCAGGATTCACCTCAGGAGGAGGAAGACATTGAAGCTGAAGGGTGGTATCTGAGGGACCAGGGATGGAAGTCAGACAGATTATGCTCAAGCTGGTAACCCGCCAGCAAAGGTGAAAAGCCTCCTCCAGGAGGCAGCTGCAGGTTTGTTTGGATGTTTGAAGGATGAGCTGAGGCCAGGGTTACCTTCCCTCCACTCCTCTGCCTGCTGGGCTCTCCTCTGGGCCATCAGCCGGGCTCCCATGTTCCTGCGGCGCCGGGGCATCCCCTCTGCCCGCTCCTCTGCCTGGGCACGAGGTCTGCCCACTGCTGCTGCTGCTGCTGCCACATTCTGCTGGTGTTCCTCATCAGCTGCAAGAAACAAAATATTCCTGCTTAATCTCCTCATTTCATGAAGTTTTCACTTCTGAGCTACCAAATAGCAAAGACCCCCAAAGTCCCTTTTCGCCCCCCTTCTTAAATATTTGGATTTTTTAAAATTTTATTTTCCCTTTGTACTCGTGTAACTCAGAAGAAGATTCATCTGATTGAAACCTCAGAGCGTGAACCCTGGAGAGTGGGATATGCAACTTTTTATACCTGAAACCACACCCGATGACCAAATGAGGGTCACAAATTAATGCTGAAAGAGACACAGTTCCAGGGTAAGTTCATTCCACCCCCTGGATTTAAACTCTCACAAACATATGCAGGGGCACACAGGACACCAAAGGCCACTGTGGATCTTCCCTGCTTTTACTGCAGTTACTAATTAAGATCTGACAAATGAGGAATATCCTGACAGGAGCAGCTGGGAGGAAGGAACTGACCAGTTTCAGGGCTCAGCTCAGAAGTTTTCCATTGAAAACTCCCTGCCAGGTTTTCTTTTTGAAACCTCCTGTTGCCAGTAACTACAGCAGTCATGCCAAAACAATCAGATAATGGTAAAATATCATCATCCTCCACACCTGCTTTGCATATTCTGTTGATAAGCCCAACTGATATTTGTGGACGTTGTTATTTGCTCAATCCTGCAAAAATGTTAACTATTAAGCCTTAATTCAGGCCAATATTCAAATGGCCTCATGGAAAGCTGCAGAACTACTCCTTTCCCTCAACTCAGGGCACCTTTTTTTGTGCTTTGCTGGCTTATATTGTGTCCCAGCAGGAGCACAAAATGCTTTCTACACTCTACAAAGTCTCCAGCATCCTCTGATCCAAACAAGGACTTCCTAAAGAAATTAATATTAGCATATCTACGATCAGAAAATAAGCTTTGCTATGACTCCAGCTATGCAAGGATCGAAGGTGTGCCTGCAGCTCACCTCAGTGCAGCTCCAGTGTTCAAAGCACCTGACTTTGGGGCTGAACAGGGCACAGGAGCTCAGCGGGGGCTGAAAGCAGAGCTGTGGCACAGGATTTGGCCAGCAGAGCCCTGGCCTGTGATCAGTCCCAGAGATCCCACCACTGGCTTCAAGGTTTGCCCAGTGTTATTCACAGCACCATGATGCTCATTTTGGATGCTGTAGGTAACACCTTCCTGCAGAGGCAGAGCAGCACATCACTTACTGGTCACTGCTAAATGCCAGAGGCACTCTGCTTTTTATATAAATGTAATATTTCTCTTCCTAAGTTCTTGAGGTACACTGTAATTTAAACTTTCAGCATCCTTTCAGCTGCAGAAGTCAGTGTGTCTCTCTCAGTAATTCCAAAGGTGGTCCTGCCCAGTGGATCAGCTGTGCAGTTCCAGCACTCATTCATTCTGGTTTTGGTTCCTGCTGTCCTGTGAAACAGAGACTGTTCTGCATTTTTGTGAAAGAGGAATCTATTTATAAGCCATGTATTTCTTTCAAACTGCTGAGCTTAACCCTCACCGAGTGAAATGTGTGAGCCAAGCCCTCCTCTTCTCTGACTTTAATTCTCTACAGGAGACTTGGTAATTCCTCAAAGTGACCACTGTGAACAGGGCTCAGAGAGAAGTCAAACCCACCAAACCTGGCTCATGGTATGGTCAAACACAAGGCAGTCGTTGGACTTCTCAGATCTCCATAATATTCACACAAACAAAAGGAGACACCCAGACACTGCGGATTATCATTTGGTCTGAAAAAGGTATGTTTTAATAAAGCTTTTTTTCTTCCTCTCTCTTCCTGAAATATTTATAGTGACTGAAGTTTCTTTTTCAATAGCACACAGTGGCTGGACATCTGCCCAGGTGGCCAAGGTGGCCAATGGCCCTGGTCTGTGCCATCCCAGGGCAGTGCCCGTCCCTGTGCTGGCACTGCTGGGGCACCTCCAGCCCTGGGGGCAGCTCTGGGACCCCC
>JAWWTY010000123.1:72111777-72135261 GCA_035222235.1 Margarornis squamiger
TGACCCCCCAGCTCTCCCAGCCTGGCTCCAGAGCAGAGGGGCTCCAGCCCTGCAGCATCTCCAGTCCCTCCTCTGGACTTGCTCCAATCAATCCGTGTCCAAGAAGTAAAAAGCCACACTGGTATTTGGTTCTTTGCCTGTAAGTGTTATGATGCCATTCGAGATGACCTGAAGCACCTGAGCTGTCCATGGGGCAGCTACAACAGAGAATTTATGGGAAACCCTCCCCTTTATCGGGATACTGCTGGAGGTCAGCTGGGATAACCTGGAGCGTTTCGCCTAGCTGTGTTTGGGGAGCTGCTTATCACTGGAGTTGACTTTCATGCTTATTTTTATGATTAGGGAGCGTAAGGCTTTGGAGGAACTGGAGATAGCACGGCGAGATTGGCAGGGCGTGGGAGACGCGAATCCATAAATCTGTGCCAAGACATAATCGCTCAAGAGGGGTGGTTTTTTTTTCCCTCAGCTCCATCCCAAAGAACTGATATCCCAGTGTTTCTGGCTGGGCCCCCTGAGGACTGGAGGAAATCACTTGCTGCGTGCTGTGGGAAAACAGCACTCAGGGACCAGGAATCGTGATCAGAAATGTGGATTCTCAGCTGGGGAAACACGGTCCTGTGGCAGGAAGAGCCATACAGGGCGTGGTGGCATCTTTTGGAAGGAGACCAAACAGAGTGAACGGACTTAAGCTGAAAAAAGGCAGGTTTAGAGTTAATATGAGGAAGTAGTTCTTCTCTGTGAGGATGGTGAGGGCTGGGATTTTTCAGCCCAGCGAAGAGAAGGCTCCAGGGACACCTGAGAGCCCCTTGCAGGGCCTAAAGGGGCTCCAGGAGAGCTGGAGAGGGACTGGGGACAAGGGATGGAGGAACAGGACACAGGGAATGGCTTCCCAGTGCCAGAGGGCAGGGCTGGATGGGATACTGGGTGTGAGGGTGGTGAGACACTGCCTAGAGAAGCTGTGGCTGCCCCTGGATCCCTGGAAGTGTCCAAGGCGAGGTTGGAGCAACCTGGGCTGGTGGGAGGTGTCCCTGCCGATGGCAGGGGGTTGGAACTCAATCTTTAATTTCCTTCCAACCCAAAGCAGTCTGTGACTCTGTAAATGCAGGTTTTTGTGGCTTTATTGGTTGCTCTTTGTCAGGGAGCTCCATACAAACATCAGCACCTGGGGGACTGTGGGCAGGTCTGTGCCCAGTCCCTCTTTGGGGAGCACTGCAGAGCCTGCACATTTATCAGACCTGGTGATCTCACGTGACAGGTGGACAGAATTGTAAGGTAAAACCACACTGGGGGCAAACTGGGCCATGCTGGCTGTCGGAATGGTCCATGATGTGGCAGCAGGTGGCTGAGGAAGTACATCAGCATGGGGTATGGACAGTGGGGTCCTTCCTCAAAAATCCCTCAGTCTTTGGCAAAGTAAGTTAAGGGTGTCCTAAGGATGAATAAGATTCATAGAAGAGGATGGAAGAAGAAAAAACACATTTTTCCGTGTGTTAATCCCACCTGTCCCACCCCATCCTCATCCTCATCCTCATCCTATTCCCAGCACAGGGAAGTGCAAAACCCAAGTGGTAGTGCCAAAATGCAGCAACACAGGATGCTCCAGAGGCATCTGCCATGAAGATGCCCCTCCTTGATGGATTAGAGCCTGTTTTTTCAGCATCCAAGGATTTGCCTCAACACTGGGGGTGAAGACAAAGACTATGGAGCAAACCAATGTTCTGGAACACTTGATGTTGAAAAGAGACTTTGCATCTTTGGCAAAGCTGATGTGGTCAGTCCCAAAACTTGAAGAAAGATATTCCCAGCTGGTTTTAGCCTCTTCAGCTGGGCTGGAGACACAGCCCTGTCCTTACCCACCATGGCAGAGCTATAAATAAATCTTTCTAGACAAGCAAAAAGAGGTTCCCTCGCCTACTTTTGGCTTCCTCCCTGTAGCATTTGTTGTCGGAGACGTGGGCTGCTGTGTTGTTTGTTGTTGCCTTTGTTGTATTTTTGTTTGAGTACTTAAAACCCTCAGAGGCCAACTTTGCACTGGAACAAGCAAAATGCAGCTGACAGGTAAAGACAGGCCTGGGGAGGAGGGCTGGGTCATACACTCTCATATGACTCACATTTTGAGAGGCAAAAATCTTCCTGCCACGCTCTAGAGAAGCAAAAAAAAAAAGGTTCCCTCACTTATTTTTTTTGGTCTTTGTCCCTGTGGTGTTAATTGTCTGAGATGTGGGTTCTGCTGCACTCCTATTCCATCTCATCCTGGCGACAAAACAGCAAAATAGTCCCAAAAATCCTCTTGTTGGAGCCTCTCAGGGCAATAAGAGGTGCATTTCCCATCGGGGAGCCCAGCCTGTCTCAGCAGAGATGCTCTGAAAGGTCAGAGCTCTTTGGGCAGCACCTCAGAGTGCCAGGAGGTGTCTGGAGTGGTGGGAAGCATCTGCCACTGGAGATTTGTCTGGGACCTGGGCATTGATGATGAGGTGGGAGGAGGCAAAGTCTCTGGAAAATACCAGGTGGCTCCATAAATACAGAGAGGGGCAAGGCTGTGATTGGGAAAGCTCAGCAGGGGAGTGCTTTGTGCCCACATTTTGTGTCTGGGTCCCGGTGACACCGATTTCTGTGGGTTTTGCCAGGTAAGAGGTAAGCTGGACACACAATTTCATCCCCCTCCTCTTTTCCCCCTGCAGATAATTTAAATCCTTTCGTGTCCTGGGTGAAATGTCAACGTTGAGTTCACACAACAGTCCTTCAGCCAAATGGGCTGGTTACTGATGAGGATTTCGAGCCACAACATCACCAGAAAAGCATCTCAGACACCATCACAACATATTTTTGAAGCCTAAACTTCATCTGTCTTGCCACAAACTCCAAGTTCACACCTTTTCACCCGGTAGTTTTAATGCAAACCACTCATCTCACCATGGGTTTGTGAGTCCCACAAGCGACAGGGACATCTCTTGAGCAATGGTTGAGTTGGGTGAGGAGCTGCAAACGTTGTCCCTACAAAGAAAAGCAGGTCTGGGGCAGAAATAAGGCTTTGGTGGATGTGGTGAGGAACGAGGACCACTGAGCCCAGAGCAGCACTGGGAGGGTGGTGGAGCTGTGGCTGTGGGACAGAGCTCCAGGCTGGAAGCCAAAGGCCAAGAAGAAAGTCAGGCTCAGTAAGACCCAGAGGGGAGAGCAGGGAGAAAAACAGAGGGGAGTGGAGACTTGGAGCATTGACAGAAAGAAACCTGACTTCATCCCAGCTCCTTCACAGCCAGGGAAACCTTTTCATCCCTGTTTCGCTTGTGTACAAATTTCTGAAAGACCTCTTCTAATTCATACCACTCCAGAGGAGACCAAGTCCTTGGTCAAGAGGGGCTCCAGCCACGGCCAAGCATTCCAGGGAGCTTCCAAAGCTTTTCTTTGCCACCTGCTTTGAGATCCCTGGATGGAAAAGGCCAGGCTAAGGCAGCTGCTGGTTGTACCTGTGATGTGGAGTATGAACTCCAGCCTTGCTGTCGTGGCTGCAGCATTAGCTGAGATTCCAACCCCAAAATTGGGCTTTCTCACCCCGGTAAAGAGAAGAGTTCACTTTCGGTCACAACTTGAGGCCACGCTCTGTAAAGCAGCAGCAGCTTTAAGTAAGGATTTGAGCTTAAACATTTCACAAGCAGCTGCTCTCAGCCACACACAAGCAGCTGATATCTTGCTCAAGCAGCTCCAAAAATACATGGCTTCTTGCTCCCTCCGCTCAAGAGAAAATCAACCGTTTGGATGGGTGAGTAAATTCATTTCCCCCACTCCCAAGGCCCCTGTGATGGATGATGACACCACCAGAAGCAGCACCAGTAGCAGGAGAGAGGGAGGGGTCTCCCCAGGCTTTTGGCCAGGCTTCCCATGTTGCTGATGTTTTCCTTGGCATTTCTTTTCTGCTGGAGGGATGCTGCTCCAGGGAAAGACTTTGCTGGCAGCTTTCCCGAACCAGTCCTGCTGGAGCAGTTCCATAGAATTATTTAGATTGGAAAAGGTCTGAGATCATTTGGTCCGGCCCTTAACCCAGAACCACCCTTTCCACCACTTAACCATGTCCCCAAGTGCCACATCCACGTGCCTGTTGAACACCTCCAGGAGTGGTGATTCCACCAGGCTGTGCCAATGCCCTCATGCCCATCACTGCCACGTGCTGTGCCCATTTCTCCAGCTCAGGGAGGCAGCTGGGTGATCCTCAGGTCACCTTTTCCCAGGTGCTGAGCCCCTGGGGTCACCAGGGCTTGTCACCTCAGCAACAGAGAGGATCAAATGAGCCTGGAGCTGTGGGTGAAAGCCTTCACAGACCCTTAGACCTGGCTCTGCAGATGCTGGTGAAGGCTGAGACATCCTGCTGATCCTACTGATCTCTCCCTAAGCCTCCTCTCTGAATCCTTGGCAGCACTTTCCTCTTTCAAAAGGGGAGGGAATTGAGGGAATGCAGAAAATTAAAGAGATTTGGGAGCACCATCCAGCTGGATGTGGGTTCCCAGGGCTCTGCACCACACTCAGAGCAACAACCACCCTCTCTTTTGTGACCCTGCAGGTCACCCCAGACCTGGGCTCTGACTCAGTGCTCCATTTCCAAGGCACAGACATCTGTCCTGCCCCAGGCTGGCAGGGCTGGGGGGCATCCCCTTGTGCCTGATGGATATTCCTGCTCCAGGAGGCCAAGGCAGCCTTGTCCCACCAGGACAAAGGGGACCAGCCCTGCCCAGCCCTGCTGCAGGACCCTTTAGCCCCACAGCCTGACCTGGGGCCAGCAGCAGCTCAGAAAGATGCAATAATTTCCTTTTTCTGACCAGCATCAAACCTCAGGGCCCAGCTTTCCAAAATCCTGAGCGTCTCCCAAGACTTTCAGCATCACCAGGAGCTGCTGGCACAGCCCTGTCAAAAACTGGGGCCCTTTAACATGACTCAACTGAAATACAAAATTATCCAGAAAAGTAGGGACGAGTTGGAAGATTCGAGCTGTTTTGCCTGGATATTAATTCCTGCTTTGATATTAATTCTTGCCTCGGTATTAATTCTTGATATTAATTCCGGCCATGCATATCCTTGCAACGTTGGTTTACGGATCGTGCCAGGCAGAGACAACACACACACACATCTGATTTCCACAGTACTACAACAGACAAAGGGAAAAGCTGGGTCATCCTGTCCCCCCAAAAGAAAAGGTCGGCTTCCAGATGACTCAGGAACATCCCAGAGATCAGCTTTATCTATTTGTGTATTTATTCTGGCCAACATCCATGAATCACCGCTAATAGCAAACAGTTGCATAATTTTAATGAAGATGCTTTTGTGATGCCTCTGACCAGAGAAAATACATCTATTTCGGCTTGTGCCTATGAATAGACACCCTGCTCTGACTCCCTGCGTTTGCAAAGCGCAGATACTCCTGAAAATAAGGCGTGATTGGCAGGTACAGCCTGATTAGCATTTACAAATTGCTGTGGCCTTTCTCCAAGCAATCATTTGTACAAATTGTTTCCTCTGTCTCCGAGCTGAAAAGAACCGGCGCTATTAGGTGAGTTGAGACTTTCAAAGAGTCACATCAAGGCTAATAATGCTCACACCATCTCATTTCACACCCTTTTAAACGTTCAGCTGTGGGGGTTTTTTTCCCTTTAAGAAAAAGGCCAAACATGGGCTTTGGGTGAAGAGGCGGGTTTTTTTATCCCTGAAGAAAATCCTTGCTTTTTGCTTTTTCTTTTTATTTCCCACAGGTTTTTCTTTTCGTGTGTGTTTTCTTTCTTTTTTTTTTTCCTTACAGCAACTGTTCCTAAAATATTTGCACATTGTGGTTTTCAAACAGATGAAAAATTGCTATAACAGTTTAGATTATATGTTGTTTCTTTTCTTTTTTTTTATTTTAAAATCACAGCAAAATGGAAACAGAGGCTTGCAAGAGAAAAGACTGATGAAAAGTGCTTCGGAGTGGGCTGGCATGATGTTCCTCCCCCCGAAATCCAGCCAGGAATAGGTCTTGTGAGATTTTTTGGATCGAGTGCATTCCTGCACGCTCCTCCTGAGGTGTTTGACAGCACCAATTATGGAGGTCCAAGCCCTGAGTTAAAGACACCAAACAGCTGAGACTGGCTCCAAAAATGTTCAAGCCCTTCCACACACACAGGAATAATTCGGTTTTCCCCTTTTTCTTTGTGCACACTGGACCCTGAGAAGGTGTTGCCTCCTTCCCTGTAGTCAAGGACACTCAGCTCTTGCTATTTTTGTGGTGGTGGAGGCTCCCACCACTCCAAGAGCCAGAGGTTTAAGCCCTCCAAGGCTCCCCTGCTCCCTGCAGGCAATAAGAGGGTCAAGTGGAGAGTCAGTGTGTCACTGAGTCCTTTGGAGCGAGGACACCGCTCCAGAAGTTTAATCCTCCCCAGGTTAATTACGACAAACAGCATCACTTTGCTGAACAGCCCATCCAAATTTCATAGGCTTTTGAATCAATAACGAGGCGTCCTCGCTCCGGTTCCCAACGCGCAGCTCTGGCTGCAGCCTTAATTAAAACCATCGCGCAGCAGGATAAATAAATAATTCCCTTTTAAGTCTGAGGCCATTTTGTGTTGCAGACCCTGGCGGGCTGCAGGAGGGCTGGTGTGTGGGAGAGGTGTGACAGCTCTGCCTCGATGAGGTAAGTGGTGGAGAGGCACTTTGCATCCTCCAGAGTGGTCCTGACAGCATCCTCAGCTGCCGTCGCCCTTTCCTTTGCTCTGCAGACTTTCTGCCCAGAATCTCTTCGCTTTATTTTATTTTCCTTTTTTTTTTCCCCCCTACGTTGCCTCCCAGAGAAATTTCCCCCCCCCTCTAGTGGTTTGTTCTCTGGGGGCTTAAATAAATGGAGTGTGAGTGGGTGTGTGGGTGAGAGGAGGAGGCAATGTTGGGAAGCCGAGCTGAGCGTTTCACTCGGTGCAGGGATGGTGTGTGGTGCTGCCTGTCCAAAAAATCATCCTCCAACCCCAACGCTACAGGGGAAGGCTTTGCTGCTTGCCTTCCTGGCCAGAATCGATGCAGAGCTGCTGCTGAAATACCAAATGGATGTTGTGGGTCCTCCTGAAGGGCTCTTTGTGGCCATGACCTTTTAGCCAATGACCCAGCTGATGGTATGAAATCGTTGACAGTGGTGTTTGCAGCTGAGAAAAAGATTACTGGTGTAATGTGCAATGAGGCAGGACACATAATATCACAGTGAGTCACAGAGGTGAAGGTATTTCAGGCTTTATTTCAGAGGGAAAAGAAGAGGTTTTCGCAGCTGCAGTGTGAAATGAGCTCGGAGCCAAGGTCCTTATGTCAGTCCAGATCAGGCTGGGTGATGGGGGCAAAGCAGGACCCCAGGCTGAGGGTCCTCAAGGAGCAGCTCCGAGAGATTCAAGTCAGTGAAGGTTCTCAAAGTGCTTTACTGAATGTTGGAAAATCTCTGAAAATGGTAACCTGGGTGACTTTTAAGGGTCATGCAGTCCAACCCCTCTGCCATGGGCAGGGCCACCTTCAGCTGCATCAGAGCCCCATCCAACCTGCGCTAAAATGTTTCCAGGGATGGGGCAGCCACAGCCTCTGTGGACAGCCTGTGCTGGTGTTTATCAGCTTCATGGCAAAGAATTTCCTTATATCTAATGTAAATCAACCCTCTTTCTGTTTCAAACCTTCACCCCTTGTCCTAAAGCAAGAGGCTCTGCCAAAAGGTTTGTCCCCATCTTTCTTTGAGGCTCCCTTTAAGGAGTAATAAAGAAATAAATTCCCCTTCTCCTGCAGCCCAGTGATGGAGGGAAGGATCAGCACAGATCCAATGGAGCAAACCCAACCCACAAGCTCTGATCAGGCTCCCTTTCCACCTCTGCTGGTGGAACCCACAGGTCAGACTCTCCAAACCACACAAGTTTTAGCTCCTGACTCCATCAGTGTGGGACTCCAGGACAAGGATGTGCTGAAAGAGGAGCTTCCCAGTGTCCTGGTGCTGGGATCCAGGAGATTCCCAGTGCTCTGATCCTTTGCTCACCCAACCCATCCCTCTGACACCTCAGGCTGTGCACACATCACTTAAAGCTATAAAGCCATGAAATAAATATATATATACACACACATCTGAAATAAGGGATTTACAATCCTTAACATGTTGGTTAATCAGAGAGCATGTTTTGCTGGGATCCCTGGGAGCTGGACATCTCCTCCCCAGCAGCCAGAGGGAGTGGCAAAGGTTGGGAATATGCACTTGGTTAATCTGTGCCAGGCCCTGAAGGGACCAGTATCATTTGAAGCCTTTCTTAAAGTGCCCATTTATTGCCCTGCAATATTTAATACCTTGCTATGGATCCCGAGGAGTATCTGCTGCTCCGTCATTATAATTAATAATAACACCCCACTGCAGGGAAAACGACTTGTCTAAATGCTCTCCACTGTTAATGACTCAGACCTTAAGGTTTAATTCATCCTGTTCCCCTCCTTGTTAATTAAAGGCACTCAGTGTCTCGTGGTGCCAGCTGGATTGAGAGGAGCAGCGTTAGTGTCACCACAGGGAAATGGCAAAGTTATCCCAGCCCGGGACACCCAGGGATGGCTGGGGATGCTTTAGCTGACAGCAAAGATGGAAAATGTGCAGCGTGGTGATAAACTGCCTCCCTGAGCTCCTGCAATCCTTTTCTTTCCAACCCAGAGATTGTGGCCACGGCTGATTTCTGCTCCGATTCCTTGATAGTCAGGAATTATTTATTTTGCAGCTGTCAGGCTGTATTTGCCACATGCGGCGCTTTTCTATTGCGGCTCCCTCTCGGATATCCTGGGGTTTCAGAACTGAATTTATGTTCTTTGTGGCTCTCTGAAAAATACAATGAGGCCAAAAATAATTGTGTTTGTTACAACTCCGATGGAGGAGTTTTTCTTGCCGGGATGTAGCAGAATTCAGGAGCTGGTGGGATGATTTCCAGGCAGAAAAAGGGTCAAGTGACAAAAAAAATCAATACGTTTTGAATCATAGGTCATTTATTCGCTGGATCAAATCAGAACTTCCCAGATGTAGGAAGAATCCTCCCTGGGATCCACTCAAAATAGCAAAATGAATTTATTTAAGAAGATTAGGCTGGAAAACAAAGTCACCTTCAGTTGACAGCAACTTCTCTATTCCCTCCCCCCCACCTCGTATAACCTTATATATTTTTAGTCCTCCAAGCCTTGTAGTGGTTTTGTGCAGGAGCCAAACGCTGTGGAGTAATGGCAAGCTTAGTCAATGCCCTCCTGGGAATACATGGAAATAAGGAAGGTTTGGCACGGGGATGAACTGATGACACGTTCCTTGGGCAGTGCATATTAAAAAAAGGGGGAAAAAAAAACCCAAATAGTTTTTTCTCTGCTTGGGAAAAAAAATAAAAATGGTGCTTTCATGTTAGGCTGAAAATATCCTCCTGGTACCTTCCTATCTCTGAAGTAGCTCAGAAATGAAAGCAGCTTTGCAGAAAGGGCTTCTGAGGAGAATTCCTAGCGGTCGGAATTATCTCCCTCGGTCCTGCCTCCTTTCAGACAAAATTTGGAATTCTTTTTTTTTCTTTTCGCTGAAGAAGTTAAATTCTCCTCGGGGATTTGGCCCTGCCTCCTGCTGCTGTGGGACAACCACAGCCCCTTTCCCCTTTAAAATCCAAAATCGAAGATATCCCCCCCCCGCCCCTTGCCAAAATCGATGCAGCCTTTGCCACTCGGAGGATAAGGAGGGATTTAAAATCTCGGCACGTTCCACGAGATGCCACTTCTCCAGTGTTAGTTCCCTCCCTGCAGCGATTGCTGCTAAGAATGAACTCAAACCAGCGAGAACCACATTTTATCAGTGGTTAATCCTCTTAGGGCTGACGGATTCAGGGGGTTTCTCTTCTCCTCCAGTGCCCTCCACGTCCCGGGCACACTGTTATCCTCGGGGGTCTTCACCTTCCCCACGGAAAACTTAGTGGTCCACCACATTCAGAAGCTCCAGGATGGACAAACGGACAGAGATTTCACCCAAACTTTATGCTTTTATCTCAAATGGGTAGCTTTTGCCAATGTTTGCCCCGGTTTGGGCTGGGCTAAGCACACACATCTGGAGCATTGCTGGTAACTACAACCAGCCAGTGCCCAGGAGCCCACAGCTGGCTTTGCTTTGGGCTCATCGTCCCACATAAGTAGCTTTGGCTTGGAGAAGACCTTTCCTACTAAAGGCTAAGCCATGGTTTGATTCTATGCACCACATTTTGAGTCCGTGCCAGCCTTCACCCCAGATCTTCACATCCTGAGAAGATGGTGTATCTCAGGGGTTCTGTAACAAAATACCCACAGTCCCACCACATCCCCAGATCCTCCACATCCCAAGAAGATGGTGCATCTCAAGGGGCCATAACAAAATACCCACAGTCCCACCACACCTCCAGATCCTCCACATCCCAAGAAGATGGTGCTTCTCAGAGGGGCCATAACAAAATACCCACAGTCCCACCACACCTCCAGATCCTCCACATCCTGAGAAGATGGTGTATCTCAGGGGTTCTATAACAAAATACCTACAGTCCCCCTGTCCCACAACATCCCCAGATCCTCCACATCTCACAATTGTGCTTCTCAGAGGGGCCATAACAAAATACCCACAGTCCCACCACATCCCCAGATCCTCCACATCCCAAGAAGATGGTGTATCTCAGGGGTTCTGTAACAAAATACCCACAGTCCCACCACATCCCCAGATCCTCCACATCCAGAGAAGATGGTGCATCTCAGGGGTTCTATAACAACATACTCACATGTGGCAAGGGAGGACACATGGAAATGGAAATCTACCTACTACCACAGACCCAACAGCGAGATAAACCAGCTTATCTCTTCAAACTCGTCAGTTCCTGTGCCTCCAGTGGGCTCTTTGGCAAGTCCTGCCCCATGCAGCACCTCGCTGCTCTCGCTGCTCTCATTCCTCTCACTCTCCTGTGTTTTCAGTGTGCCATGCAAGGCAGGTGTGGCCATCAAACAGCCCCTCTAAAGCCCCCAAGGCTCGAGTATCCACAGTCATCCCATTCCTGGGAATGCTTTTTGCACAGCTGTTTGGGTTCGTTCCAGGGTGGAAAAGAGGTTGAGGAGAAAGGAGGATTTGCTGAAGGGGTTTTGGGTGCAGAGTTTGAGAGGCGAGCAAGGCACGTGCACGGGTGTGTGAGAGGGTTCAGGAGGGAGCTGCAGTCATCCCTTAGTCACCATAATGTCCTGGGGAGTTCATTCCAGAAGCTCCCATGATGGGAAGAAACCTCAAGCACTGCAGCCTCTTCCTCCATTGCTCTGGGAATGTCTGCAACAGGACAAGGGTCATGTTGCAAAGTGGCCAGGGCTGCCCAGCATGGACATCTGGGAGGGGAAGGAGGTTGTGAAGCTTCTGTGAACCACGTGGTGCTCCCTGAGTCCTGGACCCAGTTCTGGTCCCCTCAGACAAGAGAGACCCTGAGGGGCTGGAGTGAGACCAGAGAAGGGAACGGAGCATTGGCTGGAGCAGCAGGAGGGGCTGAGGGAGCTGGGGGGGCTCAGCCTGGAGAAAAGGAGGCTCAGGGGGGACCTTCTGGCTCTGCAAGTCCCTGCCAGGAGGGGGGAGCTGGGGTGGGGTTCAGGAACAAGGCACAGGACAAAGGGAAGTGGCCTCAGGTTCCACCAGGGGTGGTTTACATTGAACATCAGGAGGAATTTCTTCCTTGAAAGGGTGGTCAGGCGTTGGAAAGGGCTGTGCAGGGAGGTTTGGAGTCCTCATCCCTGGAGGTGTCCAAGAAACAACTCTATGGGACATTTAGATCTATAGTTTAGTTGACAAGGTGGAGATCCATCAAAGGTTGGACTTGATGATTTTGGAGGCCTTTTCCACCCTTAATGATTCTATGATTCACACTGGTGAGAAGAAGAACTTGGACATGACAATTCAGCTCCTAGCTGATTTGCCTGCCTTGGATCAAGGATAGAGGAGCTGGATGCAGCCTTGGAAGAGATTTGGGTGCCATGCAGGGATTCTGAAGGTGCAGAGCAGGACAGTTCAGATCCTGTGGAAGGCTGGAAGAGGAGGCAGCTCTACTGGGGAGAGGAGAAGACTCAATTTCTTCAATGAGTTCTCTGTGCTCTGGTTTGCTCTGCCACTGTGGCCCCAAACTCCCAGCCTTGGGGGATTCCCCAGGGCACCAGATGGTGGTGAAGGAAGGACAGGAGAAGTCTCCCCACCACCACACAATTCTCCTCAGGCCTCTTCTGCATCCACCTCATTCCCTCCACCATAAATATTCGCAGGGCAAGGAAAAATGTCCTTCTCTGGGACAAACTCTCCCCTTGCAACACAACAAAGCGCTGCAGGGCAGGAAACCCACGGGAAGAGCCGGGTGCTGGGACCCGGAGAGAGCTCTGAGTGCCTGGGGTGTGTGAAGGAGAAGCAACAGCCACACATCATTTTTGGGGACTGCTGAGCAACCTTCCCCTTCAGAGGGTTTGCAGCAGCAACAGAATAGAGATTGCAATCTTCCCCTGGAAGTTCAGAGCAAGGTTTTGCCATGGAAGGATGAAAAGTACGCATTTCCCCGCGGAATGAACATCCCAGTTTGGAAATGCCTTTGAACTGTTTTATTCTGATGGTGTCACTGGCAGATGGATTCTAATCTGATAATATTGGCATCAAATGAGTGTGATAAACCCAGAAATAAGTAACTTCCAAGCAGGGGTGGCCCCTCATTTAATTTTCCAGGGACAAACACTTCCAGGGAAAAGCCAGCCTTTTCCATTTCCCTCCCCACAACAAAAATCCTTAACACAGAGTTGGACTTGATGGTTTTGGTGGGTCCCTTCCAGCTCAGAAAATCCTGTGACTCTGTAACATCTCCTCTGAAAGTGATGAACCCAACTCAGTCCCAAATGGAAACCACTCCAGGAAACACACTTTCAGACATCTATAACTAAGAAGCCCAAAGAGCCAGCTCAGCTCCATCCCTTGGAGCCCCTGGCAGTGAAACACACGACTGGAGAGGTCCCAGCTCTGGGTAGTTAGGAGAACATACCCTGGAATGAAGCCCAGTGAAAGCAAACGTGTTCTCCTTAAGAGCATTGACAGCAATTAAGGTAAAACTCTCTTTTCTCATCTTTCTTTTTTCCACATTTCTGCTTCCCATTGTTATGGCCTGGAGGCAGGAAGGGGTTGCTGAGGCAGTTGTAGTTTTTTTTTCCAGAGTGTTGAAAGAAGATGAGCTGTTATTTTCTACATCAAGATGCACAGACTTTGCTCTGTGGTCCAGGAATAGCAGAGAGGTGGATGAGGATAAAAGTGGAAATAAACCCTGCCAACATTTCAGCCACAGGAGAAGATTGTTTCAAGAATTGAACAGCAACAACCAAAGGCAAGAACAGGGATCTTCAGGCATTTCACAGATTCCTGGCCCTATAGATCAGGTGGGTGGTAGGACCAGCCCTTCTGGAGGATGGTCCTCTGGTCCACCTCTCCTCTCCTAATTTACCAGCAGTGCTGATGTACACAGAGAGATATCTGGGCATTTGCTGGTAAAACAATCCTGTGACAAGATTCTCCTTCCCAATCTCCAGGCTGGCTGGAAATGAGTGTCTGGAGGATGTCATGGGCTTCACACTGGACTGTCTTAGATGCAATTTGGTGTCCAGACTTGGGTCCCTTCCCTAAAAGGGAAAGTTAGGCCAGGTGTCCAAGTGGGGAGAAGACTAATCCATTTAGGCTGAACATGAGGAATGTAAAATGAGCTGGGATAACTTGCTTAAGAAGGGGCAGGACTAGGAGGAAAGGCAAAGATCAGCTTCCCATAAAGGGCTGTGACCTGTAGGACCCACTGGAAGCACTTGGTGTCCACTGAGGATCAAGAATTTAGTTTAGTGCTTAGGAAGCACTAAAGGCTGGAAAAGTGCTTGGAACTTGCTGGGAGTATTCCTGGGAGCATTTCTGGGAGCAGGAATCAGAAGCAGGTTTGGATAAAACCTACAAAGGAAGGTCTAAGAATGGGTCCTGCTTCTGAGCAGATGCCTTAGGTCTTCCTTGCAGCTCTACAGACCTCTGATGGTGAACACAACTGTCTTATGAGCTTTTCATGTCTTCACTAAAGCTGGTGTCTTTCCTTCTGCCCCTTTTCCCTCCCAGCTGTTCATGTGAGCCCATGGGATCACCTTGGAATCATGGAATCCCAGACTGGTTCGTGTTGGGAGGGACCTTAAGGATCACCCTGTTCCAACCCCCTGCCATGGGCAGGGACACCTCCTGCTCAACCAGGTTGCTCCAAGCCCCATCCAGTCTTGTCCACCTTTAGACCCATGACAGATGTTCTGTCCCCAGGATGGTGTTGCTTTCCCCAGTCCTTCATAGGATCATTTAGGTTGGAAAAAAACCTGTGGGATCATGGATTTATGGATATCTCTGCCCCTGTGGTTGGCTTTTGTGGAGCCTTCCAGCTTTTCCAGCTGGAACTACAACCTCATCCTGTTGGTAACCAAGCCTTTCACACAATGCTGGTTTTGAGTGACTCCAGGCTGTGGAGTCAAAATGACAGGATAAACTCCTCTGGCTCTCAGCTCACAGAGGAGCATCTCCATCCCCGCAAGAGACCAGAGTGAACAGATGCCTCTTTGGAGCTGTCCAGATGGCTGAGTGGCTGCAAAAGGCATGAGAAGGATCGTAGCCTACGGCAGCTTTCAAGTGGCCAAACTGATCCGGAGTGAGCAATGACCTTCCTGAACCTCCTCGATGAGAAACACGCCCTTGCAGCGGCAGGACGAGGAGGAGGGTGAGGAATCTCTGTCTCTGAATCTCTCATGGCACAGATATTTCAGCTGGGAAAACGTTGTGAAGGAACATCAGCGTGCAGTGAGTTCTCACCACTGGAAAAATCCACTTTTCCACCCCGATTTTTTGCTTTCTAGGCAGCTTGCCAGGGAGAAGCTAATCACGTTAGAGGCAAAGCGCTTCCTTGGGATGGAGGCCGACTTTGGAAATAAAGGAGGACGTGGGCTGATCTCACTAAGGGAGGGGAGGAAAAACTCCACCAGAAGTTAGACTTGTGAAGCTCCTCGCTGCAGGAATGGCATCTTCAGTGCCCAAATGCTTATTGGAGTGAGTAAAAATGGGTCTGGAGGCATTCAGAGAGACCACGGATGAATGTGATGGCTGGAAGTCCTGATTCTAACCTGCTCCAAGCAGGACTGTCCCTGGGGCTGGGTCATGGTGACAAGGGCTTTGTCTGGCCCGGTCTTAAGAACCACCAAGGATGGAGATGGCACCACATCCCCAGCTCTGTCCTGCTGTGCCTCCCATGGGGTGATAAATCCCTGGAGCCTGGAGGTTTCTGTCTTTGCAGCACTGCTGCAGAAGGGCTCTGGTCTCAGCTGGCTTGTTTGGGGTCCAGTTCTGGCAGAACCAGTGGCCTCAGAGGTTTTGGTTCAGTCATGTGTCATGTCATGAAATAATCTGAAAGGCATTTAAAAGACATGCACAAACAGAGCTTTGGAATCTCCTCAGTTGGAGGTTTAAAAGTCTCCTATATAAATTATTCTTCACTGAAAAATTGATTTCAAGTGTTTTTCTCTGGAAGCTTTTGAATGTAAGTTTTCTTTGATGTAAAACAATGTTTTTGGAAGAAGTTCTTCCCTGTGAGGGTGGGCAGAGAAGCTGTGGTTGCCCCTGGATCCCTGGAAGTGCCCAAGGCCAGGCTGGACAGGGCTTGGAGCACCCTGGGCTGGTGGAAGGGATAGAATAAGATGATCTTTAAGGTCCCTTCCAACCCAAACCATTCCATGATCCTATGATTTCAGTGAAAGATGTCCAGCCAGTCTCCTGTGTGGAATCTCATCCAGATGGTTCATGTGCCACAAAGTGCCCACCGATCTCCAGTGACATCCCCGTGACTGATTCAGCTTTTCGGGAGAGAAAGGGCTGGTCAACACACTGAAATGAAGTTGGTTTCTGGGAAGGGCTCTTGACCATCAGAGTGAAGGTGCAGATAAAGTTGCTCTTTAGGAAACATCAAATGTTTGGGTTTTTTCTTTCCTCTGGGCTCCAAATCCAAGCGAGGGCGGGTTTTTGTGATGATGACTTAGGATTCTTACTACCAGGAGGTTCTTGGAATGGAAAAGAGAGGACTGTGCTTTATCAGAGAGGAGGGAAGAACCTCTGAAGGTCTGGGCTTGCACAGCTTGTCCCTTGGAAGCGAAGCTCCTGGGTGAGTCTTATCGGATGTGAGAGGATTTGTCCTACTGCTGCACTTGAGAAACAGATGGAGAAACCTTCATCTGGTCACTCCTATTTTAAATTATGCATCCTCCATCTGCTGCCTGGAGCACAGACGTGCTCACAGTAACTGCTGCCTTCCTAAAATAACCTGGGACTCGTGGAGAGGCTTTTACACATCCCTGACTCGTTCAGTCCAGGCTGGCTCAGCTTCTCTCTCTTGCTGATGTCCCTGCAGGTGAAGCTTTGATGTCACCTGGTGAGTCGTCCAGGTTTGGCCAGGCAGGCCAAGATGCCATCGTGCCAATGGAAGCTGCTCCCTCTTCCAACGCACTGGTAGGAATTTTGCACCCTTTGGTTTGGCTGCTCTAAGACCTCGCCTGCATGGAGAGGGTCTACACCTGAAAACCTCCTTGAGGGGCCAGAACACGAACTTGAGCCCTGGATTGACTTTAAATTTGGAAAGCTCTAACCCTTGCAGCACAGCACTCCTTATGAGAGGTCTTGGCACCCTCAGGAGATCATTCCAGCCACCTGGTTTCCCACCAGTCCAGGGTAAAGGTGCAAATGTGTTGGCCCAGCAGGTCCCCAGAGCAGAGCCAGGGGTTGGTTGCTCAGGTCACTTCCACCCCTGCCAGACGTGCTTCACCACACTGCACGTGTTTAATTCTTTGCCTCTTTCCCCTGACTCTAAATCAATTCTGTCAGCTCCTTAATTATTTTAATTTTTCTTCATTCTCCAAAGCCCTCAAATATATTTTATATATAGGGAACAGGCTTAAAAAAGAAAGCTGCTGCTGCGCCCTTGCCTCTGAAATATTACCAGGGAAATGTGTGTATTTCATCTCTGCCTTTCATTTTTCCAGACATTTTCTGCTTTGAAGAAGCTGGAAACAGTAATAGACTGATGGCCACACTCCAACTCTATTGATTAACAGTGAGTGGTCAAGCTCTTCAGTGCCTGAAAATACATCCAGAAATGGGGACTGGTGAATTATTGCATTTTCCCGCAGATGGAAGGAGTGGGGAGAGGGGGGGAGGAGAAAACCTACAACGAGGAGCCCAAAAAACCTGCCTGCCCCATGTGCAAATGCCCTTTGGTGTGAAGAAGTCCTGATGTGGGGCCAGCCAGTGATTATTTCAGTGGCTCAGCACAGCACAGGGCTAAATCATTTATAAATATTGCCTCTCCAAATTGGCTCTGTTTAGCAAGAGGAGAGCAGAGAAGGAGAGCAAGTGGAACACTCTTCTGCAGATTAGAGCAGTGCTGAGAATAGAAATCTCTTCCCAGCCATTCCAGTTCCTCACCAATGGTCCCATCTTCAGTGCCTTTGAGGGAAAAAAGGCAAAGAGTCCTCAAGACAAAGGAATTACTGCAGGATGCAAGACTTAGAGAAGCCCACGGGCTATAGAGAGGTTCTGCTGATGGACAATAGGACAAAGGTGACAATTTTGTGCCTTCAGATTCCTCACAGGATTCCTCTTTACACCCCTGGAAGCTGCTGGAACTGCTAGCCTACTCCCTAACAAGACCACAGGGTCATAATATCATGGCATTGCAGGGTAGTTTGTGGTGGAAGGGATCTCAGGAGGTCTCTGGTCCAACCTCCTGCTCAAAGGAGGGGCAGCCTGTGGCTGGACTGGGTTGCTCTGGGCTGTGTCCAGTCTGCTCTTGAAAACATCCAAAGCTGGAGATGGAACAAGTTCTCTGGGCAACCTGTTCCATTTCTTGCCTGTGCTCACATAGGAGATGTCTCTCCTCCAATACCAAACCTTGGATTTTCTTGAACTCAAAGGCATCACTGGTGGGTAGGAATGAAAGGGAAGGTCCACCAAAGCTGGGGTTTTCAGAGCAGGACAAACTTAGTAATGTTGCACTTTCTCCAAGAAATAGGCAGGTTTTAGGTGGGATAACAGTCTGGGGATTCCTACAAACTCAAGGTGAGGAAGAGAAGCAGAGTTTGGATGTGGAGGAGCAAAGAGTGGAGACCTCACTTTCAGGTTCCACAGTCACGTCCCACCAGTCCTCCACCTCATCCATCGTCTGGGAGAGGTGTGAGTTTCCATCAAACATCACAGAACCCATTTTGCCTTGAAAGGATGGGGAATATTTTTGAAATCGTGGCTTTTCCTGGAATGGGAAACTATTTTGTTCTTATTCTTTGAGTTCAAGTCCCGAGAGTGAAGAAGAGCTGAGGGCAGATGCCTTGGGTGATGAGGAGCAATAGGTCACTCCAGCTTGCAAGATGAGAAGCCAGAAGAGCTGGCAGCTTCTCTGCTGTACCTGCTGCACTAATTGGTGCTGGGGAACGTTTCTAAACTGCCTTTCAACTGAACATCCAAGGAAAGTCTGCCCTGCTAATTGAGGAGCTGCAGCTCCAACCTCCAAGGCCATTCAGGGCGTTCCCAAACTGCCATTCCCAATCCTCAAGCAGCGAACACTGAGTGGCTCTTGCTTTGCTGAAATAGATGGTGAAACTCAAATCCTGACAGGATTAATGCACTGTAAAAAGACTCAAGTGCTTCAGTGAGGCTGAAGGTTCTTTTTTAAACAGCAGCTTTACGAGCCCCGTGTGTGGCCAGTTCAGGAAGAAGCAGAAATCCTTCAATGGAAAGATGTTCAGGGAAGAAAAACAGCAGCAGCAACAAAATGAATAAGCAACTGTGGAAAGCAGAGATATGAAGGAGCTGTTTCCCTCTGCAAATATGCTTCAGTCAATAGCTGGATGAGAGGTGCTAATGTTAACACACATCTGAAAGCTGTGAAGTTCAAAGGAAAAGGGAGCTTTGGGTACAATAACTAAAGGAGGTTACTGTGATATGAATGTCCAGGCAACCAAAACACTCCAAGAAAACGCAGGCGTAAAGGCACGTTCTTCTTCCTTCTACTTATCTTTTAATAGAATGGGATTTAACTTATATTATCCCTGTTAATATTCAAGAGAGTTTGCCCAGGGGGTTTCATCTGCTCTGCAGAGATCTAACCCACCATCTCCAGTTCCAACGTTTCCCAAAGCCTTTTTTGCAGCAGGAACAAACAGTTCCTTGGAGAGTGGGGTTATCTGAGCAACCTTGTGACACAGGGAGGGTCAGTCTGGCAGGCTGCTCTGACCCCAGCTCACCTTGTCCCTCCTCACCTCTGTATTTGCACTTTTCTTTCTGTGTGTTTGAATTTAATAACTTTTTTTTTTTTTTAAGGGACTATTTATTGAGTAGTGCCAAACCCGTCATCGAAGGAGCTTTCCTAATAAAAAACCAGATTATTTTCGTTGGTATTGACGGCTACAGAAATCAGTATCTGCCATAGATCTGCATCATCTGTTTTGACTCTACACTCCCCAGGAGAGCATCTGCTCATTTCCCACATGCACTGGTGCCACATTATGATCAGGAACTGAAATACGTGCATGGGGTAACTCTCCCCTCTTCGTTTCTGCCCATTGATTTCCACGTGAGTTGCTCAAAACCCTTGGGAATTCCTCGTGCTAGATCCAGGACTCGGATCATATTAAAAAACACTACGGGTAAGCAATAAGTAGCAATAAACTACGGCCACGCAGCTTTCACATCAGCAGTTGAGAAGCATCCCAGAGCACAATTTCATTGATTTCAGGGGAATTATGTCATGCCCTCATTTGAGCCAAAACCAGGAGATATATTTCAGCGCTCCTGGAAACCCTTTTGGAATTTATCCTGCGGTGGAAGGTTCCATTAAAACAAAAAAGACGCCGCTTCCAACCATTGATCAGAATATATATTGTAATGGGGAGATTGCTTAAGACCTCCAAGCAGATTGACCTTCTGATACGTGGCAGAGGGAAAGAAGGGAACAACTCAAGAGTTATTTGCTGGGAGCACCCAGGGGCACTCACAGCCCTGCCTTGCAGCAGGCTCGGATTGTTGCCCTGCCCTTTATTTTCGGCTGAGAAAGAAACCCCTGCTCAAGAAAGAGATCCAATATTTTTTGCAGCCGGTGACAAGAGAGCTCTGACAAATCTGAGCTCAGCTCCCCTGGAGGGAACAAAGGCTGCCCAAGTGAGTCGAGTTCACTCCTCAGTAGCCATGACAACACTTTGGAGAACTCGAAGTTTAGGGAGGGAGGAAGGGAAATAAATAGTGATTGGCGACACTAAGCGATCCATTCTTGCTCCTCTGTTATCTCTAAGTACCTGGACAGCTCCGAAGTTAAGAAGCCGACACTTTGTGGCTTCTTGGAGGGCAGGCAGGATGTGGTTTATGCCAGGGATGTCAAAACTCAGGGAAAGGGCGCAGAAGATCCTGTGGTGAGAGCCTGGGATGCTGCAGGCTCACCATGTGTGTCCTTGGAAAGCAGGGAAGGAGTTGGGACCAGTTCCCTGCAGCTCTTCACTTGGGTGTTTCTGGGAGACATTGAGCTGCATCAGAGGAACCGAACGGGGACAGGATGGTCATCCTGAGGTGCCTGGGTGTAAAATCCAGCAGTAAGTCTGAGCTGGTGCAGGAGGTGGCTTAAGAAGAGCAGACAGGCTTTGTAGTTGAAGACGGGACATCCACCCTGCTCCATCCTGCTGGTCCCTTGTCCAGCCAAACAGCTGGAGGGCAGGAATACCCTAAATGCTTGCAACTACCCGCTGAATGTGCTTGCCTTGCAAGTCACATCTGCTTTTTGAACATCTATTTCCCTTCTTTCCATTCCCCCAGGAAGTTTGCTTGAATTTTATTAGGTTTTTTCTTCTTTTATTTTTTTTTCTTTGTCTTTTTGGATGTAATAGCTGCCCTCCAGCTATATCTCTTTTTTTCCTTCTCATCCAGACAGCTTCTGCCACTGCTAATATCCATCTGGGCTATGGGAAAGCAGAACCCTCCCTGGACAGTAATGGGTCAGTAGAAGCTTCAGAGCCTTCAGAGCAGAGGGAAAAGGGATTAGGATTGATAGTTGCTGCACCCAGGCTTCCCTTATGACTCCCCAGATGGAGTCAACAGGGCAGGAGACAGGTGAGTATCCCCTGTGCCCTCCTGGAAATGTGTCTCACCTCAGCCAGAGGGTCAGGCCCAGTGAAGCCATTATTCTCTTCTGTCCAGTTCCAAATAAAAGGAGGGACAAGTGTGGGATTGATGGGACCACAGTGACACAATGGCCTGTTCCTCAGGAGGGAGATGAAAGCATCCCTAACTGCTCCAGAGCCTCCTGGGAGCCTCTTCAGGTGGCAGGGCTGGACACTGAGCCCTGTTCCACAGAAGGGAGCGATTTCATCCCTCCTGAGCAGGATTCACGGGGTGGATGAAACCCCAGACATCCAGCAAGTGGCTGAGCACATCCTGAGAGAGCTCCAGGTGTTTGCCCACCACAAGCAGGGGCTGCAGGTGTGACAGCACCTCTGGGAGGGCGGAGAAGGAGATGCACCAGGAGAGTTACCCTGGAGCACCTCAAATGCTGCTTCTCCCTGCACGTTTGCACAGCCCCTGTGAGCAGAGGGTACCCAGCTTCTCCCTTTTTCCTGCCAGGAAGGAAATTGTCCACGTCAATCCACTCTCACAGGCTTTTGTTCACTCCAGAAGTCCATACTGGTGTCCTGAGTTTTGGGGGAAGAGCGGAATGCCAACACACATGGGTAAGTGCCTCCTCTACCTGCACTCCACCTCCCTCTCATGTCTTCTGGCAGCCCAGACACCCAAAGGTGACCTGAACCCCCCAAACTCTGGAATAGATCACAAGCAGAACACCAGCTCAGAAACTTCTGATCTCCTCTGTCCTACCTCAGGGCAGCTCTGAAACCTCCTTGCCTTGCACCGAAAGCTCTCCCAATACAACCACAATTTTTGTGGACATAAAGAATATTTATTATTCTATTGATCCAAACCATGAAATTTTCACTAATTCTGAGGTATTTACTAGCACTGGCAAGGAAACAACCCCTCCCCTCTCCTGAGGAGCCAGCAAGGTTGGCTGTGCATGGAGGTGACCCTCATCACCAGACCAGGAACTCAGGGGGGATTGTTGCCTTCCTCTGTAGAGGAATCTGTGACCTCACCAAGGAGTCTTGGTCCAGGTGGGACCAACTTTCCAGACTTACCCACGAACTAGAATGCAACTTTTCCATCAGATCAACGGAAAATCCTTCCACTTCGTTCAAATGAAAAGTTTCATTTCAATTTCAGTCTTTTTGATAATTTGCATTTTATCATCTACAGAGAAAAAGAGGGTGAGAGCTTTGCAGTCCTGTGGGGTTATAGCATAATGACATCCAGCAATGAGAAAACAGTCTATTAAAGGACAGGCACCCTATTAAAGGGCAGGCATAGTTATAGGCTTTGTAAAAGTCAAACACCTTCAGAGCCGCTCTGTTTTCCAAGAAGTGGTGATTAATAGCAATTATGAGCACCACTGGCAGCATGGCCTTGTCATGCAGGGAGGGAAGGAGGCAGAGAGCGTGATCTGAGGCTTGGTGCAGTCACAGCCACATTCCAGGTAACCTTCAGGTTCATTATCCCATCTGCTGCCTAAAATGGAGGGAACAAACCCTTTCCAAATTATATTAGTGCAGATAAAGTAGAGAGAGGGTCATCTAATGAGTCGAACTTTCAGCAGATCATCCTGAGGCGCTGGAGCTACAAATGCTTCAGGTTGAATCACTTTGCCGTGATGAAATCTTCCACCCTGTGCTCCTGGATTACCGAGAAGCTGGTGGGATGACCACGGTGGCACAGTCGTGACCTCCAGTGATGACCAGAGGCAGCTCAGTAGGTGTCAACATGTAGACTCCCCCCAAATGAAGGTATTTTCAGCTTGGGGTATCTCCCACTCGTTCACGCCTTGGGAGGCCCAAACAAGAGGTGACAGAATCATGGAATAGTTTGGGTTCCACACCCCCTGGAGTGAGCAGGGACATCTTCAGTGAGATCAGGGTGCTCAGAGCCCTGTCCAGACTGTTTGCAGGGGTTCTGCTTTTTGTAGAATCATGGAATCATTTAGGTTGGAAAAGCCCTCTGAGGTCATCGAGTCCAATTGTACCCCCAGCACTGCCAAGGCCACCCATGTCCCCAAGTGCCACATCCATTTTAAATCTCTCCAGTGATGGTGACTCCACCACTGCCCTGGGCAGCCTCTTCCAATGGTTGACAACCCTTTTGGTGAAGAAATGTTCCCTAATATCCAACCTGGACCTCCCAACAGTTGTGGCTTCCAACCTCAAATGTCTCCAATCCTTTTGGGGGTTCCTTTTCTTTTCTTTTCTTTTCTTTTCTTTTCTTTTCTTTTCTTTTCTTTTCTTTTCTTTTCTTTTCTTTTCTTT
>JAWWTY010000123.1:72147766-72160763 GCA_035222235.1 Margarornis squamiger
CTCTCCAGCTCTCCTGGAGCCCCTTTAGGCTCTGCAAGGGGCTCTCAGGTGTCCCTGGAGCCTTCTCTTCTCCAGGTTGATCCCCCCAGCTCTCCCAGCCTGGCTCCAGCCCTCGCAGCATCCTCCTGATCATTATTCCTCTCTGATTTTCTGGGCTAGGAATTGCAAGATTTCCAACCCGTTTTGTGCTCTGATTTTAATGGTGTTACTGACACAGGCCTTGGCAATCCTTACACGTGTGGGATTTCTGGGGCAAAACACTTGGCAGATTTCTGACCCAGCTTTCCAAGAGGCAGCGACAGCTCGAGCTGTGGCAGAGTTATACACATGGTAGGATTCATCCATTCAAATTGAGATGCCTCCAGAGTAGACATCTGCTCTGAGCAAGTCCCGCTGGGCTCTCTCGATAATGTCTGGGAAAAAAACCCAGTCAGTTTAGGTTGAAATTAATCTCATCCACAGCAGAAATCGACATTTGGTCAAGAAAATAACTTCCTCACTTCATTTCTCCCCAGTAGTTGCGGCGGGAGCTTTGTGTGGTGACCGTAAGCATAAGCAGAAATCCAAAATTAAATGTTTCCACCTGTTCCTGAGGTCCTTGGAGATTTGTCAATTGAATGCTGATGAAGGGAAGTATTTTGGGCACTCTGAATATGAGAGAAGTGAGTGGAGATAATGCGTGTGTCTGAACACCGCCAGGATTTGGGAATCCATCGCTGGTTGGGCCTGTGGAAGGCAAAGGGAGCTCATTTTCTAGCCAGTCAGGTTCACATTGTTTTGAAGTGTTCCCTGAGAGAAATTCAGGGAAACATTGAGCCTTTTATGTCTAGACACCATCCCCTATAAAGTTTAGATCCTAAAACGCTCTCCTGGCAATGGGCTGCAGGAAGAAACGTCTCTGTCGTTCTGTGATGTGACCCAGAAGAAGAAAGGCAGTGTGGCCTCCTCACAGAAGAGCAGCTCATGCCTTTTAGCTCCTTTTCCCTCCTGCTGCCCTGACAAATCCCTTTGGGATGGCCTGGACCCAGTTCCCAAATTCCTGATAACAGGAGCGGACTTGGCCACCAGAGCCGCGAGTCGAGGGTTGTGGCCAATATCTGGGCAGGTTGTGGTTTGAGAGGAGCCAGCTCAGACACACCACCTTGTCGTGCCAATCCTTGCACGGGGAAGGTGCCAGAAGAACATCTCCCCGGGTCTGGCATGCCCTAAATATTGTCTTTCAAAATTATCCATCGGAGCAGGCGTTGCTTTGGGTGCCAAGCCGTGTTCGGCATCGGTTAGGATGGAGAACAACATTTTCCCTCATTCCAAAGTGTTACTGGAGGAGGGGAGGGCCCAGTTCCCCTCCCCTTTCAGCTCTTTTTGATGATTTAGGGCAGTGGATAATAGGATTCAAAGCTAATAATGGGATTGTGTCGAGGCATCGATCCACTCTACATCTGGTGGTTGCACTGGTTTATTCCTCTTGGGGCTCGCTGGTATCGCCAGCAGTTCATCTTTGTTGAATCGTCTTTCCTTGGAGCTTCTGTTAAAAAAACCATCTTAGTGAGCTCGACAAAACCTCTGCACCACACAGAAAAAAGAAGCCAGAGGTGGAAAGGCACTGCATCACACTGATTTCAAAAAACAACCCATCCTCAATTGCTGTTTGTTTGGTTTTCTCTCCTCTGGTCTTTGGTTCTGGCCGTGTCTTCTCACAGAGGTATTTTTGCTTTTGCTGTTACATCTCTATTACTCCTGCTAATGTTTTTCTAACCACAGATGAAACCTTAGATCCTTCCTCAAAAATCTATTATAGGCTGTTTGCTTATTAGAAAACAACCTTGCATTGTGGACTAGTGGGGCAGGGAAAGTGTGAATTCAAAGTGTTGGAGGGTCTTTGGGCTAAAATCGGATGGTGCCAAGGATTTTGTGGTTAGGAGCAGTTTTCTGAACTGTGTTAGGTGCCCAAGAGAAAAATGTTGGGTTTAAAAAAACAACAACAAACCAAACCAACCCCCCCCATAATAATTATTATTATTATCATTATTGTTATTATTGTTATTTCTCCTTCTTTCTCCTTTTTTCTTCTTTCTTCTTGTTTTTTCTTCTTCTTTCTTCTTGGCTTTTCTTCTTCTTTCTTCTTCTTTCTTCTTTCTTCTTTCTTCTTTCTTCTTTCTTCTTTCTTCTTTCTTCTTTCTTCTTTCTTCTTTCTTCTTTTCTTCTTCTTCTTTTATCTTCTTTCTTCTTCTTCTTTTATCTTCTTTCTTCTTCTTTTTTCTTCTTTCTTCTTCTTTCATCTTCTTCCTTCTTCTTCCTTCTTTCATCTTCCCTCCCAGTGCTCTTTAATGCTTTTTGATGTTATACTAAAGACTCATCATCTTTAGACACTTGTGGTCAGTTTTCACTTCATTTCCAGTGGAAAAAAACCAGAGGAAGGACAAAGAGACAAACCCTGGGAAATCTTTCTCCTGGTGGGATTGGTGAGTAACTTGTTGTTTGAGCACCCAGACACCCACGTGGGTGGGGGGCAGCACCACAAACAGGTTTCTTTGCCCCAGGGCAGCACAAACAGCCCCTCAGGGACAGGCATTGCCTGCAACTCTCCACTCCCCAGTGACTCCAGTGCAGCATCCCCCCCCAGTTTGATCCTGCAATCCCAAGCCCCAGGCTAATTACTCTTAATTTAAATGATGAATTTATTTATTTATTTATTTATTTATTTATTTGTTTATATGGCTTTGTGTTGGCAAGGTCTGGCAGCCTTGAAGTCTCAAATGATCTTTTCTCCCTTCTTCTCCCAACATTTTTCCACCATGCCAGGAAGATGTTATATCCTGACTTGGCTCTGAGAGCTAAGGCAGCCCCAAATCTTCTCCAAAGAGTGGTTTCCCCATTGATTTCTGTGCAGGCAGGCCATGCACAGGTCAGGGAGGAGGGCTGGGTGAGGCAGCAGTGGTCTCCAGGGTCCTGGATCTTCAGGCTGTGTCCCAGGAACAAGGTGCCTGCGGGCACATCCGTCTGTTTCCACACTGGATTTGTTCTTGCTCAAGGCTGTTGGCATTTTTATGTCTCTTGAAGATACAACAGAGAAGTGACTCTTGAGAAGTGACAGCACTAAACTCTGATTAATGTCTCCAAGGATAGTCAACCAGAAGCGTTTCCTTTGAGCTGCAGCGATTTCCATATGCGGCTCAGCCTTTTTTTGACAACGTTATAGAAATGTGATGCTTGGAAAAAACATGGCTTGCTATCAGGAATATTTCTCCTCCAGCCTTCAAGAAGAGATGGCAAAAAAAAACCCTCCCAAAGGGTGTATAAAGATCCTGGAATATTAATTTCCATAGCAATTGACTGGTGAGTGTCCAACACTCTCCCATGCAACCCATACCTGAGGGTTTACATTCTCATCACCTCCACAGTCTGGAGATGGGAAGGAGCAGGGAAACAAATTAAAGATTGGTGGAAACCACAGACAATCCACATGCAGCTTTGCTAGGACATTGCAGGACCACACTCAAGACCTCTTAGTGCTTCTAAATTACCATGGAATCACAGAATATCCCGAGCTGGGAGGGACCCCCAAGGACCATCCAGTCCAACCCTCAGCCCTGCACAGACACCCCACCAATCCCACCCTGTGCCCCAGAGCATCACCCAAACCCTCCTGGAGCTCTGGCAGCCTTGGGGCCGTGCCCACTGCCCTGGGGAGCCTGGTCAGTGCCCACCACCCTCTGGGGGAAGAGCCTTTTGCTGAGATCCCCCCTGACCCTGCCCTGGCACAGCCCCAGCCATGCCCTGGGTCCTGTCCCTGTCACACAGAGCAGAGATCAGAGCTGCCCCTCCTGAGGAAGCTGCAGACCATGGTGAGGTCTGACCTCAGTCTCCTCCAGCTGAACAAGCCAGGTGACCTCAGCCGCTCCCTCTGGACCCTCCATTATCTTCATAGCCCTCCTTTGGACGCTCTCTAAAGGCTTTATATCCTTCTTACACCGTGGCACCCCTTTAGCAAGAGCACCTCCCAGAGCTGTGGCCGCAGTTCCCGTGGGTGTGCTCACACCAGCCACTCAACAGGAGCTCCAGCCTGTGAGTGAGATGGCCGAGGCATTTCCTGGTCTAGAAATGCACATTTTGGCTTTCAGATTGCCTGTGTTGCACACACAAACCACAGGCTTTGCGCAGAGCCCTCCTGAGCCATGCCGAGCTCAGGGCTGTGTTGTCACACACTGTCACCCAGTGTCTGGCATTTGGCCACTCTTTCCTCCCTCTTTTCCCAGTTGCTGCGTCACCAGACCACTGGCTGTGTCCAAAGGGTCAGAAATGTGATGCTAAGAGTGGGAGGGTGGCTGGAAAAGGGGGTCCCGAGAAGGCAGCTTTTACAGAGCCTTTTCCCCTCACCTGGAAAGAGTGAATTTTCCATGTCTGGAGACGTGGAAAACACGTGGAGGTTGCCGGGATCTGAGCCTGGGCACGCCTGGAATAGTCTGGGATGTGGTGGCCTTGGAAGGGCAGGTTCAGAGCTTGGACACAGCCCTGAAACACGGCAGGGTTAGCACAGAAATGCTGGGGGCTTGTCCAGGTGTGGTGGTGTGGATACATCCTGGCTTTGTTGGTGCCTCCAGGATGGGTCTTCTTGCTGCTTTCCCACCCAGGTGATGTTTTTCTCCAGCAGTCAGAGGACGTGGAGCTCCACTCTGTTTATGTTGTCCCCCATCAGACTCTGTGTTAGTTTGGGCTGTAGAGAGAGCTCTTGTCCCACCCAGACTGGGACACCAGGCCATGATGAGCCTCCAACTTATAGAATCATAGGATGGTTTGGGTTGGAAGGGACCTTAAAGATCATCCAGTTCCACCCCCTGCCACGGAGAGGGACACCTTCCACTACACCAGATTGCTTCATGCCTTGTCCAATCTGGCCTTGACCTTCTCCACATCCCCTGCCCAGGGACCTTATTCATGTCCATCACCAGCAAATCCTACCCTGGTCCAGCTTCCCCCACCCATGAGCTTCTCCTTCCTCCCCAGAGCCAACCTCCTGGGTTCACGTGCTCCATCACAGAGCCACAGAATCCTTCCTGGGATTGTTTTTTCCTGCCTTTTCCCCATTTTTTTTTTAGGGAGCTGGGATACTCTTGCCACAGAAGGGCAGATGTCTCAAATGAACATGTGGAAACAACCCAGAAGGGAGTTTTTGTGTGACCTGAGTGACCGAGGGACCAAGGGCAAGGCTCACCCAGGGGTAAGTATTGATGCAGCCAAAGATTGCTAAAGAAAACTGAGTTTTGCAGGAGAGATTCAGTTTTGATCAGATTAAGGCATTTGTAAAATATCACCTTTCTACTCCTGCTTTCTTCTTGACCTTTTTTGCCTGAAATTGAAGGTTCTCCATGGAATATTTTGTCATGGAAAAAAGAGTGGGATCACCAGAGCAGAGCAGTCTCCTTCCTTCCCTGTGTGCCAGTGCTGGGAAGGGCTGGGAATGGCTGGAAAAACATTTTGGAAGTGTCCAAGGCCAGGTTGGATGGGGCTTGGAGCAACCTGGGCTGGTGGAAGCTGACCCTGCCTTGTGGCTGGGGGTTGGAACAAGATGGTCTTTAAGATCCCTTCCAACCCAAACTATTCTGTGCTTTTATGAAAGACCCACTTTTTGCCTTAACTGTGACTTAAAAATGACCTTTTAGCAGTGACCTGCTCGTTCATTTGGTGTTGTTGGGCTTTTGCTTAAGCTCTGCCTCAGGGTGAGGCACAAGAGGGAGAAAAGGAAAAGTCAGGCAACCAGAGATCCTGCACTGTGAACATGAAACGTGTCCACATGAAAATGGCACTCAAACAAACAGAGGAACCCCATTTCTTATGTAAGAACACAGGTGGAAAGTGTCGTGTGGCTGACTCTCTTTTATTGACACGTGACTCAGAAGGCTCAAACCAGAAAAAGCTTCTTCACGTGGTGGGTAGGAGATCTGTAGATTGTCTTGCCAAAAAAAAATAAGGATGATAAATATTTGCATGTGTTTGAGTGGGAAACTACACAAATCATCCAAATCAGAAAATGCTGAAGTTGGAAGGGAAACCTGCAGGCTTCTGAATCCATGTCATGCTCAAAGCCCCACGTTGCTCCTGGCCTGATCCAGCTGAGGTTTGAATATGGTCAAACAAAGAGATTCCTCCACCTCTCTGCATCCACCTTCCCCCAGATCCCCCTCAAGGCACTGGTTGGCCATCATTAGCCTTCTGCTTGCCAAGCTCAGCAGTGCCCTGGGCACCAGGTCCTGCCCCAGCCTGGGCTGTTGTGTGGGGTTATCCAACTCCAGATGGAAGATTTGCCATTTTCCTGTGGAAAAACCAGGGCTTGCACCGAGTCTTGCACAGAAACCTTGTCCAAACTGGGAATTTCCTGAACTAAAGAAAGTTGGATGCTTTGAGTTTAGTGGAGAGTAGGAAGGCACATCATCCAGACTGTCCTTGTCCTGTTACTTTTCCCAAAGCATTTCCTACTGTTGGAAAAGGAATTATGGCTTGGATAGACCTTCTTCATTTCAAAAGGAAGAAGGTGGCAAAGGTCTGTGAAACCCTAACTGGCCTGGGGAGGGGAGTAGGGATAATCACTCCTTCTCCTTCCTAATGCAAGGATTAGCCAGGGCTTAAAAAGCTCAGCAGGTTCAAAAGAGTGAGGGGAGACACTTCTGCACTGAAAAAAATAATGAAATTTTGGAACGTGGGATGGCAGAGTGGGAAAAACTTCAACAGGGTGGAAGAAGAGCACCTGCTGGAGGTTATTGAACACTCCAAGAGGACTTGGGGTTGCTGAACTTATAAGCTGGGGGACAAGGAAAGACACCAAAGACAAGAAAGTTGGTGTGTCTCTGTAAGAATCCACCACCAGCCTGTGTTCCAGGTGGGATCCTGGGCTGGAGCATCTCCCAGTGTGGCACGGTTGATATTTCATTGTCATCAGGAGGTGGAAGAGGTGGCAGGAGTCCCGTGGGGATGAAGAACACGGGGGGGTTGCTGAGCTCTGCCCACGCACATCTCCAGCCCTTATCCATCAGTCAAACCTATCCCTGAAGTGCTGAGCTCAGAGGGGAGGACATTGAAGCTTTGTGGGGAGAAACACCCAGGGTTTTATCCCCCTTGAGCTCCTTCTTACGCCTCTGCCTGATCTCGTCTGGCTTTGCTCAACATCAGTATGAAAATCCCACAACTCCCAGCTGGGCTTTGCCAGGACTTCCTTTTCTCCCCACAAAGCTCTGCCGGCATCCCTGGATGAATTTCCCCTGCACGGGGAGCAGAATTAAAAGCTGATTTGAGACCTGCTCATTTTCTGCCTGAATTAGTTCAATTTTCCGTGCCTGAGGCTCCCCATTCTTCTCCCCCGTGTTGCTGTTGCCCTGCTGGGACTCTGTCATTGTCCACAAAAGTTTCCCTTCTCCTCCTAAATTGATGATTTTCTCCCCGAGCTCACGTTTTTGCCTAAATATGGAGCTTTTAGAGCTAATTTCCCTTCAATCTCACGCAGTTTGGTTAGGCGCACGTGTGCGTGCTAAAATCAGTTTCAGAGTGGCTCAGATTTATTTTAAGCCAGGTTTGTGGGGTTTGTTTTTTGCATTGATTCCTGTCTGATTAAGAAAATCAAAACCCTACAGAGTATTTTCAGCATGATTTAGTAGCTCATCTTTGACTGGCTTAACTAAATGGTTGGTGCTCACTCGTGTGTGGAAAAGGCCTCGGTGTCTTGGGTTAAACATCATTTTATCCAATTCAAACACAATTTAATCTTGGGAGGATTAAAAAGCTGATGCCTCAAAGCTTGAGTCAACAACTACTGGGAAAAATCATACAGGCCATCTCATTTTTTATTTTTTTTTTTGAGCAAAATGTTTTCTTTCAGTGAAGCCACTGCAGTTAAATATTTCTGGATGAAAACCTTTGGAATTGCTGCTTGGAAGAAAGCTTTTCTTTGGAGCGTTCCTACAGCTTGAAATGAAAATATAAGGGGGGAAAAAAAATTGTCAGATAAGCCCCGAGTGCAACAAAACACTCAATTCCAAGTCAAAGATAACACTGGGTTTTTTCTAAGACAAATAAACCGTTTTCCTTGATTCCTTGCTTAGAAGAAGTTTGGGGTTTGGATCATCCAGAATCATATTCTCTTTTCTTACTGTTTTTCTTCTGGAAGAACCATCAAACCTGAAAAAAACCCCAACCTTTGTGTGATATCATTTAAAAAGCTCAAACACCGTCCCGTGGCTCTTTTGCAGAACGCTTTTGAGCAGCGCTAGAAATACCATGAGAATAGGGATATTAAGAGGAATTAAACAAGATTATAACTGTTGGAGGCAGTTTTAGAGGGCCTGATTAGGAAAATAAGTGCCGTGGTGCACAAATAAATACATCACAGTAGAACAGCCAGCCTTTTGGTCCGTGCTGGTTGTCAGATGGGCTGGCCTGGGGCTTTCACACCCTGACAAGACAGTGGGAATTAGCAGCTGGATAGTTCTGATCCACACAGCTCTGTCCAAAGGGCACCCTCGGCTCCCTGGTGGGGAAGGAGCTGGAGGAGCTGATGGAAGAGCTCGGACCCTGCAGGAGCTTCGTGTTCCTGTGGCAGGAGCAGAACCAAAAAGAGAAAGAGCTGCTGTCAAGACATTGTGTCAGAGGGGATGGTGGCCTGGGGTGTTTTGTGGGAGGGAAGGGGTTGGTTTTGTTGAGCAGGTCCTGAGATGGGCAGTCAGAGCATTCCCTGGAGCATTGGGACCTGGAAGCAGAAGCATCCTGAGAAGTTGCAACCATGATGAGCAGCAAGGTGAACGTACCCCACAGAGGGAAAGCAGAGAGGTGGGGATGAGCTGCAGCAGCAGGTCATGGGGCAGCAGAGGGGAATCAAGAGAGGGAGGGTGTGCTCATGCCTTCTCCTGCCCCGTTGTTTTGGGGGCTCTGTGGTTTGCAGGGTGCAAGACCACAGGGCATCTCGGGGGCACCACCCAAGCTCCCCTGGGCAATAACCACCATCTTTGGCAGAATGGTAGAGGACAGGTCCTTGCTGCTGGCATGGCTGGGTGTTGTGTGGGTCCTGACAGGGAGAGCAGCCTCTGAACAGCAGGGAATAGGGACTTAATGTGGCTGCAGGGCATGGAATGCTGTGCCTCCAGCAGACAGCCCTGTGCAGCCAAACCCAACACCACCACACAGCCACAGGTGACAAACCATGGGAGACAGAGGGGTGCAGAGCTGTCAACCATCTCAGCAAAATCACTCCCTGCTCTTCAAAGAGCTCTTGCCTGGGCTCACAGCTGAAACAGGGCTCCAGCTACACCTTTAGCATCCCTCCTGCTTAGGTCCTCCCTCAAATCTCTTTGCTCCCTGGTCTTTGAGTATCTCCCACCAGAGACCCACACAACAGCTCCAACCTCCCCTGCTCCCACGTGCAGTTCTGACTGTGTGTGAGGACACGAGTCTGGAGAATATCTGGACATGTCACCTTTGCTGTGATCAACCCCTGAGTCCCTTGGGACATTCCCAGTGGGCTTGAGTGCCAGTTTCCCTGCTGGGAGCCACCAGTCTGAACTGGAGATCTTGTTGTGCGTCTCTAGAAAAAGCAAAAATGAAGATTAAAAATGGCTGGGAAGAAGAGGAGAAGGGAGAGCACAGAGGATATCACAGGAGAAATACTCATTACTAAGCCAACCCAGCACTCAGCCAGGACATCCAACACCCAGCTCAGACATGGGTGAAGGCATCACACTTGTATTTTTGCCAGAGATGGGACTCCCACCACTCACACGCTCTCGCTTGATAAAGAAAATCTGGAGCGAAGGGAGAGTTAGAAACAACTTTGCCTGAGCCTCTGAACAGTTTGGCTTTGACAAGGAAACCCAGAGAAGAGACATTCAACAACAACTGGAGCAGAAATTGTCTACCCTGGAAGTGTCCAAGGCCAGGTTGGACAGGGCTTGGAACAACCTGGGCTGGTGAGAGGTGTCCCTCCCCATGGCAGGGGGTGGAATTGGATGGTCTTTAAGGTCCCTCCCAACCCAAACCATTCTGTGATTTTATGATTCAATGATCATCTACAAACAGGCAAAGGTTTGTGGGGCTGCAAGGTCAACACAACAGGGTTGGTCATGAGCGAAGAGGATCTGCAGGAAGGCAAGTCCCACCACAACAGAAAAATAAGGAGGCACTTGAAAGTCAAGGAGACCAAAGAGTCTACACCAAAATAAGGAAACCAGACTTTTTCTATTTTTTTCTTTTTTTTAAAAAAAAGATACATCATCCAGTGTATTTTTTTCAAGCTTGCTGGACATCATCATACCGAAGCACTGTAAAGCTGTCAGAGAAATTATATGGTTTTTTTTTTTTCTGTTGTCAACCAAAGCGTGCTTTGATGGAGTCAATTAGCCACAAATGATGAACACACATCACTTGCCTGAGAATGAATTACAGTCCAACCCAATAAACACGAGTGTCTTTGCTCGCTGGTCGCTGCCCTGACCAGGAGACCGTGGGGCTTTCCTACCCGGCCGTGAAGGAAGCCGCGTGTCCCTCGGTGTGGGATTCTGCAGGAGTGTCTCCTCCAAGGGCTGCAGTGCTACACTGGGAGGGGGATCGGGGTCATTGGTGTCACCGCTCTGACGTGCAAACCTGGCCATGGGCTCAGTGTGGGAAATGCAATTACATCCGTGGGAAGAGTTCCTGCGGGCTGGGGTGGCGTGAGAGCTTGGAGCTCAGAATCCATTGGGAAGTGCAGCCAATGTCATCTTTAAATACTGTATATAAATGTGTGCCCTCCCCAGACCTTAGAGCCCTTTGTGAAGGTGGAGAGCCTCAGTCTTATCAAGTTTTTAGGGTTTTTTTTTTGTTGTTGTTGTTTGGTTGGCTGGGAGGGTTTCTTTTCCCTTTTTTTGTTTTATTTTTTAACAACACATGGAGAAACCGAGGCACAGAAAGGTGGTGTGACTTGCCCACAGTTGGCAGACCTTGAAATGCCCTCCCCCAAGTCTTGCCCACTGCTTTTGAGCTGCCACCCAGGACACGGTGGGAAGGAAGGGCTGTTCCCAAGGGGAGTCCCCTCCACTTGTTCCCAAGCTGAGGGGAGCCGTGGCTCCTCACAGGGCGAGGGGAAGGGGTGTCACTCTCAGCGGTGATATCTGGCTGGGGTGGGGGGGACAATGGCACAAATGGTTTCTGCCAGCCCCCGGGAGGGCAGGAGAAGCAAGGAGACCTGAAATGGAGAGGCAGGAGCTGGTCGGTCAGGCACTGGGCGAGCAGCAGTGGCTCTACAGGATGCACTCGTGCCTCTCTGTGGCTTTCAGAGCCTCGTGCATGCTGGCGGCCGAGAGCCTCCTGTTGATGTTCCTGTACCTGCACCTCAGGAGGTTCCAGAAAGTAGTCCTCAAGTCCCGGTTGAAGAAGGCGTAAATGAGGGGGTTGATGAGGGAGTTGGTGTAGCCCAGCCAGAGCAGAGTCCTCTCCAGGCGCAGTGGGATGCAGCTGCAGCGCACGCCGCAGATGAACGGCCGAGCCGTGGACATCAGGAAGAAGGGCAGCCAGCAGAAGGTGAAGGCGCCCACGATAATTCCGAGGGTCCTGGCTGCCTTCTGCTCCCGCTTGAAGATGGAGATGTTCTTCCTGTCCTGCCGGAGCAGCTTGGAGAGCGTGGCGCACTCCTCCACGGCTTTGGTCCGCCTGGAGCTGTGGTGGCCCCGGCTGGAGGTCTCCAGGCAGTAGACTCCCTCCTCCTCGTAGTGCTTGGGGAAGTTCATGAAGCGGTGCTTCTCGGCGCTGACCTTGGCCGCCTTGTAGATGCGGCTGTACATGACGAGCATCACGGCCATGGGGATGTAGAAGGCCACCCCCGTGGAGTACACGGTGTAGCCGAAGTCCTGGCTGATGAGGCAGACCCTCTCCACCGTGACGTTCTGGGCCCAGCCGAAAAGAGGAGGGAGGGTGATGGAGGCGGACAGGAGCCAGACGATGAAGACCATCTTGGCCATCAGCTTCCCGTTCTGCCGCACCGGGTACGTCAGCGGCCGAGTGATGCCCAGGTACCTGGAGAAGGGGACAGTGGCACTGGGTTAGGAGGGTTCCAAGGCATGAGTGCTGCTGGGTGGGTCTCAATCCCAGTCAGGTGTCGATGCTCCGTCACAGGAGAGTTTTGGCCCTCGGAGGGGTCAAGGAATTAATTCCCTTGCCCAAACACCCTGATTTGGCTGTTCCCCACCCCTTCCTTGCAACCACCCCATGAACAGAATCATGGAATCACAGAATGGTTTGGGTTGGAAGGGACCTTAAAAACCACGTTATTCCACCCCCCTGCCATGGGCAGGGACACCTTCCACCAGCCCAGGTTGCTCCAAGCCCCGTCCAACCTGGCCTTGGGCATTTCCAGGGATTAGGAGTCCATAACACATTTAACTGCTGAGTGCAGTCCAACCTCCACATGTTTTCCTGGGGAATGTAATGCTTAAAGAAGCTGAGTTTTCAGGAATAAAAATGCTTTTAAAAGCTTATTTTTTTCCCACCAGAACTGCTCTGTACAGAGAATATTCAACAGCTTCCAGCCATGGCATGCAACTCACTCCAGATTGTCGCCCTTCCCAGGGAAACTCCCGGGAGCAGGGTGGGTGATGCTCAGGGTAATGTACCAGGATACAACAGCACTGACTCCAGATGAAATGAGCAGACCCCTAGCAACATTTAGTGGGAAGTGGGAGGGACAAGACCCTGCCATTGTTTGTCCAGACAACTTGGGAACTCCAGAAATACAATTCTCAGCTGAGATGCCCCTGAGGAGAGCAAGGAGTAATCTTGCTTTTGGGAAGACTTAAGGATGTGCCTGAATGAGCCCTGCAAGCAAGGCTAGAAATGGGGTGATGGACTGTTCTGGGGTCAGTTTTGGGACCCTCACAACAAGAGAGACCCTGAGGGGCTGGAGCGTGTGGAGGGAAGGGAAGGGAGCTGGGAAGGGGCTGGAGCAGCAGGAGGGGCTGAGGGAGCTGGGGGGGCTCAGCCTGGAGAA
>JAWWTY010000123.1:72165610-72242382 GCA_035222235.1 Margarornis squamiger
AAAGGAAAGGAAAGGAAAGGAAAGGAAAGGAAAGGAAAGGAAAGGAAAGGAAAGGAAAGGAAAGGAAAGGAAAGGAGGAAGGGGAAACTTTTAAAGCAAAGGCAATGTGATTAGTGTGGAGCTGCTTCCCTGCCCCTCACCCACCAGAATGAAGCATTAACATATTTCATTCCTGCATTTAATCTCTTCCCTCCAACAGCGTCAGGTTTCTGTCAGCTCAGAATCCACCTGCTTTTCTTTTTTTTTTTTTTCCAGCAGGCATTTTATTAAAATAAAGCAAGTTCAGCAGAAGAGCTGGACCTTGCCTGTGGCCTGGGAGGGGTTTTTCTCTCAAGGCAGCAGCTCTGAGCTGCTCAGGGCCGTGGAGCAAAGAGCAGCTCACAGGGGAGCAGTGCCTGGTGCCAGTGAGGGCTCCAGAGCAGGACTTGCTCTTGGCTTCATCAAGCAGCAGCAGCAGCAGCAGGATTTTCACTGTCCTTTCTGCTTTGTCACCCGCTGTCACACCTGGGGAGGTGACTGGGGGAGGTGGCACAGCTGAAGGACCATCTCCTCGGATGTGTCCCTCCCCTGAGCTGCTGCTCCCAAACCAGCCCAGCTCAGCAGAGCCACATAAACCCAAGCTGACCCCCCTGACAAAGCCAGCCCACGTCAGACCTGGCCCCCCGGCTCGTCAGCACCGTGTCCCTAATGACGCAGGCTGGGCTGCTATAATTAGACCCAGAAGGTGCTGACTTGCCCGAGCCTTGCCAGTTTGCCAGACAGGCTTAGCCTTTCCCTGCCAGCCCCAGGTGTGGGAGCTGCAGCCAGGAAATCCTCACAAATGCACTGGCTGGGCTGAACCAGAGGGTTGGGGATGGGGTAGGGGGAGTTGCTGACATCCTTGGCCAAGGCACAAGTCCAGGGAGCAGCAGAGCATCCCACAGGACCGGTCCCAGAAGCCCTGGGTTTTCAAAGTGCATCTGGGGTGGGGTTGTTTTTAATTTCTTGAATAGTTTTCTGGGCCATGGAGAAGGGCAGGTGGGTCTGTCCTACAGGTGCTGTTCCTCCGGGCAAGAAAGAACAACGTGAAGCAGCTGCCTAAAGGGGGAAGACTAAGGAAGTAACTTAGGGAAGTTACTTGGAAAAGCACCCTGAGTGCAGCTCTTCCAAAGGGACTGGGGCACCGAATTCCTCTAGAAAGCCACTTGGAAAACCCACACAGAAGCGCCGATCCAACCAGGAACGTGATTCCAGTGGCCCTCAAACTCCAGAAACACCCTTCTATTGAAGCCCCCCTGAGCACCCAGCAGGTGCCTCGTCCTCCCTTACCTGTCCACGCTGATGATGCACAAGGTCATGATGGAGGCCGTGCAGCACATAACGTCCATGGCGATGAACACGTTGCAAAAAACCTTCCCAAAGAGCCACTCTCCCCCCACCAGGTCCGTGATGGTGACGAAGGGCATGACGGCGAAGGCCACCGACAGGTCCGCGGCCGCCAGGGACACCACCAGGTAGTTGGAGGGCTGGCGGAGCTTCTTGACGATGCACACGGAGATGATGACGAGCCCGTTGCCGGCGATGGTCATGAGGATGATGATGGAGAGCACGGCGCCGATGACGATCTTCTCGGTGTCCCCATAGAGCAGGATCTCCTCGCCGCAGTCCGTGGCGTTGGTGAGGTTGGAGGGCGGCAGGTCTGGCTCGGCTGGGGCGGGGGGTTCCTCAGTCATGAATGGATTGGGGAGCGACTCCCGAGCCGGGGGCTGCTGCTCGGCGCTCTCCACGAAGAGCAGGTGGTGCTCCAGGAACCTCCTGGGGCTGGCCCTCAGCAGCATGCTCCGAGCTCAGCGTGGTGGGCACGGGCTGTCCCCCAGCAGTGACACCTCCAGCGACAAACCAGAGCATTTTGTCACAACGGGGCTGGGGAAATAAAATAATTCTCTCCCCACCTCATCCTCCCCCCCGCCACCCTCCACCTCCCCTCCCCACCCAGCCTCCCAAAGCTGCGGCTGGATCTCACGTGCTCCGCAAGGAGCCGCTTCCCGAGTCTCCTTAAAAAACACACAGTTTGCTGGGGGCTGCTTGGAGGGAGCTGCTCTCCACTTGGGAAGGAGCACGGGCTGCCCGCAGCGTCTCCCTGGCCATCGCTGCGCCTCTCCCGGAGCTGCCCGTGGATTGTGTGTCACTGCCGAGCTGCGCTGCTGCGCTGGCACTTCTCCTCTGCATCCATACATTTAATCCCATGCACGGGCTCCCATGTGGATATCGGAGGGAATGCGACAGCACAAGTCACAGCCACAAATGCGGGCGCACACACGCACCCACACCCACCCCACCGGCTGCATCTCCCGCGGGTGTCACGCACAAACTTCAAAGCCGGCCCCGCAAACCCACGCACATGGCAGGGCACGGAGCCACCCGGAGCCACGGGAGCGCATCCATCCCATGCGGTACCCCCAGGGTACCAGGCACGACCCCGGTGCATCCCCGGGCACACACAGCGGGGACATACGGGGAGCTGCCACCCCTGGCAATCCGCCCCTGGAAGTGTTTCCCAGCCATCCACAAGGAAACTTTAGGGCCGGGCTCACCCCCGTGTAGGGCTGAGAGCATCGTGCACAACCTGCATCCTTCTATTTATTTTTTTTTCGTTTCAAACCCCATTTTCCCCTGGAAGTTTGGTTTCAATCAAAGCCGGGTTGCAACGCCTTCCTCCCCTTTGCATCCCTCCCACACGGGTCGGGGCGATGGGGGTCCCAGAGTTACCTGTGCCGAGGGGGTGAGACATCCTTCAGGCGAGCCCCTGCGAGCTCCGGGCAGGCGAGAAAGCAAAGAGCCACCTCCGGAGCATCCTTCTCCCCTCCCCGCCTCGCCGGTCCCTCCTACCGCCCTCCCCTCGCCTCTGCCGGGCAGGGACCCAGATGGTCCCTGGCTCCCCCCGAGCCCCAGGGAGGAGCAAGGAGCGGGGAGGGGGCTCCAGGCTGGATCCTGCAGCCAGGGGAGGGAGAGGGAGGGAGCGTGTGAGGATGTGGAGGGAAAGGCTGGAAGTTGAGAGGATGCCTTTGAACGCGGCGAGGCGGCAGAAGCAGCCTGGATCCCAGCAAGCCAGGGGGCACAGGGAAAGGTTATTTCCAGAGCACGCTTCCCCCTGATTTTTATTATATGACAGTAGAGGGGTTCTTTTCCCCCGTTCCATGCGTTTTCCCACCCCTCCTGCTCGGAGCGGGTCTCGCATTCCTTCAGCTCCGCACTGAAGAGCAGCAAACAGCCAGGGAGAGGCAGATCCCTAAAGATGAGCCTTTCCCTTCTGCTGGGAGCATCGAAACAAGGACTATAAACAAACCGGGCAAGAACATGCAAAGATCCACATCCACTTCCCTCTCCACGAAGGTTTCACGGGCACTTTGGAGCCGGGATCGCTCCGGTGCTTCAACCCAGGGCACCAGCCAGGCGCTGGTTGCTCCTCCTGGGGTGAAGGATGCGGAGCTGAGACATTCCCTACACTGGTTGTTCCCAAGGGCAGTTCCCTTGGGAATGTCCCGGGTGGGGGGGTGGTCGGTGTGGGGTTTTTCCCCTTGCCCCATCCCGCAGCTTTTGGGATGATGGAGAGGCGCAGGGAGGCGGCTCCGGAGCTGCTTGCGGGCTCGGGAAGCGATTCCCGATGTTAAGCACTCCGGGATAAAATGGGAATGTCATCCCTGGTGCCCCCAGCCCTTCCCGTGACTGTGCACACACCCTGGCACCCTCCAGCCCTCCCGGGGACAGCGTGCAGGGCTGACGATGGGGAAAAACCCCTTTAAACCTGTGCCATGCCAAGCACCGCATCACCTGCGGGCAGGGGCGGCAGCGCCCCCGAGGGATTTTTGGGGTTTCGGGGATTTCGATGTTCCCGGGAAAAGGTGCGTGTGCAAGGGAAGCGCCGGCGAGCTAAAGCAGGGCTGTTCAGGCTCCACTTAAAGCCGGGGTTTCTCCTTTGCTGCTGGAGCTTCGCAGCGTGTGTGGGAGGCTGGCGAAAATAGCTTCCTCACCAGGGCAGGACGTGCTGGAGCTCCGCGTTTTGGGGTTTTTTTTCCCTCTTTTTTTCCATTACAGGTGCTTGGGGTTTTTTTTTTCCCCCCAGCCCTTCAAAAGCAGTGACGTGTCAAGGTGGGATGGGACTGATGCAAAGCCCCAAAGCCCAGCACGGTGTGGGGACTGGGAGCTGGCCGGCCTGAAATCACTGGTGTTCGGCAGAAAAATGCATCCCGTATTTCCAAGGAGGAAAAAAGGGGATCTGCAGAACTCCCTGCTGCAGGGATGAAGGATTCTGCAGGCTCGAAGCCCAGGCAAACCCACCCGAGAAGAAAACCACCCCCTAAGGACCAGCTTAGGCAGTCTGTGGCCGGATTGCTGGAGAATTTCAGGGAAACCATCTGAAGCCGAGGTGCAAACTTCTTCCCTGCTTCCAGCCGTGGCACAGGGGACAGCAGGAATACCAGGTGGGGTTTTTCCTGGAGCTTCCTTTGGGAGAACCCAGCAAACAGCTCCTGTGCATTAGTAGGTAGAGACAGGGAGGGATTTTTTTCCTCTCAGGGCACTGCTGGGAAGCAGCTGGATTATGCACAGCAGTCGAGGTCATCTGGAAGAGAGGGAGGAAGGAGAGAAGGTGCTTATTGAGGTGATGAACCTTCCAGGACCTGCGGCAGAGCCTGAAAATCCTGCAAGAGTTTCATGGAGCAGCATTAACCCCCCCCCTCTCCCATCCCAGCCCTGATTCTGGAGGATACAAACCCACAGCTTCTCCCTTTCAAACCTCCTGTGGGTCTGGGGACTCCAGAGGAGGGGTTTTCCCATCTTTCCAGGGGAATGAGCTGCTCTCATAACTCGGGGAGCAACAGAATTCCTGCAAAAACAAGGGAAGAAAGTCACTCATGGGACACACACTGAGTGGCCAGAGGGCACATTCTCTGCACGGGCTGATTTTGGGGAGGAGAGAAAAGAAAATGCCTATTTTTGCGTGAAGAAAGAATTGGAATAATAACAATTCTTCTGGCTAAAACTCTTAGTGCAGCATTTCTCCAGCCACAGGCCGTGGTGACCTTGCTGAGACCCTTGTTTCTGGGGTGCTGGGAAGCACTAATTGCATTTGATGGCAATTAGGGGAGGAAATGGCCAGCGTGCCTCAGCTCAGCCACTGACTGGAGCTTTCTTCCTTTGCCTGAGAAGGCAGCACGGATTTGGAGGAGCAGGGATGCTGCCGGAGCCAGGTGGATGAACCCCAAGGAAAATCATCCTCCAAAACAAAGCTGAGAAGCAGAAGGCACAAGATAACCAAAGTTTCCCCTCCATCTGCAGCAGGGCAGAGGTGAACAAAGTCATGAAGGCAGCGCCCACATACATTATTCCATTTTCATGTGCAAATGACCACTAAGTGGCTATTTTATTAACAATTAATTGTTAATATTACGCCCTATTAAGTCTAATGGCAAGGTGATAGGCACAGTTATTAATATGCAAATTTGGAGCCATCTCATTAACTCCAAGGCCCTCACCCTCTCAGTGTTTCCAGGACCAGCATCCCAAAGCAGTCTTGCCTGCACCACAGATGTTGACATTTCTCCCTCCGAGAGGCAGAGCCTGCCCAGATGGATAAAATTAACCACTGGAGACCATCAGCTTCCAAGGAGCATCTCTAAGGATGAGAGAAGTTTGGGCTGGGTTATCCAAACCTGTCTGAGCTGGAAAAAGAGGGGTTTAGCTCACCTTCTCAGGAGCATGGCCAATCACCTGAGCATGTGGAGATGCCACAGTGCTCCTCCCATGCTTGTGATCAGGAGTAATGGTGAAAAAGGTGTTTCAGTGACCCCAAACTGCCCCAAATATCACCTTGTTCTTCGTGGGCACCTCCTGCCCTCCCACTGAGGCTCCCCTGCTTCCAAAAGCAGCCCAATCTCCTCCTGGTGACCATCAAACCTGGCTCCCCAGAGGTGTCCCCCAGCCACCACCACCTCAGAGAGCTGGGACTGTGGTACCCAAGACACGGATGGGTCTCCCAGGCATGGACCCCTTGACTTGGGGTCCAGCTCAGGGTGGCCAGTGTCATTCCCTTGGGATGTGGAAGGGGGAATGGGGCTGGCAGAGGCCAGTGGTGACTGAATGGGAGCTCTTGGAAGGCCCAGGAGGGCAGCAAAGCTCTGCATTTAAACTTCCAAGCCACACGTGTCCTTTAAAAATCAACTAACAATTTTCAAAATGACAGAAGGTGTTCAAAGAAGAGCCCCTAAATTAGAAATTGTGGCATTTAAGTGGAACACTTTTGGCTGGACCAGAAAAAAAAGACCTTATAGAATGGGTTGGGTTGGAAGGGACCTTAAAGATCATCCAGTTCCACCTCCTGCCATGGGCAGGGACACCTTCCATAGCCCAGGTTGCTCCAAGGTCGATCCAGCCTGACCTTGGACACTTCCCTGTCCCTGTTCCCTCAGCCCAGCATCCTCCCCTGCCTTTGGCTTCCCTCTGGCCACAGCAGCAGGAGCCTTCCCTCCTTGCAGGAGCCCATCCTCCAGGACAGAGGGAGCAGCACACCCAGTGGCCCTGGGGGGACCAGGGGACTGACCCCATAGTGGTGACATCAGTAGCCAAAGGGTTTCATCCAGGGGATCCAACGAGCCAAGGGCTTGCTGCCTAAAAACCCATTCCCATGAAGGGCAAAGCCAAGGCAACGTGGATAAATTAACAAGTTACCCGTGACTTAAAGCTCGGAGTTGGGTTTTTGGTTGGTTTTATTTTTCTTACAGCACCTCACTAAAATAGAAAAAACCCATAAATGTACAATTAAACTTTTCCTTTCTTTATAAAGGCTCCCCGTGCGTTTTGCTGGTTGAGCAGAGGGGGAGCAATTGGAAATGTCCCGGGAAAACGCCATCCAAAGGAGACACCCTGATGGTTCATCTCCAAAAGGTGGATCTGCTGGAGAGCAGAGGGTTTTCATGCCGTTCCGTGCAGCCACGCTCCCTCTGCTGGAGCCTGCACACACAACACGCAGCTTTTAGAGTTAAAATGACCATTTTTGGGTACCTGGGGAGGCTCTCAAGGAGTTTTCTCTGTGCCCCAGCCAAGACAAGGTGTGCTGGCAGCCTCGTCCTGATGTCCTGGGATTGTCCCAGGGGAGGATGGGGACAATCAGGAAGGACATTTGGGGATGAGACTGAGGGAGAGAAACCCTTCAGAGCAAATTTTGGGCCTGCAGCCCCTGCTGTGCACCCTGTGGTGGGTGCCACAGGGGTCTCCAGGACTCATGGACTTAGAAAACAAACACCCGAAATAGGGAAGGGTAAGAAATGAATGATTGAAATAGGGAAGGATAAGAAATGAATGACTGAAATAGGGAAGGGTAAGAAATGAATGACTGAAATAGGGAAGGGTAAGAAATGAATGATTCAGCTGAAGTTTCCAACCCCAACCCTCGGGCCCTGCAGCTCTGGCTCACTGCTGCAGTCACCAATTTGCCAGATTTTTATTAACGAGCTGGTCTCATTAGCACTCATTATTTATTCAGAGCGGTGGACGTGCAGCATTCCCACCTTCTGCTCTGCCTTTCCACACCTTTTCCAAGGGCTTGGGTAGAGCCTGGTTTTAGGTGTGGGGCAGTGAGGCACCTGCTGGTTTGGTTTGGGGGGCTCAGCTGGAGCCCTGGCACAGGGAACCAACCCCTTTGGTGGCTGGGGGGGCTCAGCCTGGAGAAAAGGAGGCTCAGGGGGGACCTTCTGGCTCTGCAAGTCCCTGCCAGGAGGGGGGAGACAGGGAGGGTTCCCAGGGAACAGGGACAGGAGCAGAGGGAACGGCCTCAGGATGGGACAGGGCAGAGGCAGGTGGGATATTGGGAAAATTCCTTCCTGGAAAGGACTGTCCATCCCTGGCACAGCTGCCCAGGGCACTGGTTGAGTCCCCATCCCTGGGGGGATTTCAAGACCCTGTGGATGTGGCACTTGGGGACACGGGTCAGTGGTAGCCTTGGCAGTCCTTGGGGGATGGTTGGACTGGGTGATCTCAGAGGGCTTTTCCAGCCTTAACAACTCTGTGATTCTCAGATTGTTGTGTTGCACTTTTGGAACATCCAAATTCCCAAGGGAGAGCAGCAGGTGATGGAGAGCAAGGACTTCTGGCCAAACCTTCTTTTCCAAAGCCAGCAGGACATGTCCCTCTGGAGAGGAAGGGAAGGGAAGGGAAGGGAAGGGAAGGGAAGGGAAGGGACGGGAAGGGAAGGGAAGGGACGGGAAGGGAAGGGAAGGGAAGGGAAGGGAAGGGAAGGGAAGGGAAGGGAAGGGAAGGGAAGGGAAGGGAAGGGAAGGGATGGGAAGGTGCTACAGGACATCGTGGCCAACCCGGAGCTGGAACCCCGAGCTGTGCCTACAGAGAGTGAACCCACAGTTCTTTGTCTCCCTTGTGATTTCACCACACACTCGGAGCAAACCACTCGAGAAAAACCTTCCCTGAGACTTCTCTGGTCCATGGCTTTGGAAGGAACAAGGGCTGCAGGAAGGAAGATGCCCTGGAAGTGTCCAGGTTGGATGGGGCTTGGAGCAACCTGAGCTGGTGGAAGGTGTCCCTGCCCATGGCAGGGGGTGGCACTGGATGGTCTTCAATGTCCCAACCCAAACCATTGCACGATTTTATGCTTTCTGCCCTGGATTTGGGGCTGGCTAAGCTTGACTCAAGCCCTGCACCCTTTAAGTCCCCATTTGGAGCCCGGGGCTCCCCGTGCTCGGTGCCGAAGTGACTGGCAGTGCGGGTGGGTCGGTGTGGTGGAGCAAAGACCGCAGGTTTGGGAATGAAACCCCTCCTTGCCTTCTGTTCTCTGTCCCCTAGATGGCACCTGCTCTCAGCAGATTGAACCCCTGATGAAGAACAGCAGGTTTTGGTGCCTGGGAAGGCTCAGGGATGCAAAGTGCTGCCTTGGAAAACAAACGAGTGAATAAAAACCCCACCTCAAACATTAATTAAAAAAAAAAAAAAACAACAACCAAACAAAAAAAATACAAAACCAAAAACAACCAACAGCAAAAACCCCAACCTACAATTAATTGTGGTGGGTGGTTTTTTTGGGATTTTTTGGCTCTTACACTGAAAAATTCAGATTTCTGTTCTCTTTCTGGCTGCAAATTTTTTCCTGCCTTCTCTCTGGTCCATCCCTGGGTTCTTGATCCGGGTTGGGAATTGCAGGGAGGAAAATTCCAACTCCCTTCTCGGTTTAAATCACAGCAGGACGTTGAGAAGGGAAATGTCCTGACAAACTCAGAGCGGTTTGAAGATGCAGCCACCCTAAACAATCCCTTTTTCCACGCCTTCCATGCCAAGCTGTGGTACAGGGCAAACGCCCAGCTCCCATCCCCGGGGCCTGGCTCCTCTTTGAAGGGCTTATCCATGGCATTTTTGGCCAGTGCACGTTTCAATCCTCCTGCAAAGCCCCTGGCAGTGCATCATCCTGGTGGAGGGTGAAGGACATGGTGGGGGGAGATGTCCCCATCCGACCCTCCTCCAGCTCCCATCTGCACCAAATGCCACTGACATTTACACCACCTAATATTAGAAATCTGCTTTGATCGGGTGCCCTTGGCACCTTGCAGGGTTGTGGCCCTGCCAGGCAGATGCTCATCCACCGAAATTCCATGCAGTGACATCCAGAAGGTGACAAGCATGTCCTTGCCACCTCCTCCCTGCTCCTCACAGCCACTGCGAGGGGCTCGCTGAACCCCTGCATATTTTCAGTGCTGGTGTAGCCCTGAGCATTCCCAGCTTCCCAAGGCTATTCCTGGGCTCCAGGCAGGGAGCTGGGGGAGAGGACCCTCCTGGACTGGGGGAAGACAGATCCTACAGGGGCACCAGGGACCCAGGTGACCCCAAAGCTCCCAGGAGCTTCTGATGGGGCAAAACCACTTCTTACCAATTCTTCTGTCCTCTTCTCGGGGTCTCCAGCACTTCCAGGAGGGAACAGTCTTGGATAGGACACATTTAAGCTCTTCAGTCATCTTGAAAGAGCAACACAGAGCTGCAAAACCAGCTCCTGAGCCTCCCCTGACCCCACTTCTCCTTCACTCAGGAGGATGGGACAAGGCTGGTGCAGCAGAGCCTGAGCACTCCTGCCCTGCCCCAGGGACTGGCACAGCTCTGAGATTCCCAGGGCAGGGCATGGAGCACCTCACATCCCAAAAATCTGAGGCTGCCCGTGTGCTCTACCCCCCTCCAAAACCAGCACCACGCAGTTTCCCCCTGTTCCTGACAGCATGTCCATGTATATTTTATATATATATATATATATATATATATACTTATATGAGGGTCACCAGTGTTGCTCCGAGGGCAGGTCCTGCTGCTGAAGGCCAGACCTGGAAGAAGAAGCCCCCAGGACCTGCAGAGATGCAGAGCCTGGAGACAAGGAACAGCTTTGGAGGCTCTGGCTGCTCCCAGATCGTGCTTTAAGAGCCATCCAGGCATTCCCAGCCTTACCCTCCCCTCAAACTCAGCTTGGGTTCCCATGCAGAAAGCCCCTCTTCCAGCCAAGTGAGCTCCTCCAGGATCCTTGAGCTGGAGGGCAACTCTCCAAGCCTGGATCCTGTGGTAGGGGAATAGGAAACGTTCTCCTTGGAGGAGTGGGTCCTTCCCAGGCTCCCATAAGACAATATTCACCAGGCTTTGGGTTCATCTCTGTGGTTTGGATGATGCCAAGGGAGCCAGAGCCAGGTCCAGATGCTCTCAGGGCACCACAGCAAGTAAAAGGTGCAGTTATTTCTTACACTGCCCCAATAAACGATTAAATAATCCAAGTTTTGGCTCCCCAGCCTCCCATGAGGGAGATGTGTGTCCTTACACTCACAACTGAGATGCTCAAATGCTACAAGTGCTGGGGATTCCACAAACAGCACCAGAGAAATACAAACAGCACGAGGAGGGAAGTCCAAGCCATGCTGGGAGCTTTGGTTTCAATAAAAGACACTGCTTAGGCACAAAGTAGAAATATATAAACAGCATATTTCCTTTTATTTTGGTTTTAAATACAGAGCTTTCTTATAAAGGAATTCCCCCTCCCTCCCCCCTGGCCCCAAGCAACTCTTAGCAAAAGAAATCATTCCCTGGAAAATCAGCACTGGATACAGACATGCACTGGGAGAGGAGATTTAGGAAGTGCAATATCCATAGGCCAGATCTCCCTGAACAGGAACAGGGGCTTTCCCTCATTCCAAATACTCCTGTGACAAACCTCCAGGTCACCCAACACAGATTTAACCAGTTCCACGTCATGGGAGATGCTGGAAAATAATCCCACCCCTACAGGGAAAGGGGATGAAGGAGGAAGGTTTCTCCTCTTAAACCGAGCTTATCCTACATTCACACTCCCCTCAAGGAAAGCAGGAGGGGAAAATGAGGGGATATTTAAGATACAGCCCCTTTTTCTTTGGGAGCAAAGGGAAGGGGGTAGGTTTGCATTAATATTAAAGGGTGTGTATTTTGGGTAAAGTTTGGGAGGGTTTTTTTAACAGAACTGCTGCACTTTTTAGTGAGAGAATTTCTGTGTTCTGGGGTAACATCTCACAGAATCACTGAATGATGCCCCCCGTTGGAAGGGACACACAGGGATCATTGTGTGGGAACAAGGTACAAACTCACATCAGCAAAGAGGACTGAGGGGCTGAACACCTCCAAAAACACCAGAGCACTAAAGCCACTGTGCTTATTCAATCAGGGTGGCTCCACCAGACAGACCAAATCCTCACAGGGTCAGCAGCACAATGAGCCTCTCATTTTCCTGCTGTGCTTCCCAGCTGAATCCCACTTTATCCCATGGGAAGAGATCCACTGAAACCTGCTGGGCACTCCAGAGTCCAGCTGCAGGCTGGACACAGCCACCACACAGCCCTGTGGCTGCAGGTTCTCAATTGGGGCACTCAATGCCAGGATCAGAAGTCTTGGAGACTCGGGGGAGCTGCCAAACCCTGGGGAGGCAAAGGAAGCTCCGCAGGGAAGGGCAGGGAATGATGGAACAGGGGGGAATGGCTTCAGATTGAAAGGGGCAGGCTTAGATTGCATTTTAGGAAGAAATTGTTCTCTGGGAGGGTGGGCAGGCCCTGGCCCAGGTTGGGCAGAGAAGCTGTGGCTGCCCCTGGATCCCTGGGAGTGTCCAAGGCCAGGCTGGATGGGGCTTGGAGCATCCTGGGCTGGTGGGAGGTGTCCCTGCACATGGCAGGGGGATGGATCGGGATGGGCTTTAAGGTCCATTCCAACCCAAACCATTCCATGTGAATCATTAAAACCCTGTTTCAGGTAGGCTGGGACTCACCTGAGGGTGCAGTTTGAAATCAGTGGCTCTGGCCCCACACTGGAGAAGTCCAGAAATAGGTGAGGGTTAAATAATTGAAAGGTGACCACCACAGCCCCCAAGGCAAGCAGCTCGTGGAGAGGAGGGCACGTGGCCTGAGCTCAGTTGTATCATTCAGATGTCCATCAACCACCTCCTAAAAAGGAGTCACCTGCAGAATTGGAGATGCCACTGCTCATGGCCCCAAGGAAGCACCTCCTGCTCCAGCAGGACCACGTTCCCTGCCATCACTCACAGGGACAAAGCTGCATAAACCACCCCAGCCACCCAGTCCTGTGGGACTTACCTCAAAAAAGCACATTAAGACACCAAAGGTCACCGATGGGCAGGGAGAACTGACCCCAGCCCTTCCACAAGCATCCCAAGCAGTGAATTCCACCTGTGGAATTGGAATGCTGGTTCTCTGGAACCCCCTGATGACATAAACACTTCTAGAGAGCTTTTTCCTTTTATTCTTTTTTTTTTGGCATGTTAAGAAGTGCCAGCACAGCTCAGCTCGAGGAAGAGAAAACCAAACCATTTTTTTAAGCCATTTTCCCAATTCCTGGCATTTTGTTCCCCTTTTTTGGATTCCCACCTGTGGCTCCAGAAGGGGCCCTGCTTTTGCAGCAGCCAGAGTTGGTCACAGGGAGGAGGTGCAGCCTTCAGCTCCCTGAGCCAGCAGGGATGCAGATGGGGAGCAGGAGGCAGCACGTCCCCCAGGACAGGCTCTCCCATATTTCATGTGACATCAGAGCAGAGCCAGGGGATCCAAACCCACGCAGCATTTTGTACAAGGGGAGCAAAGACACAGCCAAGGATTGACCTGGTGTGAAAGGGAAAACACACAAAAGCTGAAGAGCAAGGTGCTGATTTGTGTTCCTGTCTGCTCTTCCCACAATAGGGATGGTTTGCTCCTTGCAGGCAGCAGAGCAATGGCCAGGCTTTGGTGCTTAAATGCCTTAATTAGGTATGAAACCAATTAGAGAGGACTATTCTCTTCTGCCATCCACAGGCCTCAATGCAGAGGGAAAACAGGGCAAACCCATCCCCTTATGTCTATTGGATTGTTTTGGGAGCTTGACAGAGCAAAACAGGACAGCCCAAGTGGGCCACAAAGGCCGAGGAGATGCAGAGGACACACTTACAAGTGCTGGACAGCTGTGAATCCTTCAGAGTCCCTTATTCTGGCAAAGCAAACCCCAAGGGAGCAGCCACTGCCACGCTGCTGCTGCTCAAGTTCTCCAGAGAAAAATCCCCACCTGGCACTTGGGCAGCATTTCCACAGTGGAGGTTCCAAAAGCAGCTCCCAGAGAAGGGCTGGGTCAGGAGATGACACAAAATGGCTCGTGCTGAGATTTTGGGGGAACAGGCACAAGAGATGAGTTTGAGCCAACCCTCATTCTGCCCTTTAAACTTCCAGGCAGGGAAAACACTCCAAAGGGCAGATTCAGAATGCAACGAACAATCCAAAAAAGCTTGATCAAGGAGTAACATGAACGTGTGTCAACGATGGTGTAGATGCTTGGTGGCACACAGACTGGAAAACAGGAGGTGCTTTTGGTGACATGACACATCTCACGTCCCTTTTTGTTGATGAGAACTCCACAAAGGGGAAAAAAAAAGGCAAACCCCAACCCCCTTCCCTCCCACCCCTCAGTGCTCCCCAGCTCTATCCATCTTTGGCCAACTTCATGTTTCTCCAAGGAGTGTCCACAGATCACAGTCCAGTTCCTAAAGCAGCCAAATCCCACAGGCCAAAGTTTTGAGGAGAGGGTTTCAGTCTTTTGGTACGGCCGGCGTGGATTTTTTGGGGAGAAGCCTCTGACCTGCAGCACCCCCCAGCGTGACTGTGCCCATCCACCACATCTCCTTCCAGGGCATCCCAGTTCACACGGATCACTGGGAATGATGGTGTGTCGTGTCCCACGGTGGTGGGGCCCACCTTGAAGCTCAGAAGGAAAGCAGCTGAATTCCTCTCTTCCCCAGCAATGCAGGGATGATGCACATCCAAGGAGAGCTTGACATTTATTAATACCTTTGGCTGTTGACTCCTGGGAGTCTGGGGGTTGCTGCTGCTGGAGTTGGCAGATTGGCTTCCTAAGCAATCCACAAAGTGCAACCCTGCTGGTTCAGCAGTCCACGTTTCCACCAGCCTCCCTTAATTTACATGGAGAAACACATCTGTGTCCTCACACAGCACGTCAAGAACGCTTTTGAAGGCAACAAAATAAGTCTCAGACCAACAGAACGAGTCAGGTATAAATCCAATTTTAATTGTCAAGCTCACTTCTCGCTCCTACATTCAACGCAAGGATCAAAAACTACAGGTTTGAGAGGAGAGTTTCATTCCCTCCCCAGTTTCTGATCGTTTTGGCAGCTGTCAGGACGTAACTTGCAAAAATCCACTCGTTTTCAGCAGCTTTTCCCTACCTCGTGGTCCCAGGTGAACACCGTGGGCTCCCCCCCCAGTAGCTCATCTTTCAAACCCAGTTCTTTGGCAACAGTTACACAGAGCATTGTGCGTATATAAAGAGCTTATAATTAAACTTCTTTTTACATTCTACTTGTCTTAACCTTCACAGAAGTATTAAAGTGCTCAACCAACTCGGAACAAACCCCCCCTTCCCTAGTCAGCCCCCTTCCTGGAGACGCCTGAGACGTCAGCAAAACCAGAAGCAAACAAGAAGAGAAAAGGCATGAAAAATTAAAAAAAATAATCCTCTGCAGGATCATGACAATCCCTTCTGAGACAAGAGGCCTCCACACATCTCCCTTCTACCCAAGGGGTCCAAATGTTCAACCAGTCTAAGCCAGCACAACTTTTTACTCCCCACTCCCAAGTTGTGCTGATTTCCCACCAGTTGATTTCATTCTTTTGGCCCCTGTAGAATGAAAATCCTGCAAAACAGAACCCTATTGAGGCTACAGAGAAAATACAAACACTGAAGTCATAGTGGCAAAGCAAAATAAAAGATATAAACAAGAGTTGGGATGGATATTTAACCCTCCCTGCTACCTGGGTTTGATATTGGCAACATTTGACACCACCTGAAACTGATGCTTTCAAAGAGGCTTTAATGGGGATGGGTTTGGTCCCTTCAGTGGAGGGATGGAGGGGACATCTCAAACCTATCTCCCCTTGGCAAGACCTGCCACCCAGTTCACCCCACTGTGTCTCTGTGCTGCTGGCAATCCCCCCAAAGCCACATTCCCTTGGGCACATCCTCTCCAAAACAGGATTTAAAGGTGACTTTTTCCCCCTGTGAAGAGCAGAGACACCAGAAATTCACCCCGAGGCAGTGTGAGAGTGTTACAGCTTTACTCAGCCCCCAGGATGACACCTCTCATCGGAGCTTTGGTTAAATCTTTTGACATCTCTGTGCAAAACATGTTAGTTCAGCCTCATCAGGCCTCTGCACTCCCTGTCTCCCAACAGGTCCTGAACTGCTGGCTGTCACCTGCCCTTTTTCTGCTGACTGGAGATCAGACATGCCTGTACCACCTCTGAAATCCTGTCTGCCCCCGTTCCTACATGCAGCTCTTGGTGATCCCAGCCCAGGAGTGACTCAAAAGCCAGGGAATACCGAGGAAGGTGGTCAGAAGACACCCATGGGTTTACAGCTGCTGTCCCTGTCACTTGTGAGACATGGCAGGACTTCCCCCGCTGCCTCTGAAAGCCAAATGACCTGCTCTGATGCACTGGGGGGCTCCTCCTGACCCTGAGACGCTCCCCAAGATGAGACTGATGGCACAAGAAGCTCATGTTTTGCTTGCTAAGCTGAGGGCTTTGCCCTGTGATTCCTCAGGGATACACAAACCATGGCCACGTTCTTGGGAACACTCTCACTGCCCTGTTCCATCCACACAAAGAGGAAGGGTTTTGTAAGAAAATGAAGAAAATTAGGTTTTCATACGTGCTTGAGTGCTACAGAAAGGTTAAATACCTCCTGATATTTAGTGCAAATACACCAAATCTTGAGTGGTTTGAGCCTGGCTTAGTTTCAGCATAGCTTTACACCCAGTGCCTTCCTCCCTCATGACAGGGCTGCTCTTCCTCCTGATGCAGAGAATGAGGTGGGAGGAACCCCCTCCACCAGTGGGGCAAGCGCTGATAAAAACTCTGCACCACTTACTGGGCAAGCAAGTGGTAAAAAAAGACTTCTCTGTGCTGAGATATTTGCATTTCATTGTCTGTTTACTCTTCCTCTCTCATTTCTACTGCTTTGAGAAAGTTTCATCATCGAGGCCCACACTTTGCTGGACACTTGACCTGCAGTCTGTGATGTGCAGCAAGGGGCAAGCACTGAACTAAAGGGCAGCTTGTTTCACAGTACTCCAAAGAGAGAAAACTGACCAGAGCACGAGCCAAATTAAATAAACTGAAATATAAAAGACAGCAGAAGTTAGATTCATCCAGAAATATAATATAACATAACATCTGGGGAGTGGGGAAAACCTGGAGATTAGCTACAAAACAGGAACAGTGAAATGACCAACAAATATTGGTTAGGTGAGAGAGGGAAAACTTCCATTGCATTCTGTACATTAAACACAAAATTCACATGTCGGAGCATCAAGACAGGATGAGGAAGGTCTGAAGCCACAGGAAGAAGAAGAAGAAAGCAAAAGGAACACCTTGAATAAAGCAACACGTGAACAAAACCAGTAACTGAGCAGCTTCCAAAGGAAAAAAGTGACCATATCTCAAAAAACTGAGAAGAAGCAGCACTGAAGCAGAGAACAAGTATATGGTCAAGACATCATGGGTAACACTGACTGCACAAAACACTTTGGATATGTGGAAAGAATCAGGCCTATTCATATATCTATGCAAAAATATATACACAAATCCATATGTATATATGTACACATAGGCACTCCTGTACATATGTATATGCAACCCTTACACAACTGCCCTGGGACAAGTATCAGACTCTGGTGCAAGCAAAAAGGCTGCAGTTGTGCAAAACTACAATTCTGGGTTTGCTTATTGACAAGTAATGGCAGAAAATCCAAACTAATTCCCAAAACAGCTCAGACCCAGATGTGGTTTCATCAACACGGCCACGAGAGCCCAACCTCTGAACGTTCCCAGCTCCTTTGCAGGAATTCAATATTCATCCAAAGCTGTGGATTGTGTCATTACATATCACATCTGTTTCCAAACCCACTAATCTGAAAAAAGGGGCCAGAAACCTCTCCAGACATCAGTGGTTTAGCATGATGCCTTCCCACCCTGGAAACCAATTTGGGAATACTGGATGCATGGGAAATTCAACTCAAAGGCCAGGTCAGGACTGTCATTCTGCAAAAGAAGGGCCAGTTGGTGTCCTTAGTGTTTGGGAAGAATAGGATGAGGTGCATAAAAAAACCACAAAAAGAGATTCCCCCCCACCCTGAAAAGAAGGGAACATGTGCCAACTCCGAAATTCATGCTCCAACCGTACAGACATGCTGATCTTTGGGGTTTCCAGCTTTGGGATGTGGGAAGTAGCACTTTCCATAAAGCTTGCTTGCCTTGCTGCTCTGAAGAGCATGGTCCTCCCAAGCCCAAGGCTGGCTTGGGACACTCCAGCATTCCCTTGGTCTCTCAGGTGTGTGCTGCCGACGGCGTGTTAGAGCAGAGAGAAAGTGGTGAAGGAAAAGAAGTGCATTAGATTGTCCTGTGCCTCGGAAAAGCCACCTGTTCCCACCCCAGAAGGGCTGTCCTTGCTGCTCCACACGTGGAGGACCCCGTTTAGTGCTCTGCATCCATGGCATCCAAGTACTTGGCTTCGATGATCCTCGGGAGCAGGTTATACCTGAGGTGGAACCAGAGAAATAGCGTTAGTTGGTAGTCGTGGAACACTCTTTGTCTGTCCTAAGACTCTCAGTTGAGTTTGGCCTCCAGTTGAAGGGAAGGAGAAGTGGGGGACACTAAAACCAACCAGGCAAATACAGTATTTGTGCAAAGCTCCTTCTGGAAGGAGCCTCCTCCTTTCTGTTGAAAAGGAAGAAGAACATCCTCATCCTCACAGGAGAAAAGTCACTTTTCTAAAGTGGTCTGTCTCCACAAAGTCCTCAAGGTGCCAAAACTGTGCCTGCCCACCCACAGCTCCACTGTTGGTTTGTGCTGGGGCACAGGCAGGGCCTTCCTGCTGCCTCCAGTTTGCAAATGGATGTGTTCCCTTGCCAAGAATCCTCATTTATTTCTAATTTCTGCTTTATTCATCACTAGCTGGCTCAAAGACCTGCATTACATGTACACCAGCTGCTGGTAAGAGTCCATCCCTACCTGGTGACTGGATTCTCTACTGGATCATGGAGAGAGTGATTCCTTTCATTTTGCTTTAATTTGTTTGTTTGCAAGAACATCCCTATGAATTGATGTATTTAGGTGACAAAGGTGTGGTGCTGTAACAACATGCTCTGAAGTTGCTTTCAGTAAGTCCTGCTGCATCTTTAGTGTGACACTTGCCCTTGTTTAACAAGGAAGTTTTTTTCCTCAGCTGTTAAAATAAGACACAAAGCACCAGAAAAGCCAGTTTGGGACTTTAATAGCTGTGCAAGAGATCCCAAAAATCCCAAACTTCAGTTACTGCTGAGAAGTACCAGGATCTCCTTAAATAGACCCATGACAGAATAAAATACTTGAGAGCCATGGGAGCACAGATAAGCAGCACAGAGAACTTGGAAAGAAGATGATTCTTTTCTGAGCAACCAAAGCAGTCACCCCAAAGTTCTGAATCAAAGCCACAAACTGGGGACACCCAAAGATCATGTTTTTCTTCACTGTAATAATGGATTTCAATGGCTTCTCCTTATCCATGACATTAGGACTGGTCCCTCCCCACTGACAATGCAAATCACGTGTTGGACAGATGGGAATGGGACTTTGAGACATGGCTGGTGTTCTGGATGGGACCCCAAACCATGTCTCACTCACTTGGGTTTGATTCATGACCTGGATAATGTCCCATCTCCTCTTACCCCCTTCACTTCTTAAAAAAAAAAAAAAAAAGAAGAAAGAAAATACATCCAATTTCTTCTCCTCTGTCTCATCTATTTAGAATGCCAAACTCTTGGAAAAAGTCATTAACTACAGAGCTCATGGATCATGGTGCTGCCTTCTTGGCTGGAGGCCACAGAAACGACATGAAGGCAGGAGAAATCTGAGAAAGGAAAGCCAAGGGCAAATTTCTGTGCTGTGCCGGGGAGCAGCATCTTCCCCTGAGCAGCAGGGCTGATTATCCACCCCCTAGGCAAGCACTGCTCTAGAAAGAGGCAGGAGTTAGCACCAGAGAGTGTGAGGTGGTCTAATTTAGGTATATGATAACAAAAAATATATGTGAGTAGGAGAGTATAATATTTGCACCACAAAATTATCTAACTCATCACAAAAGGAGGTTCTGTGACAGGGACTTCTCTCCACACTAATTCAGTTTTTACACTATGTCCAATAACTGGCTATTTGGCCAAGAGTGTCCCATGTTTCCTCTTTTGTGCTGAGCTGCCCTGGGTGGAAACCTCCAATTCCCACCAGGGCCAATCACCCAGCCCTGCATGGAGCTGGAGTATTGACCAGCCACCCAAAGCCACCCCAGTGTGAAGGGCAGTGAGAGACTCCTACCACAGGGACAATAATTTCAGTGTTTTCCAAGACTGTTTGTCTTTAAAAACCCAGCCCAGACAGCTCTAACCTGATCCTGTTGAAAGCCAGGGTAGCTTTGACATTTGCTTTTGTTGTAGAAGGGACTGGACCTGTTTTTATCAGCCAAGGAAAACACCACAACAGCTGCCTTTGGAGATTGTCACATTGGTAGCCCTGAACTTTGAGATCAGAGAAAAGATCTCTGAGACTGCAAGCTCAAAGTCAACCAGATATCACTGCATGCCATGCTGGCCTAAAAATACTCAAATGGACTGGAAACAGAGCTGTTCCTTCCAAGATCTTATTAGGGCTTCTCATTACATCCAAAGGATTGAGAGCATGAATGATTTAAGTGGAGAATGATGGGCAGTCACTGCTAATGAACACTGAGGAAGAAATGAGTTAAATTTCTCAACCATTCTCTCTCGAGACCCAAGATATTGTGGGACCCTTCCAGTTTTAAAGATCATTTTAAGGCTCAGTGTGGCCAGTCTCACCTGACTGGTCATTGGCAGTGGCATTCAGGTCTCTGAGGTCACCACAGCACGGGGTAAGAGATAAAGATTGCTCTTAGGAGAAGTTTCCAGCTCTGCTGTGAGCACTGGCCTTGGGAAATCAAATTGAGGAACATTACCAAGTACCACCTTGAGGAAAGGCTCACACTGAAGCTTCTCAGGAAGATCAGGCATCAAAAGGAGAGGCTTTTGCCTCTTGGGTAGCTGGAAGAGCAGCACCTACCAGCCCAGAACCCCTTGCACAACTCCCTTTCCCAGTGAAATCCCAGGCTCTCTGCACAGTTCCTCCTCAAACCGAAGCAGCTGGTCAAAAGGAGGACACCACCATCCACTTCCAGGAGCTGGATAGTCAGGAAAGTACTGGCTACCCTTCTGGACCACTCAGACTTCATAGAACAGTTGGGGTTGGAAAGGACCTCTGGAGATCACCCAGGGTCACCCGGCACAGGTGACACAGGGACATGTCCAGGTGAGTTTGGGATGTCTCCAGAGAAGGAGACTCCACACCCTCCCTGGGCAGAGTTCCAGTGCTCTGTCACCCTCAATGCAAAGAAGCTCTTCCTCGTGTTGAGGTGGAACTTGTTGTGTTCCAGTTCATGGCACTGCTCCTTGTCCTGTCTCTGGGCACCACCAAGAGTCTGGCACCATCCTCTGACACCCCTTGGAGATACTTGTATGGATTGATGAGATCCCATCTCAGTCTTCTCTCTAGACTAAACAGGCCCAGCTCCAACAGTTTCTCCTTTCCTTGGACTTTCAGCAGTCCAAGCATGAAGACAAAAATCACAGGAGACAGGGAAAAAAACCAGGTAGCCAAGCTTCATACCTGATGGGGATCATCCCTATCATGATGAGTGGGAAGATCATCTTCATGTAGGGCAGCGGTGACATCCCAAAGCCACAGAGGATGAGGAGCTGCAGGACCTGCAAGCCCGTGAAGTAATGGATCTTCCTCTGGGGCACCCTGCGGATGTAATGTGTTGGAGGATACGCCGTCTGGAAGAGAAGAGCCACACATCAGGCATGCACAGACCTGGACATGTGATGGGACAACGTGGCACAAGCCTTGGGACACCAGGATTTGAGGGAAGTCGTGGATTTGCACCCACACTGCAGCAACATCAGGGTCCTTCACAGGTCCAAGAGCTGCGCGTGGGGTGTAGAGGGTTAAACCAAGTGCCCCAAACCACAGCACTGGCAGCAGCAGGCACAGCATGACTGGGCACTGGGAACCCGGAGAGGGAAAGGCACCACAGAGCCAAGAGTGCCCCTGGGAGCATCTGGAGTGCACTGTAATATCTTCATTAGTCCAGTAATGAGATTCCCCTGAGGAGCATTGTCAGGGCTCTGCAGCAGCATCTCCAGTGCCTGGGGGCTCTGCAAGGGCTGGGGGGGGAGCAGATGCACTTGGGTGTCCTTTGCTGCTGGGTGGTTTCTCCACCCAGAAACCACCCAGTCATTTTACAGCCTCCTCTCCATCCTCGCCCCCGGTGCTCCCATCTCTTGGCTGAGCTCCAGGAGGGGAAGACCAGGAGATGAGGCCAGGGAGGTGAAGGAAGAGGCTGTGCTCAGACTGCAGTGATTTTCTCCATTCCTATAAGCTATTCATTTTTGAGGAATAAGGGAGGGGGAAAAAGTGACATTAATAGGCTAAATATGGTGGTTTCTTCTGACAGTTACTTGCTCATGTCTGAGCACAGGCTTTGAGTCACTGTCTATACATCAATGAAGAGTATGAGCGACTGTCTGCTGGCACTGATACAGGCTCAATGGGTTTCAGATTGTGCCATGACTCATTAAAAGGCTTCCAGAAAAGGGAGATCTCCATATTCGAGAATACTTTCTTAATTTTCCAAACCGAAGCTTGGAAAATTCCACACATAATTCGCACTAAACCCAGAAGGAATAAGTCACATACCTCGGTAGCTATTCAATCCTCACTCAAAAATTGACATGACAAATGTAATCTTCACGCAAATTGCAGAGTTTTAACCTCTGAGATGTAATAGTAGAGATCAAGATAGATTGGCAGAGATACAGAGCCAAATGTTGGGCTTTTTAAGCCCTTGACCCTTGTTACAGGAGAGAAGAGGAACTGGAGAGACTCCCTGTTGCTCTCAGATACCTCCTATACTTCCAAACTAACACCTTTTTAGCACCTGTAATAGAGATGGCTTGAAAAAACATCTTCCAGGTTTGTTTTCATCCCACATCAGACAGGTTTCAATAATGCAACAATTTCATTTTGAGTTTAAAATCCCATCTTGTGGTATTTCGCACAAAATGCAAGTGAAAAATACAGCAAAAAAAGTTACTTGTCTGAAGCTTTGTTGGGGAAATCGAAGATTACCACTTTTTGATATTTTATATTGTTATCCTTTAAAACATGAACACACTCTGCAGCTGACAAAACACCACGGTGGGGTTTGGGAACTCACAAACACCCCTAAGTCTGCAGAGTCGAGTGCTCAGGCTGTGAACTTCCAGGTGTGGTGGCCCATTCCATGTACCTGTTCCTTGAGCAGCAGGGCCACCCTTTCGAAGAGCTGGTTCCCATCAATGGAGGTCAAGGCAATGTAGAGGAAGAGGCCGTAGAGGACGGGCTTTGGGATCCACTGCAGAGGGAAAGGGAGGAGCAGGAGCGAGAGCCCAACCAAGAAATTCGCCACTAGACTTGTCAGCCGGGTCTCCTTCACGCTCACGATCCTGGGAGAGAGAAAAGAGGGATTAGAGGGGTGGGATAACATGCCAGAATCCTGGAAAGTTGCTCCCTGCTCCGTGGAGGTGCAGGACACGTGCCACTCGGGAAGGGGAAGCTCCTCTCCACCACACTGAGATCAGCACTTCTGGCCCTGTGCTGACACCGAGAAGGCAGAGCCCTGCTGGATCCAGGCCAGCCACTTAATCCACAACTCAAACAGAGCAGCTGGAAAAAGGCCAATTCCCCTTCTGCAAAGCTCCACAGATCCTACCCTGAACTAAATTGCCCTCTACACACTGATTCTGTTTAGCACAATGCAAAAAAAAAAACCCAACAAAAACCAAAAAGCCAAAACAAACCCAACAACCACCCAAAACAACCCAGGCAAGAATCCTCTTTCTGGGCAGAAATCCTTCCCTGGATTTACCCAGTGCATATGCAATTGGCTCCCATCCCAAAGCAAACTCCTTGACTTCTCCAGGAACTAATGAACCTCTTGGAAAAAAAAAAAAAGGTGTCTGCACCCTCCTGAGAGCGAGTCAGCATTTTTGATGGGTATGAGGAGCTCCCTGTTTACATGGAAGGGAATGCTGAGAGCACCACACAGGGATTCAATCCTGCTGTGGGCAACAGCAGTTGTGCTGCAAATTGCTTATTGCCATGCAAAACATGTAATTAATTAATGCAAATTTTTCCAGAGCTGACAGGCCACAGATTGATATTTTTCTTTTTTTTTTGAAGGGGAGACTGACAGGAAAATACAGAGCAGCTTTCAGAACCTCCTCCAGGGGAGGTTCCTTTGTTTTCTTTTCACTTCCAACTAAACCTGTGAGGACCTCCTAGTTTAAAAGAAAATAAATTACCAGAAACAATAGGAGGAAAGAAACCCCTCATCTGTCAAGATTACTTATAAAGAGAGAAAAAGAGGATTCTTCACTTTTTAAGAAGATAAATTCACCAATGCAGTGGATAAGCCAGTGAGTAAATCCCTCTATTATCAGGAAAAAAAAAATGGGTGTTTTGGTGCCATTTAGCGACCTCATTCCCTGGAGGAGACCCCTCATATTCTGAATTAACCCTGTACACAAACTACTCTGGGGATTAACACAAAAGACCTGTCAAAACACACTTGCCTCCTTTACATATGCACTGCTGGGACTTCATAATCCCTTCAGTCCTAAAGAAGATTGCTTCCCCGTGAATTATTTTAATATTAAATTGGAGAGTTTTACTTCTAAGTAAGGTCAGGTTGAACTTCAAATCTCTTTATACATTCAAGGAGCAAAATGAAGCTGTGGGGGTGAAGGAACTTTCCACACCTGTGTTTAGAGAGGGAGGGAAAGGGTAGCAGCCTAAAGCTTGCTCTGAGGATTTGGATAACAAGGCAGAATTAACACCATCAGTCATGAGACCTGAGGAACAACCCAAACCACAAACAGCACCCAAAGTGCTGAGGACAACACTGGAATTCTCCACAATTATCCAGGATTACCAAGACAGGATGCACAGAGGTGTTAACCTTTAAGTGACCTTTGAATGGGTTTAAACAGCAGAAACCTTCCAAGAGGTTTTGTTTGGATCCTCTTGCAGATCTCCTGTGTCAAGGGGGCCCTGCCCTGAGCCACCAGAACCACTCCAGTGGCCCAGTGAAGCAGGACTTCAAGCATCCACTAGCTGAATTAGCCTCATCCAGGCAGAGCAAGAGTTTCCCTGGCTTTATCATTAGGCAACCTAGAGAGGAAGGATTTCTGGTACTCCAGGCAAAGGTCTAACCCACCATGACCTGGAAGCACACACAAGTCTGCAGGGAAGTCATGCAAATCAAAGAGCTCAGGAGCAAAATGAGAAAAATGAGAAGACATTTCAATCAGCTGCAAGCACAGAACAGCTCAGAGCAGCAGCCCTTTGGGAATTCCACAAGCTCCAAGGTTCTTGAAGCTCATGGAATGTTCTACAGTCATCTCTGGGGGATGCAGCAATTCCAGCACAGTGTTTGATCACATACATGATGCACTGCAAGGGCTGCTGCCAGCTCCTGCCAATGCCACTTAGTAGTTTGGGGTATTTTATCAGAACATAGTTAAAATTGCTCATAATTGATTGAGCATGACATCTCTGAAGCTGATGTTCCCAGCCTTAAATTGGTCTTCTGTTAATTATTCTACCACTGTTCTTATTTCCAGGGTAAGGACATCACACGTTAAGGGAACAGAGGAAACCCTGATTTCCATGTGCTCAAAATCCCGTTTGGTCCTTGAGGAAACAGCTCCAGAAATTCTGTGCTGTGATGGAAATGAAGTAATTAATGGAGATTAAAGAGTATAATCCAGGCTCATTTCCCCAAAATCCTTTAAATATGGCTGGCACCGGATTAGCCATTCCCGAACTTCTCCGTGTGAGTAACGAGAGCCCGTTCGCAGATTGACACGGGAAACTCAAATCGTTACTCTACAGGGGAGAAGAAAATTCTGCTTTCATTGTGGCTGCTCTTTATTCTTGTTTGTATCATCATCATCCTGTGAGAGCTTTGCTTTGAGTGCAGGAAAGGAGCCTGCCAAGGGAGACAGAGCTGATTTTCTAATTGAGCTTCATTTCGTTTCTCTGGCAGCAGAGCTGGCTGAGAAGGGGGGAAAAAAATGGGGGAAAAAAAAGAGATGACTACATTGCTTGGAGCCTCCTGTTATAGCTCAGTGCTTTGCAGAGAACAAAAAGCTTTGGTCTCAAAGGGAGTTCAAAGCACTAGGAAATCCTCATTCCCTTCTTCACTCCCAATATCCAGCTCACAGCACCGATTTGCCTCCAGCAGGGAAGAGTTGTGCCTTGAGGGAACACCCTTAGTGAGGTCAGGGCATCCCTCAGCCCTTCCAGGATAATCACTGGAGCCATATCTAGGTAAGAGTGGCCAAAGAGGCCTCTCTGATGCTCATTTTTGGGCAGCTGGGTGCAGGAGCAGAAGACAAGGGTGAAAAGCTGTCCTTAATTCAGGCAGGGGACTTGGCTTTGTCATTGAAAAGCCAGAATGTAGAATCAAGACTGGAAAAACAGGGAAAAAAAATCAGGTATTAAAACTGACAACAGGAGACAGGAGGGAGGCTTGGAATGTGGGTTCAAAAGTGTGAATTCTGCATCTCTCAAGGACATGGAGAGCAGAGGGATTCCAGAGCAAATCACAGACACAAGGAGAAAGGGCACAGATTAAAACCCTACAAAATTCAAATGTCAAAATTTTAAAAGAGTTGCAGGGAGCAGCAGGACTCAGCAACTTCCAGATGTGGAAGGTGCAATCTGTGCATCCCTGACCCAACAAGCAGCTGTGCCTGGTTGGGCTGGGCCAGCTGGCACCAAGAACAGACTGGAATGAAGACAGAGCCACTCCATCCCCCAAAGTAAATGACCACTTAGCCTCAATTTTGATAAGTGGCAACTCAGAAAATGCAACCGAGGCAGGATAATTAAAACTAATGGCATGTGAGTGGAAATTACCACTCCTGTGGTAAAAGCACTCAGCTCTAACATATTGAGAGATCAAACAGGCCACACAGGCTCTGCTCTGGAGCAGGTTTCCTGAGAAATAGGGTTTGGTTTTTTTTCTTATAGGTCTCTGATAAGAATTTGTTTCTTCACTTAGAACAGCAAAAAAATTGGTCTTAAATAGAAAGCTGTGAGCCCAGCACGGCTTCACATTTGCTTCTGTTTAAAGCCAAGGGAATTCAAGCGTCTCTCCTTCCCAAAACGTGGTGGAAGATGTTATGGGACCTCGGAAACAACGGGGCATTTTTCCCACCCTTTGTAATAACCACCAGGCAGGTTTCAGGCAATGAATCAGCTCGGATTCTTTCTGGTGGAGACATCTGGAAAGATCCAGCCAAAGCACCTCTTGAGCTTTCCACAAGGATAAAGCTGAAAACGGCCTTGGCTGACTCTCCCAGAGGGGAATTCACACTGGAGCGGGTGGAATCCCCGTAGGATGATACCATGTGCTGGCCAGGGCAGGAATTTGTGTCTCTCCTACAAGAAGCACTTCAGTGAAGGGGATGAAGCCAGGACAGGGGTCACATTGGCTGAGGTGACTTCATTTGGAGCATCTCCCCTTGCAACATCCAACAACTCGCCAGCCACGCAACCCGCTGCTCCCAAAGGGCTGGGAAAGCACAAATGGAACCAAGGACACTTCCTACTCACGTCTCATAGATGTGTCCACTCTCGACCCTCTCCTCCACGTAGGCCAGGGCCCGGACGTGCATGGGGGAGTGCGGGAAGGCCGCGTGGATCCACGGGAGGCCGAACACGGACAGCCCCGTGTTGATGAGCGCCACGAGCAGGAGGTCCCAGTGATAGGCTGTGCCCTTCACCAACCTGAAAGGAGGTTTTGGTTAAAACCCACAACTGGTGCAAACGCCCAGGCCAATGTGTTGAACACTCAAGTGCTCTTGCACACATGGAGAGGTTTCATACCTCCTGCTTTACGTGAGTGCTGAAGGCAGTGAAATGTGGTAGTTTGCCCCCAAACTGGAGAAAACTGAGAAGACAACCCACTAAAATAATAGCCCATGAAAATTCCATCAGCAGTTTGCTCCTACAGCAGTCAAAATCCACGTTTATGTTTGCTAGCAGGGGCTGTAGAGGGAGAGGTTAAAATCCTCGGCACTGGCTGACAACCACCCCGACACTGAAGTTCCTCATCTGTCTTGTTTCTAACACTGATCTCCCTCCTTCCCCATGAGGAGAACACGTGCTTGAGATGCTGCAGTAATCCCCTAATTATGTAATTGCTACTGCATGATAAGAAAATGGGACAGGCATTCATTAAACTTCGGCTCCTCCTCGGTAGTCACAGAATCATGGAATGGATTATAGAATGCTCTGGGTTGGAAGGGACCTTAATGATCATGTTATTCCACCCCCCTGCCACGGGCACAAACAACTTCCACTATCCCAGGTTGCTCCAAACCCCATCCAACCTGGCCTTCAATGATTCCATCAAGGACAGTGACCACATCCAGTTTCCAAGGACTGCTCAGAGCAGCACTACCACTCAACTCCCATCTAGTTTAACCTTGCCTTTTTTTTCCAACATCTGCCCCTTCCCTGAATATTCCCAACTGCTCAGATATTCCGAGTAAAGTTTAGGAAAAAGGCTGGGGAAGGATTCAGCTCTCAGACTTCAATACTCAACCAAAAAGTGCAAGGCTGTGTTTCTGCCCAGCCATCCTCACACAACACAAGCTGAAGTGCTCTCTGGGCACCATCAACTAGAGAAGGAGCACCATTTAGGTGTCTCAATGCCACCCAAACAAGTTCTGCTCGACACCAAAGCACAGACTTGGAGCCATCTAGACACTCTATGACATGAGGCACGTGCAGCTGGTAGCCTTGACCCAGAACATGACCATCTGTGCCCAATATCTACCTCAAAGAGCAGCAGATGCCATTGTTTGGGCAGCAGAAAGTCTGGGTGGGGTTCAGCTTTGGAACAAAAGGATTTGTCTCACTGGGAGTGCTCACCTCCATTGCTGGAGGAGGCCATGGGGTGAGCAGGTCAGGTAGATGTCTACACTGCAATGCCTCTGGAGCTGGAAGGTGCTGGCAGGAAGGGTGGGACCGTGAACACGCTTCCTGTGTTGGCCCCTGCTCATGTGCTGCTTTCTCAGAGCAGAGGCACCCTCAGCATCCCCAGCAGGGTTATTGTGTCATTGTCCTGTCTGCCCTTTCCACAGGGCTCCAAGCACAAAGGTTACACAACAACCTGTTGGAGAGAGGCCAGAGGAGGCCAACCAAGCTCATCAGAGGGCTGGAGCAGCTCTGCTCAAAGGAAAGGCTGAAGGAATTGGGATTGTTCAGCCTGGAGAAGAGAAGCTTTGGGGTGACCTAATAGTGGCCTTCCAGGACCTAAAGGGGCTACAAGAACTGTAGAGATTATTTAAAAGAGCAGGGAGTGACAGGACAAGGGGGAATGGCTTCAAACTGACAGAGAGTGGGTTAAGATTTTATACCAAGAAGGAACTCTTGACTATGAGGGTGGGGAGACCCCGGCACAGGCTGCCCAGAGAAGCTGTGGCTGCCCCATCCCTGGAACCATTCAAGACCAGGTTGGATGGAGTTCTAAGCAACCTGGTCTAGCAGAAGGTATTGGAAGTAAATGACCTTTAAAGTCCCTTCCAATCCAAACCACTCTGTGATGATCTAACAGGACACTGGACCCAGCGCCATGCATGGTGTACACCTGCTCTGACCAATGGCTTCTCTGAGCTGGTCCAGCTTAACAAAGATCTGGATGCCTTATCCTTGGTTATCTTCTCCCTGCCTAACCAGCCCAGCATTCCTTGGACTGTCCTATACCCCTGCTCTGATTACCCTTCAGCAAAACACAGCAGGTACAAACATCACCTTATCCCTGTTTCTTTCTCTGTTTCTCCAGAAGGAAACAACTATCCCTGGTAAGACACCAAGAGCACATTCTCTACTTTGGTACAAGTGACAGCATTTTATTCTGTGGTGGCACCACAAACAGCAGGGGTCAAATCCTAGTTTTTCCATCTCTAAAAGCCCATGCCCTAATACCAGAGCAGCAGCTCCTCAGCCCTGTAGGGAGGCATTCTGAAAAAAAACAAACCTGTGAACAACTCCAAAGAATATTTCACATTGCTTAAGGACACTCTAGTGGAAAATACCCAAAGTTTAGAAGAAATTCATATGAGCAAAGAGATGACCCACTTACACACAGATTTATGCAACACTTAGAGGGATATAATAGAGATAAGAGGTGGTCAAAGGAAACTAAATGAGTGTAACTGAATTTGAGCTTGTCTCCTCTCCCCTAATTCTCTGTGACTCCAGCACAACATGGAGAATGCTAATGTGCATTATGCAAGGAGAGAACCCTCCCACGCACTACATTAGCAAAAAAATCCTCGGAGACACTGTAGTTTCCCTGGAAAAACACTCATACACCTTCGTTCTCCATATCATATCTGACTGCAGCCAGCACAAAAACATCAGAGGGAATACTTTAATAGCACCAGCTCAAGCTGGCACATAAATTAGACTTATCAGACGTAGGACACACTGTTTTATTTCACTTCCACCTCTTTCAGCTGGGAACTAAGAGCTCCAAACGCTCGTGGTGCTCAGCTGAAGCCTATCCTGCCACGACGTTTATGTAGGTCACTGACTTCTCCTTTTCAACAAGAGCAGTGCAAGTGTCCACATGTGTCAGACACTCCCTAAATATCTGGAGGTACATCCACAGACCTCAAGCCACACAAAATACCATCTTGGCTCCTGAAACTCTCCCTGGAAAACGCCTTGAGACTTTGAGGGGGCGGGAAAAAGCTGGTGATGAGCAGAAGGTAAAGAAGAACCAGGCTGAGGTGATGAGCTCATCAGTGCTTTGAGTTCCTGGCTCACTGCCACCACACTGAGCTCTGGGGATGGTGAGGAGTTCAGCAGCAGAGTTACCTTCATCTGTGACAAACTAAAAACACGCCCTGACCACGTTTCCTGATGCTCTGGGTGAGCAGGGCTGGTTCCAGACCCACGTGTTACCTGTTCTCCGGGGCGTTGGTGAGCGAGGCGACGATGTTCTGCTCGATGAAGAAGAGCATGGAGAGGAGGAAGCCCAGGCCCATGGCGCTCATCACCGACCCGATGGACAGGGACTGCACAGGGGCCAGCACGAACAGGCTGTCAGACGTGTTGTAGTTAAATTTGGACACTGCAAAGAGCACGGGGATGATGTTAGGAGGAACCTTCTTGTCCCACCATCCACGTGGACTCTGTCCTACCCACACCACAAACTCCTGGGAGCCAATGCAGCAACCCAGGCGTGATGCTGTGGCATGTGGGAGCCAGAAGGCCATGGGAGACGGGTCCATCTGGCTGTTTTGGTTTGTTTTTTTCCTCCATCCACTCAGAACTTGGCTGCCATCCTGACTTGACACATCACTGCTAGTTCTAGCGAGGCATTCCATGTGTTTGAGCAAAACAAAAGAGGGAAACTTGTTTTCCACAGATGCAAGGTGGTTTGAGATTGGAAAACCTTATTTCTAACTAATCAACTCAGGCATTTGAAAACTTCCTCATACCCAACAAGGCATTTTAGTATAACATGCCCCTACTTTCCTGCCACTGGAAGCAATCCATGGTTAGGGATAAATCACACATGGCCAAACACTATTTTACAATCCAACTGGATGGAATGGCCATCACATTAAAAAAAAAAACCAATAAAAAAGCCATTTCTTATTTGTTTCCATACATTTCCTCACATCACCCACTCACGTCACCGCAGGACAATGCAATTCCTGTCCCCATTCTCACTTCCTGATATGGAAAAGTTGATCTACGTGGCCAATGAACGGTGTCTCATTTTTAGATTTCCTCATGTAACTTAGAGCTGCCCAGATGCTCTGCACCATTTCACCTGAATTGGGAAGATGCAAACTGGAGACAAAGAGGACAGACTGGCACCATCAACTCTGCATTGGTATGACTGGCAACAACCCTTCCTGCCTGGTAATTAAGCTGCCCTTTGTTCTTTGGCAGAAACTGTTGATCCTCCTTACTGTAGGAGATACATACTTTAGGTTCATTAAAAACACCCATTTGGATAATTTTTCTGGAGGAAAAACTTGACTCAGCCTTCTTTGGTTTGGGTTTTGAATAAATCTAGTCACGAGGAAATCTGAGCTCTTGGAGCGGTGGGAGGAACACGCAGGGTTTGTGAAATTACACTGGAAGAACTTTGCTATTTTCTAGCAAAACCTTTCTAGGATTTCATTTCTTTTTTTCATAAACCCCAGCACAGCAGAGAACAGAAATAGAACTCACTTTCGATTTCCTTGAAGATGTAGGAACCCACAACAGAGAAAGTCAGAACCGAGATGGGTAAGGCACAGTCGGACAGGATCTCACGAACTCTCGCATGCAAATATGGGCTGCAATTCAAAGAGGAAAACACTCCATCAACACCATATGGATTGACAATCACTCAAATTTAGACAGCATTCATCAAGGGAAAACTCAGTCCCATCTTGCAACTCTAAAGAGATGCTTGGAGTAAAGAACTGGTTTAATTCAGCCTTTAGTCCTCTGGACTCTACAGCCTTTGGTGAAGGCATAAGCAAAACACCAAGAAACAGGAGACTAAGCTGCAAGGTGGAAAAAAGTCCTCCAAGCACCCATTTGTGTGTCATTTTCACTTTACTTTAATTGCTTACTGCTCTTCAAATGAAGGACTTGGAGAGCAATTGGAGTAAAACCCAAATCAGGGCTGGGCATTTAACTCTCAAGTGAACATTCCAATAGATCTTCCAGCACCATCAGGGATTTTTTTGCCCACCAAAATGGTTCAATGCCCATTTGGAAGGAGTTACAGGGATTCCACCATGAATTACATGGCTCATCCAAAGGTTTTTAAAGTCATTTGGGAGGCCAAACCAAATACAGGAGGGCATTGTCCAATGACTGAACATTTGTTTTCCAAGTGGCCCACCAAGTTCACATCTGGCTTTGGCTTCCATTAATGGAAGAGTTCCACCTGATTTTCCTGGGTTACAGAACTAAGATTTAAGCCATTAGCAATCCCTCACAGGTCACACGAAAGAATCAGCGGTCTGAGCAACAAGGCTGAAGCAACTCACCTTTTCTTAAACTGATAGAGGGTATGGCCAAGCCAAAGGGTACCCAACATCAGCATGAGACTAAGGACGGCAGTTTCACGTCCGTAATGCACGTCATGAGTGCATGTTTGATTCTCTAGGGACATGGATCTGCTCACGGATGAATTCATCAAGAAGGTGGTATTGATGCCGAGGCTTGGGATAGCATCAGCTTGTTCTTTTCCCAAGTAATTGTCTCCTGTGCGCCCATGGTAGTAATATTTCTTAAAAACTGTACAAACAACCAACAGGCAAGCATTAGGATAGGATTGTGACAACCAAAGCAAGTAAAATAAAGTGGTTCTTTCTTGCTTGATCGTGCAGTATTAATGTTATGCCTCACCAGGTTTACAGCTCTACCTCTCCAAGCAGGGAAAAGAAATCACAATTGTTTGTCTTACAAAGCCAGCACTTCACAAATGGATTTTTGCACTCATTTTAACAGGTAGAAGTTAAATTCATCTACAAAGCTACATGTTTGAACTGCAAGGACTTGCAGTGCTAATTAGTTAAGTGGTTTTGTTCCCAACACTGGGATCACTGCTCTTATATATATATATATTTTTTTTTAGAGAAACAACTACTTTCAGCACCCTGCTAAGCAAATTCCATCAGAGTTCTCTGAGCACACTGAGAGCAGCCAGGCTGCACTGATCCTTCAGTCTATTACAAAGTGTACAGTAATTACTTTTCCTCCAGGACTAATCCAGATTTTTAAGATAAGCGTTGATGACATGCAAAACCCGGCAGAACATTTAAATTTACACTGCAAATTGAAAGACTTATAGAGCAACACGAAGTAAACCTGTACAAGCCAAACACCCAGCAAAGCCCCTGGAACTGCCCATAAATATATATGAGGTGATCTCAGAGGCGTTTCCATGAGTAATTAATAGTTGTAAAGACAGTCTTGCTCTTGAGCATTTAGTTATGCCCCCACTTCTATGGTACTGGTTGGCTCCAAGTGTATAAATATGGTTTGGGGGTCATTTCACCTCTTTGGGGAACAAGAGCCTGAGGAGTCATGGGGAGAAAGTAAAAGCAGAAGGTGGGAGTTGGACTGGGAATCCTGGGAAGGATTCATGTTCAGATGGCAAAACACAACATCAACCTTCCCAATGCCATGGGAAGATACAGGAGGATGGAAACCATCACAACCAGTGTGTCCCTCTGCCTTTCTTTGTTTTAGCCAAAATATCCTCTCAAGGTTTGCATAGAGAAACCCACAAGCTGAGGGCAAGATCATCCTCTTCAGGCAAAAATACAACCACCAGAAGCTTAGGGTATAATGCTCCTTAGAACACCTTCCCCCACCTCCAAATGATAATCAAAGTCCTGAAAGCCCCAAGCACCTTGGGTTTTCTGTCTGCAGCAGCAACAGAGAAAGCAGGGAAGACAAAGTGTAATTTTAACATTTGAAAAGAAGGAAAACAAACTTTGAATGCTCTGGTGAAGCAAAACTGGTATTTGCAACTGGCTAAAGCACAGTTTGTGTTCCTGCTGGTTTAGAGCTCACTCCAGTGTAGAATGCCCTGTTTTAAATAAAGAAATAATCTTTCTTGTACCACCTTTTAGGATTTCAAAGGAGTCTGGGCACTCCACAAGTGGATGGGGTCAGTGGGGCATGCAGGTCACCAGGGAAAAGACCGGTTGCCTCACACTAAGTAACACATTCTGAATTTAAACGCCTCACCTTCTGTATTTAAATTTAAATATCATAGAAGGTTTACAGCTCAAAATGTAACCTCCCAACTTGCACCAAGAGCAGCCTGCAATAATATATTTAGGAGTGATTTTTAGTGCCTTGTGTTCAGCTTGAGTGCATCCCTGCATGCTGCCTCTGAGGCTGCTATTTGATTTGCACCCAGATCCAACCCAGGCACTTCATCCTGAAGAGAGGAAAAAAATTAACCCAGGGCAGTGGTCATGGCCCCAAGGCTGCCAGAGCTCCAGGAGGGTTTGGACAACACACTCAGGGACAGGGTGGGATTGTTGGGGAGTCCTGGGCAGGGCCAGGAGCTGGACTGGATGATCCTGATGGGTCCCTTCCAACTCAGGAAATTCTAGAATTCTGTGACTTTGCTTTACTCGTGTATTTTAATTAAAGCAATGAGAACGTGCCAAGCTGGCCAGTGGAGACCTTCATCCTGCACCCTGGACCTGCTACAAAGGATTTGATTCCTGCAGACTTCCAGTTTGTTTTCAGAAGGGAGCTCAGTGCATCCCGTTGCCAACACTGAAAGCAGCAGAGCCACCGGTGCCCCGGCTGGACCCGAGCCCTTCTCCAGCCTGCCGTGTGCTCACACTCCCTCCAACAACACGAGCTGCCTTTGTTTTGCTCAGCTGGCTCCCCACTGCTTCCTGCAGGGTGCAGATGTCAAGATCAAACAAACACAGCCTCGGTGGCCGGGCCACGCAGCGAAAACAAGTGTCACCAGCACGGGGTGAGCGCTCCCGGCTCGGCTCCTCTGTGCAGTGCCACCTCCCTCCCCTCCTTTCCTGCATGTGAACTGGGGCCTTGCCAAAAAATAAGGCTGGGAGCAGGCTCAGGAAAACACCTGGGCAAAGGTGGCACGTCCCCTGGCACTAGGGAAGCCCAAAGCTGCAGTCAGCTGGATGGCCGTGACATATTTAAGAGCACAGAGAAGATCCCAGCTGTATCTTCCCAATTAACTGCTCAGATTTGAGCAGTTCAGGTTGGAGTGGGAGAAAGAAGTGGCAGCAGCAGCTGACAAATGTGTATTTGATCTTATTACCATCATTCCTGTAAATTCAGCACTTCTTGAGCGCAAGGGAAAGTTCAATTCAAGAATAAGAATTCACTAATTACATTAACACAGAAGGGTTTGGGTTGGAAGGATCTTTAAGACCATCTCCTTCCACCAGCCCAGGTTGCTCCAACCTGGCCTTGGACACTTCCACGGATGGGGAAGCCACAGCTTCTCTGGAAACCTGTGTTAGGGCCTGCCCACCCTCAAAGAATTTCTCCCTAATATCTAATCCAACTCTGCCCTCTGTGAGTTCAAGGCCACTCCCCTTCATCTTCCAGGACCTTCTCCTGTCCCCACTGCAAGGTATTACTCGCATATTCCTGAAAGCCTGGCAGACAAGGACAAAGGATGCTCCCTGCACTTTTAACCTGCATCCCAGGTCCCTGCTATGGGAAATCAGCTGCTACAGAAGCTCTGTGAACATTTCCTAGTTTTTACAGAGCAGCTGAATGTTCTCTTGAGGAACACCTTAGTGCCACCACAGGGAGACTATCCCACTTCTCCAAGACACGGCACCAACAGCACACATTAAGGAAAGCTCACAACTATGGACAACAAGTGCCCCAGGACAACTTCTCCCTCACCAAGCTCTGTCTTAGCAGAGGATTTAAAAGATGCAGGTAGTTCTGCAGAGGGAAAAAAAAAATCCCTCTGATTGCACAATCAAAGCACACATAAGGCAAATTAAGGATTCCCAGTGAAGCGAGAACGTCTCACTTCAAATTGCTTTGCAGTGTCAAACCTGCTCTTGGAGGGTGTTTTTGCATGAGAGATATCAAGCCTGAGTATCTTTAAAAACAAGGAGTGTGCTTAGATATATCCTGAAGGATTCAAAGGATTGCCCAAAATTAGGACTGCTGGACAACAGGTCAGAAAAATCAAGGAATGGAGTATTGGCCAGGTCCTCATTCCCATGATCTCTGCTAACAAGGTTCATCTTCACAAGCACCTCCTGCCAGTGCTGGTGGAGAAGAGGAGAGGTGGCAGAGGAATTTGGTAAACTCCAGGGCTCTCTGGGGAGACACAGGATTTAACTCAGGAATGGGAATCAAGAGGCTGGAAAGGGCAGAGTAGCTTTAGGAGCTTGCTGGAAGGCACTGCAGTCCTTCTGCTGCCATTAAAGAAGGGTCTCAAAGCTCATGTGAAAATGGGAAACCCCAACCCATCTTTTAAGTCCCATCCACCCAGTTTGAATAATGCATCAAGGATTAAAAACTAGACGCTCTGCATTTAAATTGAATTTTTTTTTTTCTTTTTGCCAGGACCATTCAAAAAGACACCAGGACCAGGAGAAGACTTTCACATCAATGACATTATGGTTCTTCCATCTGCTGAAAGTTTAGTTGAGACAGATGTAGTCTCTAACTCAAAATTAGAGCTGATAGAAATTCTGCACATCCAGGTAAAAGTGCTGACAAAGGGCTGCTTCCACCTCACACACTGATTTTCCTTTTTCCCCCCCCCTGAAGACTTGGAATGAACACAGAACAAGCAAACATCACACACATTTGCAGCCTTGTATTTCCCTTTGACAGGGAGGCAAAGCAAAGATCTGCACTGAAAAACACTGTCCTGTTGCGAGACTTACCTTTAATAATGCCTTTGATGGCATCAAGCACAAATGTGACAGATATAAAAAGTGCAATTATTTCTTCTGTTGACCTGTGGAAAAATCCCAGGAATTAATACAGCTGCATTCAGATCTGTTCAAAGAAAAAAAAAATCAGCACATTCATCCATTTACATGAAAATAAACCCATTTTAGTTAAACTCCAGCTTAGGAAAGAAAACCCAGTGAATCTCAAAGCTTCTTTCAAGCTGGAACAATAAGCCAAAATGATACTTGCCTCATCTCACAAAATACATTTTGCAGCAAGTTTGTAATTAAGGAGCTTGGGGAATGTATAATTTTCCCATTTGCTGAATAATCTGATCAAAATAAGGCTTTTTGAAAATAGCTACCTTTTGAAGAGCTTCATCAGAAGGCTGAAATTAAAGAGGGAGTACATCACAAGGAAAAAGCTGTTCCACAGTCCAATCCAGGCATAGAAAGCACTGAAATCCAAGTTGTAGTCATCGCAGATCCCTCGGATGACTGCAGGAGTGAAGCATTATTCATGTGTCACATCAAACTTGTGCCATCACCACCCTGGGAGTCCCATCTGCTCCACAGCAAGAACCACCAATTCCAAGACTTCTCCCCGATGCTCAAACACCATCAAAGCCCCGTTCCTGCACTCCAGAGGGGCACTGCATCAATCCAACCTGTACTCCCCTTCCCACTACAAATGGGGAGAAACACCTGGAAAAAGCCTCTCAGTGCTTAAAGCATCTCTCCTGGGGATTGAGGCCATAAAACCAGCCTTTGGGATTTGCTCCTGCTGACATTTGGGGATGCTCTCAAGCAAGGGGTCCCATCCATGCTCTTGCACTCTGGACAAAGCCTCATGTCTCAAACCTTCTGAGCGGGTCACAGTCCATCCGATTGTCCCTACAGACACTGAGCTTGCTCCTTGACACCTCTGGCTCACTGATACCAGCCTGCAGTCACACCTGGAAAGCTGCTGATCAACCTTTAACAGACCAATCAAACACAAAACCCCCACAAACAAACCCAAAAAATTCTCTTATCCTCATGTTGGTTAAACGCGGCCATGTGAGAAAACCATTAATGAAACAGATTTCCTCACTGAAGCTGAAGAAATACTTATTTCCATGAAGTTTGGTCTATCCAAAAGTGGTTTCTTTAGAAAACAACTTTAACTAAGCCAGGAGTTGGTCTTGATGATCCTTGTGGGTCCCTTCCAACTCAGGATTACGATTTGATGAAACTGGAATCAAATTCCTTCCCTTTCCCTCAGCACCTGAAGCCTGAGCTGGAAAGGACCTACAAGAACCATCCAGGACCCTCCAAGAATCCCACCCAGCCCTTGAGAGCATTGTCCCAACGCTCCTGGAGCTCTGGCAGGTTGGTGCCATAACCCCATTCCCTGAGGAGCCTGTGCAGTGCCCGACCACCCTCTTCTCCTGATGGCAGCCCTTTAATACCGATTTATGAACCAACTACAACCAAAGCCCCAAGAGGATCACCAGGTTCTCATCCCACCAACCCCACCAGGCCCCTCATCTACACCTGGAGTAGACTTACCATTGATGTAGAGTGCTAAAGGAGCTGTAGTAAGGAGGACAACCAGAGGTTGCCCTGAGAAGAGGGCGTAGAGCAGCCCCCCAATACACTGACCGACGATTGTCTTCCGCACATCTGCAGTTGGGAAAGATGGAAACAAAGAGGGATTTTAATCAACACCCCCAATCAAGGAGCAGAAAAGTCAAGCACTAATTAATAGGAACAATGTGTAGAGGGTACAGAGGTCAGACACTGTGAAAGCAAAAAGTGACCCTTTGCTTGTAGCAGTAATTTAGGCTTCCAGATATTCAGCTAAAAGTAGGGTGGGGGCTTTGGTTTTGGGGTATTTTTGGTGTCTGGTGTTTTTTACGTGTTTTTTTAACATACTGATTTTATTTTAAACAGCTATAAAACATAACCAGTGTTTGTGGACACCTCCAGGACAAGACTTGAACATTGACTCCTATAAGCTATGACAGCAGCGTGAAATGCTTCAGGGCCACAGCTGGGACAATGGATTTTGTCTGTACCAGTGGTTTGGATATTCAAATTCAGATCAAAAGCACAGCAACTTCTGCCTGGAAAAATGTGCAGGTAATTGCACAGTTCTAAAGTGAGCATAATTTAAAATACAGCATGTCTCTGTCAGTCCGAGTCACATGATATTATCCAAAGCAGCCTTGAATTTTTCTGGTCTTCTAAGAAAGTCGTGAATTTAATTAGGAAAAAACCTTTCAGCTGTGGTTTTGGGGTTGTTTTTTTTTTTCCTCCTAGTAAATAAAACCTGTCAGACTATCAAAACTTTCAGTGCCCAGAGCCTGAACACTGCACAAAACTGATGAACTTACCAATAGCTCCTCGGGTATTTTCATCATTGAGTGACCCAAAGGCAATGGATGGAAGGAGGCAGGCAAAATACAGAAAGATCATAGTGGTGATGTATTTTCCTATAGCCTTGTTGTTTCCAATAACACCTGGTGCAAACCACAGCAAAAACCACGTTAGTGCTGCCCATAAAGCACTGAAACCCCACTTACACCTGCCATACGTGCCATTAATTCTTTCCACGCTGGAAAGCAGAAATTCAGCCCACGCTTCCAACTCATTGAAGTAGGTCATTAACATTTCATTTTGCACAACCACACACATTTGTTCAGCTGGGACCTAAAGCAGAAGCACCAACATGCCACCAGACATTCCTGGCATCATCAAAAAACAGGAAATGCAAGCAGCCTTTTGCTCAGTTTTGCCAGTCCCAAAAGCTCGGGAGAGGATCAAGGCAGAAACTGTAAGTTTAGGGTTCACAAACTCCCATCCCTGCCTTTTTTCATGCCAACTTTAGAGGTATTCTGGACTATCTTCCTAATAAGCTTCATGGTGATCATTTGTCTTTGCAACTCATGTCCTGGGCAGGAAAATACAAAGCACTTGGGTTTTTCCCCACCTTACAGATCTGAGTAATTAATATGCTGCTCTGAGCCAATTAATGGCAGCAGACCCCAAAAAAATTAGCACAAGAGGTCAGGAATTGAGACACTGAGAGTTGCTTTAACGAGCCCTGCTGACAGAACAGCTTCTTGCTTTTCCATCCACTCAGCCCCTCTCATCTCCATCGGAAAAAACACACCAGGCCAAAACAAAAAGCAGCCAGAAAGAGAATTAAAGTGTCAGAATATGGATTTAAGGGCCTCTGAAGTAGCTTCACTTCCCTTTCCTGTTTTGAGGCTGATGTGCATCCCCAGTGAGCTCACATCACACAGGGGAGAGGATGAGATGACAACAGCTGATTTTGCTCCAGGAGAACACAAGTTTTTCCACACAACAGCCTCTTCAGAGAAGAGACACTGCAGAAAGCCTTTCCCCAAAGGGAACCTTGAAACAGCCTTCAGCCTTGCCTGTGCCACCCTCCCTGATGGTGCTCCTGCTGCAAAACATGTGGATGAGCTTAGAGTTGCCCAATTGCCCATTCTGGAAGCCTCCAGAGCAGTGAATTCCCACAGAGACATCTACCTCTAAGCTCCCAAATTCCCATCCAAGCTTTTCCAGGATCAATCCCTTGCTGAGAGGGGTAAAAGCCAGTGAGTTGAATCAGAGAAGGAAGGACTTGGCCTCAGAGGGTATTGATGCAACACTGAAAATCTCTACCACCGGAATGAAACATAAGAAAAAGGTCCCTCAATGACTTTGGGATCTTATCTAACATCTGTTTTCTGCACCATTTGCAGTGCAGAGATAAGGACAGAAAGAGGATGCAAGCCCCAAAAAAATCAAAGGTGATGTGCAGTGAACAGGCAGCCACATGAATAAAGGACACCTTGGGAGGTTCCTGTTCCCAGACACAAACAGGACCTCTGATGCTCAGCACCCTTAAAAACTTGAGGCTAAAACTTGACAAGAGACATCTCAAGCATGCAAATATGAGCTTGACCTTCCGGGAGTCATCGGCCCAGCTGTTCCCAGGCAAATTCCTTTCAACTTATTGTGAAGATTCCGAAACCACAGGTCACATTCCTGACCAGTCCTGGCAACCAGCGGGCCTGAAATCGAATTCTCACAGAGGAAGACTTCTCATGTGATCCTGAGTCCAACAGCTGCAGGTCCTACCTCACACCCCAAACTGTCCAAGACCCTTGGAGACAAGGAAAGATTTGGCAGGGCAAGCAGTGGGCTGAGGGGTGGATTTGTAAGTAGAGGTGGCCACATCCTTATTCAGAAGGCCCTGCGTCACTCCAAAATTCTGCTTTGTGGGCAAGGGAGTCTTTCCAACGTGAAAGGCCAGAGGCAACAAAGCCTGGAGGCTTTGAGATCATTCCTGAAAGGACAAGCAACCAGGACCAGAGAAGCAAACAGTATTTTTTGAAAGAGGTTCAGGTAGTTAAACCACAGTATGAGAGGGCAGAAAGAAGGAAGAAGCCTTGAAGAGCATCAACAAAACTCATGCATGGCTCTTGGTTTCAGTTTCAGTCCTCGCAAAGCAAGCAGCAGAAATTCTACTGATCATGGAGGTCCTTATACCACATAAGGATGGGGCCTTAGGGGAGATTCAGGTGGGACACCAGGAGGAATTTCTTCATGGAAAGAGCTGTCAAGCTTTGGAAGGGGCTGTCCAGGGAGGATTGGAGTGCCCAGCCCTGGAGGTGTCCAAGGCAGGGCTGGCCATGGCACTCAGAGCTCTGGGCTGGGGGACAAGGTGGGCATCGGGCACAGGGTTGACAAACTTGGAGCTCTTTTCCAGCCTTAAGGACTCTGTGATTCATCGTGGCTGGGTTCAAGACTTCCAGTACTTCCTTTAAGCCATGATCAACCAGATGAGATGCAAGGAGCAAAGAATCTTTCTGGTGGGCAGCAAAACTCACTTTGCCATGGAGACAACCACACCAGATTAAATACACTCTGTGACAGAGATGATTGCTCACTCCTTCACCGCAGTTAAAGGCCTGACCAAACACTGTCTCCTCGCACAGATTCACCTGTCACAGGCACTAAAATCCTGCACTAACCACAATTTACCTCTTGCCTTTTCAAAGTCAACATCTGGCAGAGCATTTCCAGGATCTAGTTGCAGCCCATGGGCTGACATGACTTCACTGAAAAGAAGGTGGGCTGCGTTATGGTGGCATTTCATCTGTGACAGGCTCATAAAGCCACTGAGGGATGTGTCACTCCACCTGCACCGTGTACATTTACAGCTCAAAATCAACTCTCAGCCCAGCTGGGAGGTTTGAGTAGCTGCCTATTAGAGGAGCAAACCCTTGAAATTATATGAACACATTGAAATGGGGAGCAATTACATTCATCAACGTGACAGATTTGCTTCGTTTGTCTGGATTTCTGAAAAATCACAGTTTTTAGAGACAAGGTGAGAGTTTCAGAGAAAACTGCAGCCTTGCTTTGCTTGGGATTCTGCATCAGGAAGTTCCTGAGTGGAGACCCAAAGACTGGGTTTAGAGCTCCTTAAGTCTATTAATTTTACATTCACTAAATCAAAATCACAACTGATGGACATTCTCTCCCAACTCTCTAAAATACCCTATACAAAGCACATTTAATTATACTGACCCCCAGCACAGCAGAAAGGATATGTCTATTAAAGTCCTAATTTAAAAAAAAATAAAAATCACCTTTTAATGTTAAAAACAGTGTAAGAATATCTGTTCATAGGTTTTCAGCCCCAGAAGTACAAGCTTCTAATGCCCTCAAGCTGAGCTTTCACTCATGTGATGGCTGCTGGACTCTGCCCAACGATCTGAAGATGGATCTTCCCTAAAACCCTGTGAAGAATAAATCACAGCACAAGCAGGACCAGGAGCTTGACTGGAAAAGGAAATCCACTCTCAGTGGTTTTGGAGAAGCCAAGCATGTGCTCAGACTAGAGAAGGATGAAGGAATAAATCAAGGGCTCAGAGCTTTCCCTTCCTCTTGCTTCTTTCAGCTCATTTCCCCCTTTCCCTGCTCTCTGGGCAGGAAACACCCACAGACACAACAAGGTGCTTTTCTGCATCTTTAATGCATTTCTATCCCCGCTGAGACACAAAGAGGCTCCAAAGTAACCCAGGTCACAATGCCCCAGAGCAACCAACTCATCAGGATGTTAAACTTCTGCCCCCAGGTGATGTTCAGGGATGGAGGGCTGTAGATGCAGGAGCTCCCTCATAACTAACCCTGGGCAGCAGAGAAGGGGAAAAAGCTTATCTGCAATCCTTTCTTTTTATCTCCTTCCTCAAGAAAGCAATCCTGCCAAACAAGTGGTCAGGGCAGCCAGGTGGCAGAGTCAAAGATCTGGCACATCCAAATCCACAGCCAAAGTTTCAGCTGGTTGAAGCTCTGAGCTATCTTAGACAGCCAGCAAGACAAAAGTTCCCTTTCAAATCCTGTTTTTCCAGTGCCTTCAAGCCTTCCATCTGAACATGCCTGCATTAGAGGGAGCTCTGGAGATCTCCCTCCTGCAAACATCTCACCAAATCCCAGGGATGCTGCCAGCAGATGTGCTGGGCTTCCTCTTAGGAGCTGCTTAGGGACCCTCTGCAGGACCAAGGACAGGAAGAAACCCACAGCTCCAGCTGAACTATTCACCCCCCCAGGGCTGTGTGCTGAGGGCAAGCTCCAGGAAAACAGAATAAAACAGAGTAAGCCTCAGTTCTCCTCTTTTTCCTCAACTTTCCCTCCCCAAGGAGAGAAGGGATATGGCAGAACATAGCAAAGCTCACCACAAACATCTCTGGCACCTCAAACTTCCCACTGGGCACTTCAGGCACTACATTGGTGTTTATTCCTTTGTGTTGTGCCAGAAAAATAGACACTGAAGAATAAAGATTGCAACTTTTAGGAGTCTCTAAAAACTTTTCTCTGAGTCCAGGCAGATTTCCCTCCTTCACTCAAACCAGCCTCAATGTAACAAACTTTCAGGAAGCTCCTGTGCTTGGACTGAGATGTCAAGAGTAATAAAATGGGAACACAAGTGTTTTGAACTTATTTGGCAAAATCAGGATGAATAACGATCCATCACACGACTTTTAGAGGTAGCAGAATCCTACAAAGGCTGTAGACATTAGGAGGAGAACAAGCCAAATTGGTGTGAATTCCAGTTTAAAGGAAAACTAGAGGTGTTTTCAGGCTCAGCATAGCCCAACTGTTCATCTTCAGATGCTCCTGCTGGAAGACATCCATTACAAGCATCTCTAACACTAAAATCCTGGTCAGAAGTTCAGAAAACTCGTCCTTGATCTCTGCACATTCAGAAAAATGCACAAGACTTCACAAAACCAAGCTGACAGGCTCCTAATCTGGAGTAAAACAAGAGAAAGACTATTCCTTTCTTTCCCAAATCATGGTAGTTAAGGATAATTTAGTGGCCAGCTTTGTGCAGTGTGTGAAGAGGATCAATCCCACAACCTCCAACTGCCCAAAGATCTGCTGGTCCTACAAAATCCCCCCCCATTTATCACCCTGCCCTTAATCGGTTTATCTGTCTAAACCAAACCCCGGGATGCTCCTCAGATTGAGGATTTAGAGACTCCAACCATTCAAAAAGCAGCATCTGTGCAATTCAGAGCTCTTTGATGGTGCACATGTGGCTGTCTGGAGTGCAGACACACTTGGATAGTTCAAATGCCTCCTGTTCTGATACACTGCTGCCTTGAGATGGCCCAGGAATTCCACATTCCTGATCACCTTCGCTCTCAGCCATTTATGGCAGATGCTTTATGCTCCATCTGGTTTTCATTTCAAGCAGTTCCTTAAAGAATTCATCCTAACTTCTGGTTCCTGGGAAGAAATGGCACATACTAATACACAGGGGTTTTTTTTAAATACCCCTTTCCCTATACCCTATTTAAAAGGGCACAGCTGCTCCTAAACAAGAACTTTCCATTTGAGCTGAAGCAGTTCTTGAGCTTCACTGGGGTCTGCTCTGCATCTTCCACTCTCCAGGAGCTGTACAACAAAGCACTGACACTTTTTAACATCCCCTTTTCCATTTTATATTCATTTTATACTCATTCTGCCCATGAGTTCATGGCAAGCTTGTGGAGTTGGGCTCCCCAGGGCCGAGGCAGCATGCACAGGTTAATTTGCATGCATTCTGAGCCAGAACATGGACCTGGAATGGGTTTCCAAACCTGCTGGCAGCCCAAATTGGCTGCAGGACCATTAGAGGATGTCTTTATGGCTGTGAACCTGCTGTGCTCAGGACACAGCCATGGCAGACACTGCTCTGTCCTTAGGGGAACGTGGTCCCCATGAGGTGTGTCTGCCACAGTTCCCTTCTCAAGTGCTTCACTAACCCTTTATAATGAAAAATCAGACTCTGGCAGCTCCACAAAGCAACAGCCATAGAGATGAGGTGTCCAGATCAGGAGGTGAAGTCCTCTGCCAGACCCGATGCCAAGAAATACTTACTCTGTTCTACCAAACTCCTACCCCCAAAATCATTCCATGCCCCCCTTCCTCCTCAACATCCCCTCAAATCCTCACAGCAATGAGCATGAGCTTGACTCCAAATGGAGCCTGCCCTCCTATCCCCCTCCAGAAAAGAGTTGCATCCCAGCAGTGAAAAAGCAGCTGGAGGAAGCACCAGCAACCAACCCCCGTGCCAAGCCAGCAGCTCATCCCACTTTATTCTTGGAGTGGATTCCAGGAACTGCACAACACGTGGGACACACTGTGGCTTGAGCTAAGGAGCATTTCACAGCAGGAAGGTGTCTGATAAACTCCCAAGGTCCTCCCTACTTCCACTCTACTTCTTTATGTTATGCAAACTTGCCGTGTTTGATACTTGAATACATTAACCAGCTTCGCAGGAAGCAAAAGAAACACGTTTTGATGGCAAGCTGGGGCTCTGTAATCATGGTTTGCCCTGAACACTTCTCCCAACCTTCAGGAATCTCTGGAAGTTAGGAAGTGGAATGGGAGAAAGCGACTCTTAAACCCCCCCAAGGCCACTGTGGGAGCTTTGTAAAGCCCCAAACCTGAGGCTCGATCTAAACACCGCTGCTGTGAGCTGGTGAGAGCATATATCCTATATCCTGTTTTTCAAAACACCAAGCTGAAGTCACTGCAGCTCACACTTTGTTTAAGCATTCTCAACTCCCACGGCATCACTATAAATACTGCTGATGCTGGATTGTGAAGACAGAAGAAAGGGTTTATTAGGCCAGTGCTGACTAATTAGGTTGCAATTTGCTGAGCTGAGTCCACACAGGGCAATAATCGATGCATTTAAGGGCCTCGTTGCTTCATAAAAATTAAAATCCTGCTCTACACCCTGTTAGCACCTTCATTAAGGAAACGCTGCCCATTCACAGCCTTTTGTCAGGATGCTCTTTTAAACAGGGACTAAGAGGGCTATTACACGTATCAAAGCACACTTTCAATGCACACTGTAAACAGGACATCACAGCACACAAAAAAAATCCCAAAGCAGGCCAAGGCTTTCATAAACATTGGCCAACGTACCATCGGTGAAGTCCAACGCGTAGACTGGAAACCTTCGTGCAATGTCATCAGAAATCCCCTTGCCAACATTGAGAAACTCGTGCAACTAAAGAAAGGAAGGAAGTGCTGTGTCAGTGTAAAGGCTCAGGCATTGTTAAAGAGATTAACCTCCTCATTGAGCCCTGAGAGGGGCAGAGCTGCTCCTTTTCAATAGGGCATTCAAATCCCGCCGCGTGATGGTAATAAAAATAAACTCGCTGGGTCTCGATTTATACCCTCCATAGCATTGTCAAAGAGAAAAAGCCCCCAGACCACCCTGTTTTCCTCCCTTCCTTCCCTTTTCCCCCTCCCATTGGTATCTGCAGCCCTGGCGTTGCAGGTGAGGGAGCTGATGACCCACTTGGGGTGAAACATCAGGGCAGGGATGCCAACATTTTTCTTTAGATTCCATCACAAAAAAAGTCTTCTCCCAGATCCCTGTGAAGCCTCTCAAAGTGTTCCCTTCCTTGGCACTTCCAAGGGAAAAGGAGACCTCAAACAGACGTAGCAAGGGAGCTAAGGCTTTCTGCACCTCAAACCCCACCAAAACCAAACAAGCTTAAATAACTCCACGCAACCAAGCCATCATTTTTTCCCCATTAAAAGACAGTAAGAATGTCGTGAAAGGGTTCCAAAAACCCCCCATGTTGCCTTTTGTTTCTGGTTTGGGGGCCTGCAAGGTGCAGTGGGACTGCTGGTATGATCTCATGCTCACCACAGGCAATAAGGAGAATGAGAAATACGTGACAGCTGCTGTTGACTCTCAGCCTCCCAACTCTCACAACTCCATCCTTATGGAAAGCACATGGAAAGAGTCAGAGGAGGCAACACTTGCAAATGAGGCACCTGTCAGATTACTCCCCTGTTATTCTCAGAGCACACATACCACTCGGAAAATCAAATGCACCTTTAGACAGTGATAACAACCCCAGCTGTCTCCTTTAAAACATGTCATCGATTTGTTTGCAGAACTAGACACAAAAGACTTATAACCTCTGCTAGGGGATGTAAGGGGGAAAATAAAAATCATAGATCCAAAATTGACACTAAGAGATCGTCTCAAAACAGCAGGGAGCTCTTCCTTTGCTTGGTGCATGTGGAAACTGATAAAAATTACTGCTTTAAAAAGGACTTGACACCACAGTGCTCATTCAAGAGACTACACACAGCTTTGCCTCTTCTCGTGGCACTCACCTGTTTGCAGCACCTGGAAGATCAAATCAATCAAACACAGAAAGGAAACTTTTCCTTAGGAAGGAATATACTGGGCACAACAAACTCGAGGGTTTGGGGTGTAAAAGACACCTCAGAGGATCAGCTCCTTTATCAGTGACTACAACACCTTGTATTTCACGCTTAAGCCAATTCTGTTGCAGTTTCCCAATACACCTGTAGAATCTGGGACAGTTTCAACTCTAACTCCAACAATGAGGATGAAAAGACAGATGTTATGCTGGCAGGCACCACCAAAACACGTGCATTTTAAGCATTTCCAAAAAAGCCAGGAGCTCCAACCACATTCAGCGACAGGGCTGGACATCAAAGCCGTATGCAGTCGAAAAGCAATTTAATTTTTCCCCCCAGAAAGAGATTCCTGAAGGCATGAGTCAGCCAGGCAATCACAATAGCTTTAGTGACAAGGATGTTTACTTATCATGCTGCAGTGAGCACAGGGAAAATGATGTTGGGGTGGCTCATCTTCCTGGGCAGGAGGCACAGACAGGGCTGCTGGCCTGGGGCAGGGAGGGAACACCAACCCTGCTGTAGGGAGGGGTGAGGGGACACTTCCAGGGATCCAGGGGCAGCCACAGCTTCTCTGCCCAACCTGGGCCAGCGCCTGCCCACCCTCACAGGGAGCAGTTTCCTCCCAATATCCAATCTAAATCTACCCTCCTTCAGCTTAACCCCCTTCCTTCTTGTCTTGCCACTCCATGCCCTTGCACAAGTTCCTCTCCAGCCTTCCCCTATTAAGTACTGGAAGGCTGCTAAAAAAAAACAAATTACAGAAGATAAAAAGATAAAAGGCCAAATTTACTGACTTCTGAAGTTATGGCCCTTTTGGTTTTGCTTTTACCTCCCAACCTATCCCACCACAGATCTTGTCTAACTCTACTCCAGATGTTTCAGTCTGGATTTTGCCTCTTGTCCTCTTCTGAGGTTTCAAAAAAACCTTAGTAAGGGCAATGCTGACACATCATTCTTGTCCTTTTCCACCTCCTTCATACACTCCAGTGCTGGGAATTTCCTGGACTGCCATTCCCTGCCTCTTTTCTCCCTCAGTGGGTCAGGTTTGGTTGACCCATTGGCTTTCCACTCCTGTTCACAGTAGCACATCTCTCAAGGCTTTGCCATCTTTTTGATTGAACATTATGATCCCCAGGTGGGTGCTATCACAAGGCCAGAGCTTTATCCCTCAGGAACACAAAGCTCAAGGCTTACTGGCTTTAGGAACAGCAGCTCAGGTGCCCAGCACACCAAAATCCTTCTTCAGGCTCCTTGTTCTCCTCTTCTGCAAGTCCATCCAGTGCTTTTCCCCTTCTACTCTTAATACACAAGGTAGGAAAGAGCAGCAAAGGAGCATGCACACACACAAAAAAATTCCAAGGTCATAAATTATCCACTTCCCATTCTACAAATCCCTCTTGCCACAGGTGACCATTATTTGAGTTACTGGGAGAAGCTAAGCCAGCACTTAGCAGCTACAAAGCCAAACAGAAAATATCTGCTCCAACAACTCTGACCCTTCCTCAGTGCTCCCCAAAAGTCCTGGGGGGGCTGTATGAGTGTTTTACAGATCAGAGACACACACTGTGTCCTCCCTCCTGCTGATGCTGAGCAAACACAGCCCTCCCCACCCATCAAATCCACACAGGACCCAAAATCACAGCCAGGAAACATCACAGCTGTTCAGGGCTCCTCCACGAACAAAATCACAATTAGATGCCTCAGTAAACAAGAGGATTTCAGGCTGACTTAATTATGATTGAATATGTAGCCTTGCCTAAATAATCCTCTGAGATGAGCCAAAGCAGTGACAGTGCTGCAGGCACAGCATGGAATGGGACTGTCACATCCCCCTCAGTGCTTCAGCAGAGGTAAAAACAAGCGTTTGCAAAAATCCCACTCATACACACAATTTAAGACCCTTTTCTCTCCCATCACTGCAGGGCCAAGGGAAGGAGGGAGCCAGGAGGCAGGTTTGCATGTCACCAGGAGACTTTACATCCTCCTGGCCCCTCCTGAGAGCTCGTTGTAATAACAGCAGCTCCAGATGAGGGTATTTATTTCACTGGGGGTGGCTGACAGGCTGAAATTACACCCCGGTCTCGTATGAATTTGTGCTCATATTAAATGCTTCCTCTCCAGGTTATTGCCCAGGGGGAGGGGATGCTCCTGGAGATGCCTCTCAGGGAAAGGGATCTCCATCCCAGCTCTCGAGATCTCTTCTGGCAAGGCAGGGTGGGGAAGAGCTGCTTCCAAGAGACATGAGAGAGCAGAGTTATCACTACACTGGCTGCATCTCCCAAGAGCTGAAGGATAAAGTGTCTCAAAAACAACAGTTTACCCAATCCAGAGCAACAACTGTCAATGCCAAAAGCAAGAGCTGAAGAAACAAGCACTGTCTACAACACTGGCTCAGAGGCACCAAAGCTCTGCCTGGCCAAGGCTGCTTTTCCAGCAAGGCTGGGAGGAATCACCAGTGCCAAGGCCAACAAAAGCTCAGTGTTGCATCCAGCCCTCTTGCTTACCAAACCACAGAGCAGAAAACCCTCTGGACACCTTTAAAAATGGCCAGTTTTAGCAGAAGACAGAGCCAGAGCCTTCACCTGCCCTAATAAAAACTCCTCTGAAAGGCCAAGTGGAAAGGGTTAAACCTACTTTACCCAAATTTCTACTCTAAACATCCCTGCCCTGCATGACCTGGGTTTAAAGAGGGTTTCAGGACTCGTTCTGCAAACTGAAGAGCAGGTATGGGGTCCAGCAAAGTTCAAAGCACTACCTATAAGCAAAGGGGATTCTGCAGAGAAAACATGAGCTTTGCTCACTTCCAGATGTGCAGATCAAACCCCTTAAATCTGTCCCAGAAAAAAAAGAAGTGATAAGTTCAGCAGCTCTTGCACTGTAGGCAACCCAAAGCTTTCAGGTTATTTGTAATTCAGGGACAGGAGCAGCACACCAGAGATGGCACAGTTTGTTTTTCAGGTATGCTGTGTGGTTAAAGAATGACTTTCTGAACGGGAAAACAAAGCAATGACCAACACACAGGAAATTCCAGAAAAGAAAGCTGAGTTACAGCATTTCCCTCAGACTTTTCAAGCACAAGGCAAGTAATGCTTTACAGAGCTACAGACCAGACAGGGAGAAGCCAGGCCAAATACTGACAGGCAACCTTTAAGTGAAATTACTGTGCAGAGATGGCCAAGAAGCCTTTTGGCTGTGGGAAACACCAGCAGCAGCTTCCTGAGGAGCCTTCTGACTGTAAGGATTAAGTACCTTGGACTGACAACACACACTGATCCATTAATCCCACCCTTGACTGAGCATCTGGAATCAAAGTCCTGTAACCATTCCCTCCCTCCTACTGCTCTGCATCCCTTCAGCACCTGCCTCTTTGAAGTCGTTTTTCTTGGGATTTACAGCAGGAGCGAGGAAGGTGGATGGACACACGGGAGCCTCGGTGCTGGGTCAGAAGAGCTGCACCCACCAGCCTCAAGTGCTTCATCTCCTCACCCCAAATCCCCTTGGATTTATGGATCTGGACACCACTGAAGCAGAGGGGTTGGCCAGGCTCACCTTGAGCGGTTTGTGCCCGTGTGACTTGTGCCCATCGCTCATCCCTGAGGGTCTCTGGTTCACCACCGTCAGCAGGTGCCGTTGGTGGACTAAGGCCTCCTTGAACTCCTCCTCAGTTTTGGTCTCCAGGAGTTTCTGCCGGAAGGTTATGTCTGAAAACATGGTGGCAAAGGTCCTGCCCACTTCTGTGGCTGTTTTGGTACTTTTCTGTGCAGGAAAAAAAAAAAAGAAAAGAGACAGAAAAAGCACTTGTGAAATCATTTTCTTTCACTTCTGAAACCCACTGATTTACCCCACTGGGTACCATGTGAAGAGGAAGCCTCCAGGATCCCAGAGACACCTGAGGGAGAAAGTGAGGAACAAATGGAAGATGCTGCATGTGAAATCATCAACCACAGCAGAACCTTGTGAAGCATCAACACACAGGTCCTGACCAGAAGCATGGATCAGTTTTACTTGATCAACTTCCCAGGACTCAATCCAAAGCTGAATCCTGCTGAGCATGCCTTTTATCCCTGGGATTTTCTCTTCAAGACTACTAAGAACAGACAAGCAAAAGCTTTGCTGTCTCACAGCACCTCAGCTTTCCTGCTGCTGGGGTGGAAAGATGCTGCAAGTCAAGGTTCCAGCAGGTAGAAGCGTCCTGATGTCTCATCTGAGAGACTGGGATTACTGTGCTCATCTGCTTCCTCAGATTCCTATTTTCTGGGCATTAAAACTCAGCTCATTTGGTCACCCTGAGGTAATTCTGGCAGATTTAGGGCTCACAGTTTGGCACAGAGAAAAGGATAGCAAAGAAGCAGCAGAGCAAAACACAAACACACAAACAGCACTTGTCCATCTTCACTAAGTATTTGGAAGGGACAGGCTTGCAAACACTTGATGAAAACCTGTCCATTTTAAGGCTTGAACATTTCTGTGACCCACAGGTCAGATCTTTGAGTGTCCAGCTTCAAAGAGAATCCAAGCCTGCTTTCCCGTTGCTTCAAGCACCTTGGATATCAGATACAAAGGGAATAGCAAAGGAGACTGAGTTTCCCATCCCTGCACAAACCCACCAAAGCCTGCCCTGCTCAACTGCTTCTACCACCGTGGTCAGGCCAGGTGAGATGCTTGCCAAGGCAGAGTTAGAGAGAACCAGAGCTCATTAAAAGCTCCCTTTGATGCAAAGTTTTAACGCACCCACCTTCGCTACTCTCCACACTCATCACGCAGCAGCCACCAGAGACACCCAAACAAACCCCCCTCGCTTGGGCAGCCTCCAAGCAACTCACACTGCTGGGAAAAAGCAGGAGGGAGCATATGTGATTGATCTGAACTGCTTCTCGTGATTCATAACACAACAGATGAACAGTTTCTTCGTGAACACAACCAAATAACTCAGCGTGGCTCGATGCGGAGGCACAGACACGTGGGTAGCACTGAGCTGCTCCCAAAGTCATCAAGAATGTTGTGCTCCCTCCATCATTCACATCACCCTCTCCTCCATTAGCCCAGAGAAACTGAGGCTGCCCCTGGATCCCTGGGAGTGTCCAAGGCCAGGCTGGACGGGGCTTGGAGCAACCTGGGCTGTGGAAGGTGTCCCTGCCCATGGCAGGGGGTGGGATGAGATAGTCTTCAAGGTTTCTTCCAACCCCATCTATCCTAGGATTCCATCACTAGTAAGGTCCCTTCAGACACACTTGCTAGGACATGTTTAGTTTAAGTTTCTAGGGAAAGGTTTGGGTCTAAATGAAGGATTTGCTCTGGGACTTGCTTTTAGAGTTTGGCATCCTGGCCTTTTCAGCCTAACCCAGCCTAGATTTGCCATCACAGGGGAGGCTCCACCTTTCACCTCCGAGCAGCAGCAATCCCTGGGCTGGACGCTGCAAGGATTACTTCAAGATTCCCAATGCTGTCCCTGTTCTCTTCTTTCCCAGAGAGATGGATGAACATTTCAGAGGGATAGCATAGATACTTGCAGGAAAACTCAAGTTTTTCCCATGCCCCCTATTAAAAAGGCCAAGGATCTGGATCCTCAGCACAGCAGATTGCCATTTTCTGCACTTTTTCCCCCTGTTTAATCTGCCGCCGCCGCCAGCACGTTAATTATTTTAACTGCTGCACCAGAAATGCGCACTCGGAGCTGGCTGAAACACCTCATTTCAAATCGTGTTGGCAACTGCAGCCCTGCTTGGCCTCCCCTCCCTTCCCTTCATTGGAGGCTGCCCAATGGAAGTGCAACGGTGCAGGCTCCGAGCGGATGCGGAGCCGGAGATAAGGGTGGCCATCCCACGGGGGACAGAGCGCTGCAGCCCCACACAGGGCCAGCTGTTTGCCTCCTGCTCTGCACGGGGAACAGCAATATCTTTTCAGCCTGTTGGCTTCGAGGTCTACGCCAAGAGCATTGAGCTGCTCGGGTGGGAAGGATGGGCCAGAAATCCTGGGAAAGAAGGAAACACCAGGGTTTCCATTTAAACAAGGGCGGGAGGAGACAGGCAGGCCAGACGGCAGGTCCCAAGGTCACACCGATAGCATTGAGGAGCAGGAAGTTGAATCAGGATATATCCTGTTGCAGAAAAGGTCTCCAAGCCCTCCAGCACCTCCCAGAAGCACAAACTCAGTAGCCCCAAGGTGTAAAGAGCCAGCTCAAGTGTGAAAAGGTCTTGAGCTCTGAACCATTTGGCCATCGGCTGGAAGAAAACCCCACCTTGGTCAAGCCAGTGCTTTCCAGGAAGACAGGATGGTGATCCCCAATTAACCTTGATGCACCCCATGATACTGGAGTTGGATGGTCCTTGTGGGTCCCTTCCAACTCAGGATATTCTGTGATTGCAGTATATGTGTCCCACTGAGCCATTTGTTGGCCTTTCCTTCACCAAAGAACCAGTAAAGACATCTGAGCAAGCTTCCACCTTGGTGTTCCAAGTGCCAAAAGCTATGGAAACAGATCCCAAATGGACCTCAGGGACAGTGTGACCTTACAAGCACCCCAGCTCCCAAACAGTGTCACTCACACAGCAACAGAGCCCAAAAACACCATCTTTCTCTTGGTTGTAACTGTGGGCCCCACCACAGGTTTGTTGGGAACCAACCCGGTGGAGCACCAGCTGTAGACTCACAAGAGCCTTTCACAAGCATGGCTTTAACCAGGAGCAGCAGTTCTGAGCTCTAAAAACAGCAGCTAAAGTGGTAGAGCTGGAGGGGGGAACTGTGGACTAACACAGGCAATATCAATGGGGACTAGAGACGCTTGACCTGTAGCCTGATGGGGAGGAACGCACTGCAAGGCCATGAGAAGGGGACACAGCTGTCAAATCTACCCCTCAAAGTGCAAAAACCATCTTGGCAACCGCTGAGAAGGTCTCAAGGTCCTTTTCAGATCCCCTTGTGCTTTAAAAATAGCAGTTATTAACCCACGGAGGAGACCAAGGGAAAACAAATCCCAAGAGAACCCCGGGAAGCAGCGGAGCAGCACTCACCATTTTAGGAGGAGCCAGGACTAAGATCACAAATCTCACTTCACAGGAGTTTTCACCCCAGTTCTGGGGCCTCTCCAGGCGGCTGATGCAGACGTGACGTCGCTGAAGGGACTTTATAGTGCAACTGTGAGGGAAGAGGGCACTGTCAGACCAGGCACCACCACCCTGGTGCAGGAGGTTCACAAACACACCTTTCAGCTCTGAGAAACATTGAGAAGCTGTTGGCTGCGAAAGGGTCACTTCTGGAGGCTTAAAAAGTGACTTTGCTCTTAGCCAAATGGTGCTGTCTTTCCCCTGGAGGAATGTCACATCCATGTTTTTATGGGAAATAACTTGCCCACTTTGAAGGTTTATCCTCCCTCTTCCCCCCACCTGCTTTTTAATGGCCAAGAAACAACAGGTAGTGTTTGCAGAGCTACAGAAGCTTCTGCAAGAAAAGCCTCTTATTAAAACCCACCATCTACATTATTGGAAAGCAGATTACACTTCATTTCTCCTGATTTCCCCAAAGTGTTTCTGGAAACATCCAGGCAAGGTGCCAGGCCAATATATTCCCACTTCTGCCTTGGAATGGCTTTCCCCACTTGCTCCCAGCTGTTGTTTTTCCCCTTTCCTCTCCATGGGTGTTAGAAAAACCAAGCTGACCTCCTTCCCCCAAGATCCACAGGGGCTGCAGCAGGCAGGATTCCTGCTCCAAGGGAAATCCCTGGCTGCAATCCAGCCCTGCTGGGGATGAGGTGGCTGTTTGACTGCCCTGACAAAGGCCAGCAACAAGCTGTTGGAGATAAACACAGGGATCATCTCTGGAGGCCATGGAAGACCAGGTGTGTCTCCACCCTGGGATGTTCTAACAGAGCAGGGACCTGGTTAGCTGTCATTTTTCCTGCTGGGAAACTCTGGGCTCGGTGCAGGTTCAGGAGGTGGCCAATTCCAGCCTGGACTGCAGCTCTCCTGTCCTCTCTAAAGCCACTTACTCCTTCTCAACCCTCCTGAAAATGGTGAAATATGTAGACATGGTTTGCCTGGTGGCACTGGAAGAGGTATGGAAGTGTTTTCCTTCTTCTTCCCCCCAATTCAAGTTCATTTCAACTGCTTGCTCCCTTTTATTCATCTAGAAATCACCCATCACAGTCCTATGAAAGGATTTGTTTCTCCTTCAGCTGCTCCATCCACAATTCCAGCCCCTTTCACTCCTTTTAATATGTATTCTCACAGCCACATGCACCCTGAAGGCTCTTCCATTAGCAGCTCCTGAAGATCTCTGGCTGGAAATGCACTAGTCAACAGCACATTATATTTTCTATTTTCTATCAAGTTCTTCATAATTTGCACTCCAAAAAAATAAATAAATTTTAAAAAAATAAATCACACCTCCAAGTATTTTTTTTTACTGAATTTGACTTGCTGATCACAGATTGGAGGCAGCCTATTTATCTAGAAATAGATCTGACAAAGGCACTTGTCAGAGAGCAACCAAACAGCTTAATTAGAACAATGCAGGTCATGAGAAAGATGACACTATTTCATTTCTTTCCTCACTCCCTTCACCACAGCCCCTTATCCTTTTTAAGCTCAAATCAGCTTTGAAAGAGAAAAATCCTGAGGCAGGTGCTAAGGTGAGGAACAAACATCTTCTGAAGTAATTGAAAATGGAGTGCAAGTTATCTCCTTGACTAAGCCAACAGATTGGATCTGCAACAATCCTTGTCCTTCCTCCCAAGGGATTAAAGGAACACAGACAACACTTGTTTTCACAACCAAATCCAAGCCCAAGCCCTTGGTTGCAATCCAGATGTGGCTGGAAAGGAGACAATTCTCCTTGTGTTACAGCTCAACAAGCCAACAGGGCAGACAAAAACTCCAGGCTTTAGACCAACTGCAAAAACCTTCCAACACCTTCAGTTCTCCCACCTTCATCCCACCTGGTCACTAGCAGTGAATGGTTAATGCACCCTCAGCCAAAATGACCCTTATTTGGAGCTCTGAGCTTGCATTTTCATCCCTGAGCTTTGGGGCTCGTGGATTTGTTTTGAAAAGGAAGGTGTTCTGGGCATTCTGACCACCATCCCAGAGATGGCCAAAGCAGATGTCACCTGCCTGTGGCTCACAGGGCTGTGCTAACACTCCCCACACATCAGCCCTGCCCTACTGTGTCCATCTGAGGACCTGACTTAGCAACAAACTGCTGAACTACAAAGTTTTTCCAAATAACTTATAATAAAGTGCAATAATTAAGCAAGCCACATGTTCTCCTGTAGTTAAGCTTTCTCCCTGGAGTGACAGGGTTATGTTTCAGCTCCAGGAACTTGTCTCCAAGGCCAGGCTTTCCAGAGACAGGAGTCCTGTCAGCAGTGCCAGCCTACAGAGTTACAACCCCCTGCAGCTCAAGAGCTTCTTGGGTACGGAGGGGAAAACTTGACTCTAAAAGGCTGTTCTTTGGCCCTGAATGGCTTTCAAACACGAGCTGAGTTTCCTGGCAGACACACCAAAACCTTGTGTTGCACTGTCATTATTAACCATTTTTTATCTCAAACAGTTTTACCCACAGGGCTGGAGAAGTTTGAGGCTTCTCACACCTGAGAGTTCCTCCCAGCTCTTTAAAGAGCTCTATGACACTGCACCTAAATCCCAGTATCACACCAGTAAAGCTGAGCATGGACCACTGAAGAACTTCCAACCCAGTTAGGCCAATGTAGGTCAATAATACCTCTACAGATCAAGCTGGAGTTGATTTAGTGAGGGCAAACCAGATTAAAACCAGATTTAAGCAGAGGAGTGATGTCCCTGAGCCTGTTTGCACAGAGGGGAGGAATGTGCAGGATGCAGCCTCATCTCTGTTATATCCATTTATTTGGGGGGATAAAATGGTGTCTTGGTGCTTTCAGTGCAAAGCCAAGTCACTTCTGCATCATTCAGCATCTCATGCTTTTCAAGTTTAAGCCATTATTCAGCTGTCTCAAACTCCATTTCCCTGGGGTAGCACTCACAGCCCCCAACTTTTGGTTTAATTCCAGAATCCAGATACCAACAGAACACAAACCTAAACTGCAGCGTCCACTGGACTTGTGCAAATATTTGTAAAGGACAAAAGGAAAAAAAAGAAAAAAAAAGGTTGTTTGGTTCTCATGGAGAAATCCCAAGTTAAGCAAGGCTGAAGGTAACACTCAGCACAGCTCAGGCCAAGAGGAGACTCGCTTGAAAAATGAAACAACTTTTTTCAAGTTGCACTTCAATAAATTCCCACTAAGACAAAAAAAAAATCTGAAGGGTAAATAGCCAAAGCCCTGAAAAAGCTGAGAACTAGCAAGACATTTTCAGCTGACTCTAAATCAAGGCTGGTTTGGCCTCCAAGTTCCTTTTTGGTTTGAGTTGAGCTACATTTGATTCTCCTTTGGTTTGGCCAGAAAGCTGAAAAAAAAATTTAAAAAAAATAAAAATCTATTTTCACCCAGTATTAGTCACACAAGGAAATGCTGGCTGGTGATTTAATGAGATGCCAGGTTGAGTTCTCAGCAATTTTATCTTGATCCCTTCAATAATTGAGCTCATAAAAAGGGCATTTAAATTACAGCACCAATTCTGCTTTGCTCTCCTCCTCTCTACAGCCAGCTGAGCGTGGCTCTGGGATGGTGAGAACTGGCAACACTCCCCCAAAATCCCAGATCCACCAAGTCCCACATGCCCCAGGTCTGCCCCACGCCCGAGATGTTATCACAGTAATAACACATTTCTCAACCAAATCATAAAAAGGGTCAAACTATGGAGACCTAAGAGAAACAGAAACCCTCTTTAAACGGGGCAAGAAAGGAAGTTAATTCAGAAACAAATTATCCCTTGCAGTAAGAAAAAGTGCCCAGCAGAGGTAATCAGCCAGCCAAGGCTTTTCCTGTCCCCACACAGAACAACAATGACACTCCTTGTTCTCCTCCACTGCAAATAAATCTTCCTCCATGAGCAGCTCCAGGCACCAACTTCCAGAAGCCAGACTTTGGAAGGGAGGGATGAAGCTGGGCCCAGCCAGCTCACCCACAGCTTGGCATGGCCTTGGGTCAGCCACAAGCTGGATGTCATTTTGCACTGGCAAAAATGCACTTTGCTGGGCTCCAGGAAGACTCATCCTCCTCTGGAAGGTCATCTCTCCAGGGAGGAGTATTTCTTACAGGTCAATGGGTTTTGGAGACTCCTTTTCATGAGCACCTGCAGGAGTTTCAGCTCTCCAGCATCACCTGGGGCAGCCCAACACGAGGGTGGAGAGGCCCTTAAAAGCAAATTTAATTGGCTCTCTGAACTCAAAGAACACTTGCCAGATGATGGGTGTGGCACTTGGGGACATGGTTTAGTGGTGCTGGTTGGACTTGATGATATTCCAGGTCTTGTCCAACTTTTATGATGCTTTAAGAAGCCATCTCCTCCCTGTGAACACCCTACAGGCACTATAACAAACCATCTTTCTCCTTCAGGACCCAAATTCCTAAGGCGGGGTTTGAATTTGGGACTTTCTTTCCAGAAAACAGCACCTGCAAGAGCTTCAGCTCTCCAGCATAATTTGGGAAATCCTAACAAGAGTGGAGAGGCCCTTAAAAGAAAATTATACAGTTCTCTGAGCCCAAAGAGCACTTGAGAGATGAAGGCTGTAAATTTTGGAGAAGAGCCTCTTGTTTACAAGACTCTAAATCTTGCAATCATTCCTCTACAGGAAAATATTTGTCTTAAACAGTTGGAACTGATTCATTTCCCATCCTGCCCTTTAAAAGAAGGAGCAATATTCTGAGGGAGACACAGTAACTGAAGCATCTCTATTGAAAATCCACTCAACAGCTAAATCAGAAGTAAAGGGCCTTTTCTGAAGACACACAGACCTCTGGAAAAAAAAAATCCTTAAACACACCAAAGAGGTTTGAGAGACACATTAGTAACACATCTTTCACCCAACCATCAGTTGTACATCAAATCTGCAATTTACCACTTCAATGTGACTCTATTTGAACAGCTTGTTATCCCACATAATCTCACAATCCCCACTTCTGAAAGGCTACCTGGGCTTTTCAAAGTTCAGCTCCTGCCCAGGAATCCCTGCAACATCAGAGCAGGGAATTCTGTAGCAACACAGAGCACAGAAACCACTCTCTGCTTGCAGAGAGGGTTTTTTTCCCCCCTCTGCTTTGCCTGTTAAAACAGCTTTAGCAAATCAGTTAAATGCCCTGAAAAGAAGTCCTTCCCCAATCCATGTGCCTTACCCATCCAAAGGAAATGGCTCTTCAGCTCCTCAATCCAGACTCTGAAGCAGCTTGCTTTCGTGTTTTTCTAAGGATTCAGCTTTGAAAATAAGCAAATATTTCTCCTGGCAAGGGGAATCTAGCCTGGAAGCTGTGATGCCTGGGAGTTCCACTCAGCTCAGGCAGCATTTGCTCCATGACCCACACAGCTGGATTTCTCCTTGGAGAACATCAGGCACGGAGATCCACCAGCACCCAGCCAAGAGTTACTTGAACATCAGGTATCCTTCACTCCGAGGGAAAACATTAAAAATTAGGCATTTTCATCCCTGTATTTTAGTTTTAGCCAGTGGAGGAAGGAATTGGCTGTGAGAGGACTTGGCTCGTGATACAGGTCACTTTTTCATATTCCCTCCTTGGACTTCCTTGGGCTTTTTGAGCCACAAAACTGTGGAACACCAAAATCTGTCACTCTCATAGGAGTTTCTTCCCTACCTTTGCCAATCCAGACATGCAAAGCATCCAGTCTATCCCTCCATGCTCAGGATCTGGATTCTGGGTGGTTCATGGGGAACTCTGAGCACCCTCCTGGCAGTGCCTCTGCCTGGTTCAATCATTTCATGCCCCTTACAACCATCTCATGGAGGGGCATCAAAGTACCTCCCTGAGGTCCTAATAGTAGCTGAGCTTCTCCATGCCAAACAACCAAGGAAAACAGCTCAGCATTCCCCATTCTGGGACAGAACCCCATCCCAGGTCCTCTGATGAAACAACAACCAGCAGCTTCGCAGTGAAGCAGCAAGAGATCTCCATACCAGGCTGTGCCTTCCTGTTCTGAAAAATGTCACAATAGGAGGAAAAAAGGTGGTGTCCGTGGTTTCTGAGGTGTGAAATCACCTCCTGGGCTGATGAAGCTCATCTGTGACCCAATATTTGTTTTCTAGTTAGAAAATCCCCATGTACACAAACAGCCACGCTCATTCTTCTAGAGCTGAACCCTGTTGGTCCCTGGGACATGCAGGGCTCTGCTACTCTCAGCTCCCATTTTAATGGAAGGATCTCAAGGTTTCCAGAAATTCATGTACCTGGAATGGCTTCAGCAAGATTCAGGTTTGGGGCATTCTTGACTAAACCACCCCTAAAGTCTGTTGTGAATCAGAACAGACTTTTCCTGCCCTTTGGTGGAACATTCAAACCTTGAGATCTTCAGTTCCTCAAGGGTCTGTTCTACCATGGGGATAAAGCCCAGATCCACAAGGCACATCTGGCCTGGCTGGAGCTTCACTAGAGCTGAAACCACCAGGAAAGCCCCCATTGCAACAGAAGCAGAACAGCTGTTTCAACCCTAGGTTTTCCCCACTGCTCTTCCCACCGAGGATGAGTCAGGTAAGAAGGAACAGCCTTCTTTCCAGCCCAGAAGGGAGGGAAACCCACTTTTCTCTCCATTAGGAATGTTCTTCTGCAGCCAGGCTCTGCACAACTCAGCAAAAACCCTGCAGAAGTTCTTCCTGTCTGACTCCAAGCTAATTTCAGCTGTAATTTCTCCTCATCACCAATGCAGAAGCAACGCCACCAAAACCATATCTCTGAGCTGCTCTTCCTCATTAATATTATCTCACCACGATACTCAATTTATCTCATCCTCTGGGAACAAAGTGTTGGTTAAGGTGCACAAACACAGCAGTGCTGATTTAAAATGTAGCAAAGAGGAAAGGCTAAGTGCAAGGGTAAAGAAGAGCAGATATCTTAAAGGTTCTTCCCACTCGTATGGAAGATCTTTTTTCACCAACAAATCCCTTTTACTTCAGAGGTTTGGAAGTTGTTTTGCAATCTGACTTCAAGAAAAATGTAAGATCTAAAAATATGGTTCACAATCTGTTGCACAATAGCTCCAGCAGAAATACAGTGCAATAATTAGATAATTACAGTTAATAACTCATCACTGCTTTCCCACCACTTTCTTCTCCCTCTTCAGAGCAACAAAAGGAAGAAACAAGGAAAGTTTTGCACAAGACACCTTCAGGCTCTGAGCTTATTTTTCAAATCATCTCTTGTCTTGGAAGCCAACATTACTCACATGGATGCATTTAAAGCTTTGGCTCACTTCCTACAAGAGGCTGAACCCACCCTTTCCATTCTCATGTATGTAACCACAGCATTTGTATCATGACCTCTAGAATGCTTTGTTATTAAGTCAACACTCTCCAAAACCCTCCACAGAGCTGTGTCATATCCCACAGTAGAAAATCCCATCTATCAGGAGAAAGTTCATATCCTTATTGCTGCTGTGGGGAGAAAATTGCTTCAAAGTCCTCCTGGCTGAGGCCATTTTACTGTATAAACTCCTTTTCTTTGTGCCTGTCCATGCCTGGTGTAAAAGTAGGGAGCACAGACATCATCCAGCTCACTTATTTCAAAGGACCCAGCCCTGATAGGCAATTGTTTCTTTTTCACATTGAGATCACATCCTTCTCTTTCATAAGAGATCAAAAACAAGGGTGAGGTTTTCTCTTGTTTGTTGGTGTTGGGTTTTTTTTTTAAAAGTCATTATTTCCAAGGCAAAATCCTCTGTTTTTCCCAGCCATAAGCAGAGGGTAAGGGAAGAACTGCCAGTAGAAGGAAAGCTATTGTGACAGTTGTCCCAGCAAACTGGCTGTGAAGGCTCAAACATGTGCATGCCTTCAGGCACCTATCCAACATATCCCAGTAATTTCTCTGGGAATTAACATATTTCTTGACAACTCCACTTGGATTCTGCATATGCATAAAGCAACAGACAGAGTGAAAATGGCACTGCTTTGGTTGGCTCGGCCTGTCCTCTCTGAAGGGCCAAGTCTGGCTCACCCCACACGCCTGACTTTGAAGCAATAACTTCAAAACCCAGTTTTGGTCAAGTGGAAGCTGGGGTGAAGCCACCACGTCTCATAAATCCCAGGTGACAGAGCTCTTACTGTCTCCTAAGGGTCTGCTCCAGTGTTTGAGAGTGTTGACAATTAATCAGCGTCTGAATTAATTGCCAGACAAAGTAATCAGTGTCTAAATAGCATGGAATGTCTGCCTTCAATTTTCAGTTACAAAGTTGAGATGTTTCCATCAAAGGCCCTAAGAAATCTTTTGGGTACAAGCTCCCAGACTCTGGCAGGCAAAGCATTGCATGAACCAGTTTACTCGTCCCTCTGAGAAGTTCCTTTATTAGCATTTCTCAGTAATTAGCATTTTCTAGCTCATTTTTCAGCATTCTTAGCTTGTTAACACCACATTTCTGTAGCATCCAAGAGCTTAATGCCCCGGAGAGACTGTGGGCACCTCTGCCCAGGCTGATTTGCAAAGAGGAGCAGCCTAACACTGAAACTGAAATCCCACAGGCCAGGATGGATGGAAAAGGCATCACCACCTTAACCCGAAAAGGCACATTCTGAACCTCTGTTCTTCCCAGCTACAAGTTTTGGGCAGCCACTGGATTGTGCCCATCCAACCCAGGTACTTACATGATACAGAGCCAGGATTGCTGATACTGCACCCCCGTGACTGTCGCCGTGACCCCTTGAATTGTATCTGATAAGAGGTGAACTAGGAAAAGAAGAGAGGCAAGTGTTACAGGCTGTCCTTGCCTGGCTTGCAGCTGTCAATAACATTTCCTTTTTAAATGGAAGGACTAATCCTACTAATCCCAAGCATTCCTATCTGCACAGTGGATTTAGGCAGGGGTGGGGGCCGACAGAGAAAGATGGAAACATTTGTCCTGATGCTTTTGAATTCTGTCCCTCAACTACTCACAGCTTGGAAAGGAAGCTGCTTTCTCCTCCCAGCATCACCCTAGTGCAGTATTAGCTTATTAGAGTAGCATTATCCGACACACACACAGACACAGGACTGGAAGAGGCATGGCCTTCCCAATCCCCTGCCCTCTCTCCCCCTCTTCCCAACTACTGCTCTCACACTATTTTTATGGCACTACTTACTTTTTCTTTATTGGCAGAAAGCCTAAATTAAAGATTACAAATGCGAAGCTCTAGGACAGGTAGCAAGAAGTAACCAAAGCATGAACATGCTTACTACATGCTCAGGACTGTTAAACAAATTCACTCAGGCTGTGACAGTTACATTTGAGGTGCGCTGTACATGTTTGTTTATTCATTCCTGTTGACTCTGAAACATCAGGGGTGCCTACAGAGAAACAATGCTTAGTTAAGCTTCTTCACATCTTGGGCTAAAAGGCAGCTACGTTTTAGACTACACTATGACATTTGCTGACAGCTTTAAGGTGACACGGGAGCCACCAACCGTGGCCGGGGATGCCCTGGGTTGAGTTTCTGGAGGAAAACAAAGTGACTCTTGTCTCCTCCAGTGGGCTGGGAGCAACACAAAGGCTCAACCCTCCCCAGTGACTCATCCAAAGCAGGCAAAATTCCCTAGGCTGTGGGAATTCACATGGAGAATCACAAGGAGCCATTTCTGATGAGACACCTGCAAGTGTCTCTTGGCTGAAGAGCACTGGACACTTGTCTGAAGACAAGCACACCCAAAGGGTCCACACAGACAAGACACTGACCCCAGAGAACACCACAACGTGTCATCTTAATGAAACAGGGGGAAGACTCCACCAAAACACAAAAACCCTGGAGATGTGAGACCCTTCAGTCTGAGTGACATGGAAAATCAACCCACGGTGTCACATGCAACATGCAAGCGTGGGGACCACGCAGGGAGGGTTCAACACACCACCAAAATGGAAAGGATGGCAAATGAACAGCAGCCCACCAGCAGAAGGAAAATCAGGGGCTGATTACCATTCCCTTCCCGTGGGGTCCCTGAATCTGTGAATAAAGTGCTCATGATTTTTTCGAAGTTGCAGCTCGGCTCCATGTTCTCGGGATCCTCCGCAAAGTGTCTCAGCATCTCTCGAAGAACATCGTCCAAGGACGTGGCTGTTTCATCCAGGATGATGCTGGCCCTGGCCAGGAACCCGTCCAGGTCTCGCTGGGCTCTGACTTCCTCCTCAAAATTCTTTAATTTCAGGTACTGTGTGAAGGAAAGGTCAGAGCATGAGACAGATAGAGATGACACCGACAGCAAAGCTCTGTCCTTCACAATCAGTTCCCATTACAGAAGTAAAATGAGTTTTATGCAATGATGCACTCAAGGTTTGCATTTTCGAGGCTCATCTTAACAGAGTGCCTGTAAGTGAATGCCCAGGTACCATTTAAACCCTGACAAAGCAAGCAGAATTAAAAAAAAACAGGTGGGTTTTTTTGCCTAGGATAAAATACATATGTTTGTCTAAAACCAGAAATACTTAAGGTAGCATTAAAAATCCTCTGTAGGTTTAAATAACTCAGGAATTCTGAAGAAACATGAGAAAGTCATTTGGGAGAGATGGACACTGAGCTCAGCAGCATGAAAAATTACCAGTATAAGTCCCAGTGCAAGCTAAGTTCTCCAACTGGGAACCATCTGTCCCCAGTGCTCCCAGTTAGAGAGCCTGAAGTGGGATGTGGGGAATGCCATCCAGTCCATCACTTTTTTTTGACACTTCCTACATTCCTGCTGTTCCCATTCCCAAGGAAGTTTCCTCCTTTTATGTATAATATTTCACTTTGAATCGATATAAATAGAATAAAAAGACAGCAGACAGGCTAGAACTCTTCCAGCTCTCTGCTGGTTCCTTCTGGTGTCCCAGACTCATTGGCCTGGAGATGGAAGACACAGCCATGGTGTATTCCAGAACCTCAGCTCCTTTCTGTATTTGTCAGCTGTGAAGTTAATTAATTGAGTGATCAAACTCTAAACGCATCACCCCCATTGCACAAGTCCTTGGAATCCACACACAGAGCACTGGTGAGGAAGGAGTGACAGCCCTGTCCCCTCCTTCAACAGCTCCATGGTGAGTGAGGAAGTGGGAACTGCACCTTGTTCCATGTGTTCCATGGATCTTCCTCCTGATGGGAAAGCAGCCAGCCTGGGATTCGTGATGCTGGCAACCAGATTGTCAGGATACATTCAAACCCTCAGCTCCCCTCAAGCTCAGCGAGAATCAAGCTCTGAATTGCTTTCACATATGTGACACCAAGCTGCCTGCCCAGCCAGGACCGTGGCACATTGTCCCCAAGGCACAGGGCCATCCCAGAGCCTGACTCATGGATCCCCTCCTGTCATGCACACTGTCCCTACCTTTTCCATTTATAGCCTAGACACAGGGAAAAATGCTACCATCTCCCTAATTACTGTAATTATCACAGCAACTATCAAGTTGTCAGTACACATCCATCGCAATTAGCACTGTTTTACTTTGCATCAATCACTCCTTACACGGCATCCTTGAGAGGGAGGATTCTCTGAAGGATTTCAGCTCCCACCCCCCCCAAGGCTTTGCAACCATCTGCTTGTGGGAGAGGAGATGTGACACAGCTCCAGCTCCACCTGAGAAGTGCAAACAGTGAATCTGTTTCAAATTATCACTGCGAGAGAGCAGATTAAAACAGCCACCACCACCTGTAACACACGTGGCCATGGGGGCACTGCAGGACCAGCAACCACCTCCCAGAGGTAACCCTTTTCAGCCTCTCTGGCAGAGCCCAAGCCAGGATGCAATTTTAGGTCAAGTGAGCCAGACAGGATTTCACAGGGTGGATGGAAGGGGGCACCCACGGAGGCAGGAGGAAGGCTGAGGCCATCAGGAGTGAAGCAGAAGAGTGGAAGGAGAAAGTTGAAGCACAAGAGACATTAGTGAAAGGCATTCCCATGGGTTATCTGCCCACACCATCTCAAGCAACACTGCTCCTCCAGTGGGCTGCCTTTGACAGCACCATCAGTAGCTTCCTCAACTCATAAGGATTCAACTCTAGCTCTGCCTTGGCAAAGTAATTTTCCATGCCTCAGTCCTGTTTGATTCCCCTGCTCTTGGTCTTTTAAAGGAAATAGGGGCAAGATCCATATTTATCACCCATTTATATCATATTATCGCTCTCATAACATTAGGGAACTTATCACAGAACCATGGAATGGTTTGGGGTGGGAGAGACCTTAAAGCCCATCTCATTCCACCCCCTGCCATGGGCAGGGACACCTTCCACCAGCCCAGGGTGCTCCAAGCCCCATCCAACCTGGCCTTGGACACTTCCAGGGATCCAGGGGCAGCCACAGCTTCTCTGCCCAACCTGGGCCAGGGCCTGCCCACCCTCACAGGGCAGAATCTCTTCCTGACATCCCATCTAAATGTTCCCTCTTTCAGCTCAAAGAGAGTTTTGCACATTAAGCATCACGAGGCAAGTAGCCACCATGAAAGGACAGAAATCCATCACTCCCTGAGACACACCAAAATCAAATTAGAGGAAGCAGTGGCACAGCAAAGCCTCTGCAACAGCTCAGACAGAACTGTTCCAGTCAGGACACCTACTGGTTTCAGGGGAGATTAATGATTGCTCCTTCACTAATATTTTTAGTCAGATAGTCAAGTCACACCAGGATATTTGATGCTGGAAACTCGATGCTGGGAACTGCTCAGCAAGAAATCCAAGCCAGCTACCCAATCTCCATTTTAATAACATTAGGTAGGCTTGATTGCAAAGCTGCACCATGGCAGGAGCAGAGGCTGTTGTTCCAAAACAGGAGGGAGACACTCAAACAGCCTGCCCTGGCTTCAGGCAGGTCTCTTGCACACTCTAACTCATCAGCAAGGCCCAAAATGCAAGACCTCTCCTGGCTGGCTGCTCTGGAGAGCACCTCCACTTGCAGCCACTGCAATAGCCTCACAAGAAGGGGTGTCCAACAAGCATGTCCTCCTGAGCAGAGAGCTGCCATGGTCCCTTGGGCTAATTCCCTCAGAAACACACTGTGATGGGGATTAAACCCTTCAAACCGTGACAAGGAGCATCTATTTAAGCCAAGTGCTGGGCCTGAGAGCAACGTGCCCACGATCCAGACTGCCCTTCCAGCACTCCTGCAGTGACACAAGAACCAAAGAGACAGGGACAACCTACACAGAAACATCTCCAGATAAAGCTTGTGACAGAACCACCTCTCTGCTGGTGATTCCCCCTTCCCAGACACTCGGAGGCATCTCCTCCATGAGTCAGGTCTCAATTTCCTTTGCATTGGAAGCACAAAATTTCCACTAGTCCTCCCTGGAGGCACAGACTGGCAATAGTATCTTTTCTCAAGCCCTGCTAAAGCCCTCTGGTATTTGGGGCTCAGCAGCAAGCTAAAATGCTCAGGCATGAAGTACAGGCCAGAAAAAAGCAGGAATTCTACAGCTCTGAAGAGGGAAAACAAAATAGAAGAGACACTTACGTGTTGGCAGTCTCCAACTATTTCTTATCGGAAGCAGATCGTGCATTTGGGCTTAGAATTTGCACTTTAAGTGATTAAGTTCTTAGGTTACTTTCAGTCAAGTGTATACAACTGAGAACCTTGGCACTAGCATTAGACAAGAGAAATTATTGATCAGGACATTTCCATTGCTGAGCATGGAATAGCTTATTTTAACTTCTATGATTCTGTGTCAAACAAAGTTTAATTGTTTTGGTGGTGGTGGGTTTGTTTTGGGTAGTGTTTTCTTTGGTTTCCATTTCCTTTGGGGTTTTTTAACTTAGGAGAAAGGTTTCTAAACCTATTACACATTTTCCTCCCACTACTGATTGAGCCTTCTGGAATATCTTTTCAGGATTTGAGCTGTCTTAGAGCCCTAAGGTAAAGCAGAATTACAGGGGTCTCTGGGATTCCCTAAAAAGCCCCCAGGGCTCTGGTACACAGATTAAAACCTCAAATTCAATCCATGATTCTCAGGCATTGGAACAGGCTGCCCAGGGCTGTGTGGAGTCACCATTCCTGGAGGGATTTAAAAGCCATGTGGCCCTTGGGGACATGGCTTAGTGGTGGGTTTGGCAGTGGAGGTTGGACTCAGTGATTTTGGAGGGCTTTTCCAGCCTAAATGATTCCATGATTTACCAGGATCAGTGATGCTCCAAGTTTCCATGCACACAGCCAGTCCCTCCAAAAGGCAGAGTGAAAACACCATGAACCTCACAGCCCCAAGGACAAAACTTCACCTGGTATTAAATACAGAATGATAGAACCCAGAATGGTTTGGGTTTGGGAGGGACCTTAAAGCTCATCTTGTTGTACCCCCTGCCATGGCAGGGACACCTTCCACCAGCCCAGGGTGCTCCAACCTGGCCTTGGACACTTCCAGGGATCCAGGGGCAGCCACAGCTTCTCTGCCCACCCTCCCAGGGGAGATACCAAACTATCAACCCAGTTCCTCCTTGTGCCCTTCCACAGCACAAGGTTTTCATTAACAGCCCACATGGGGGTTTTTTGCACTCTCATCTCATTGAGTCACAGACTCAAGAGCAAGTATAAACCAAGGGTAGTTCCTTAACCACCCTGCTAACCTGCTTGTTTCCAGGGATTTCTGAGCCTCCTGAAGGCAGATCTGAATACCTGGAGTAAACAGGAAACCAAATCCCAGTCATGTCTATTGGGTGTCTCTGCTTTTGGCTCCAGAGGAGCTCAAGCAGCCTGAACCTTGTGCCCTTGGATCCCTGTACAGGCAGCTGCAGAAGGGAAAGTGATGAATTAACATGTCAAGGAATTGTCTGGGACAAAAAGCAGTGGAAAACTCAGAATTAGGAGGGAAATTTTCAGAGAAGGAGAAGCACATGGGTTTTCATGTTTTAAGAGAGAGGGGAATCGAAGCAAAGAGGGATTTGTATGCCTTTGGTTTAGGTCAGGGACAAACAGCTCCACAGGGAGTTTCAAAGTCCTTTTCTGCACTTGTAGATGATGAAAAAAAATTAACAAACAGCATCTCTACTTACCTTCCTTGATGTGTGCAGTAACACGCAGCCAGCACTTTCACTTTCAGCTGCAAAGGGGGGAAAAACATAAAAAGCAATCAGAACAGTGTCACTGTCACAGGTACCTGACAGGCTGCAGGAGGCTCAGGACTAGGTGAAGCATCACTCTCTTGGCAGAGGGTGATCTCCAGAGAGAAGCAGAGATCCCATTTGTACAACATCTCCCATTTTGGAAGCGTGAACCGAGCCCAGAATTGGCATTATTATGTGATCAGCTGGGGATTGTGTCTTGCAGCTTTTTTTGGCTGTGTGTCTGGTTTGTTTTGGTTTTTTTATTCAGATTCCCTATGTATTTTTACTCTTCTCTCCCCTCCCACCTCCCCAAAAATCTACCTCCTAATCTTTTAATCTGATGCATCGTTGTTTGATAGATTGAGGTTAAGATTGCATGAGTCACTCTTGTTTGGAAACCCTTCTTGTCCTCGTTAAAGAGTCAGCAATAACACCCAGGCGCTTCCAAGGGAGCGAGCTGAGGGATCACACTGACTCCAAGATGAGCACATTAACGTCCTGTCAACTCACCACGCTGCCTCCATAAATCTGAGGGTAAAGAAACACTGCTCTTGGGAAAGAAAACCTCTCTTCAGAGACTGTAAATGGCATTTAGGATGCAGCCGAGATCCAGGGAAAACATGGGAGATTCCCCATTCAAACTTCCAAGCGCCAACAGTAACTTTTTCTTAGAGTGTCTGTGAAACAATTTTTGGGGGATAAGCTCCAAAACCAAACAAAACCCAGCTATATTTGCCACAAGCCCATTCCAAACTCCTTGCACCCCAAGCAGCTTCTCTGCAGCACCACTTGTACCACAGAATCATGGAATGGTTTGGGTTGGAAGGGACCTCAAAGACCATCTTGTTCACCTTCCACTAGACCAGGTTGCTCCAAGCCCCATCCAACCTGGCCTTGAGCTCTTCCAGCCTGTCATCCTTCTTAAGTCCTCATCTTCACACTCTCCACAAAACCCCCCAGATTGAGCTGCTCCCAGAATTATACATGAAACAATGAACAGTTTTAATTCAAAGGAGTGTAGAGGCAGCATGGAAAAAACCCACTGAGGAGCAAAACTTTTCCAGAGGCCAAGCTGTGGAAAAGTACAGAGATATAACAGTTACAACTACTCAGATGAGGTTTTAGCTTCCTTTCCAGGTCTGGACTTCCAAATCCTTTAAGAACTCCTGCAATTCCATGTCACACTCCAAGCCCAGCCCTGCTACTCTGCAAAAAACCAAGCGAGGATGCAACTCACTTGAAAACATCAGAACTCCAAAAACAAAAAAGCAATTGTTTTTTGCACACAGAAATCTGCTTTAACCAAAAATTATCCTTGATTAAACAAATTCAAGTCTGATGAGGTTAAAAGGCACGAGCCAAAGCAGGAACAGAGTTGACCACAGCAGAAATAAAGGATTGCCTTCACCTCCCCCTGAACAAAGTAAGATGGTTCAGAGGCTTTGGTTACATCACCCAACTTCTCCCAAGGTTCACTTGGATGCTGTACATGTGATTAAAAGCATCGCTTAACTCGACAAGTCTGCTGGTGCAACAGCCCCAGTTATTACTGCTTCAGACATGTCTTTTGGAAAACACAAGCTGTTTCATCTAAAAAGTACAATTCATTATTAAAAAGCAAGCACCCAAATAAACCAGAAACATCAAGCATTTTCCCCAGGCTCTTCCATTTGTAGTTCTCCAATGCTCACTTACTCAACTTCCAGCCTAATTACACATGCACAAGTATGCAGGAAGGTTTGGGGGCCATAAATATTCATGGAGGAGAAAACATGTTTTGATTTATCTGCTTTTGCAAGAGATAGTTCTAGAGAGACAAAACCCACCCACAACCCTGAACAATAGCAAGCACATGGTAAAAAGGGAGATCTGCAGCCTACCCTCATGGATGCATGGAAATGCTACAAGGAATTCATGCTGTCCTCTCATCAGGAAGCAACTCCTGGTTGCTCTTATCAACTTAAGGTGTATCAATCTTGGCTGACAGCTCTCTCAGGTACTCAGCTGGAATGAGCACCAAGTGCTGCCTTATCAACACAAGCAAAACCATCTAATTACATCTGCTGGACCAGGAACTTTCAAACTTCTCAAGAAAGCTGTTCTGGGTACGGAGGTGACACTTTGGAAGGCCCAGAACCTCATTCATCATTCATCCCAGCAACACTCTGCTCGGATTTAATCCAGGATGGGAGATGGATGGATATGGTCATCCCAGTTCTGGGCTGATACCTTAAAGGCCCACTGGAGTGTTCAAACATTACTCAGGGATAGTAGCAAACCCCCTGGAATATGAGAAACAGGGGAACAAATGCACAGAGACCTCCCAAGTGCTTTTCTGCCTCACTTACATTAAATATCCACTTATTTACTGCAGGACAATGTGGAATCAAACCCATCATGATGCTGTCCGTGACACACCCATCAAGAGACAGCTTGGCCAAAGCTCAAGACCAACCACCACCAGCTTTCCACCCCTTTTCTTCTCCTTTGGCCCTATCACTGGGGGAGGTGAGAAGATTCAACAGCCTCGACCCTTGCACCTCCACAAGGACAACACGGATACAGAAAGCCATGGATCCATCACATCAGCAGTGTCTCACTGACAAGAGCCATAAGTGGGTTTCCCACCTGGATGTCAGGATTAAACCTATTTAAACAGCAGGTCAGGGGCACATCAAGTTTTCATTCTTATTTTTGTGGCCCTCCTTGCTGGACTAACCAGGCTGCCAAAGTCTATTTTTGGCAAGTGAGCGAGCCACGGGCATTGTCCTCTGTGCTCACTCACACTGAGGAGAGCTGCCAGGGGTGGCTGGCCTTATCTGTTGGGCTCCTCTCCAGGCCCTGCCCAGGGGAAAACCAAAAAGTCACTGATGCATCTCCGACATCCCCTGGCAGCCACATCAAGGCGACACGCATATCCCGAATTTCTAGGATGTGTGCATGCAGGCACGCAGCACCGTCCCCAATTTCTAGGATGCAGGCACACAATTCTAGGACATTCCCAAATTCTAGGACACAGGCACGTAGCACCATTCCCAATTTCTAGGAGGCAGGCATGTAGCACTATCCTCAATTTCTAGGAGACAGGCACACAGCATTATCCCAAATTTCCAGGGGGCAGGCACACAGCACTATCCCAAATTTCTAGGAGACAGGCACACAGCATTATCCCAAATTTCTAGGAGGCAGGCAGGCAGCACTATCCCAAATTTCTAGGAGGCAGGCAGGCAGCACTATCCCAAATTTCTAGGAGGCAGGCACACAGCACTATCCCAAATTTCTGGGATGCAGGCACACAGCACTATCCCAAATTTCTGGGATGCAGGCACACTGCACTATCCCAAATTTCTGGGATGCAGGCACACTGCACTATCTCCCTGGGAGTTCTCTTGGGGTTTGACAACATCTCTGATGCCCTTGTTGGCACATCCAGGGCATTGTGGAGTCCCTCCAGTTTTTATTTCCCTCCATCTTCTGAAGAGGACCCATCCAACTTCAACATGGGCACGGCTATTTAATACTTGGAAGTTTATTTGCTGTTCTCCAGAGTGGTTTCATCTCAGCTACCCTAATGACATCCCTGAGAGCAGCCCAGGGAAACCAGATCCCCTCCACCCCCTGGCTTAGATAACAACATCTGCCATGCAAAGATAACCCTGACAACAAACCCCTAGAAGTCAGATCCCAAAGTTTAAGGCTCTCCTGTCACCTGGGATCCCCTTTCCGTCCCACAGGTCCCCAGTGCTGCCCTTGATACCTGAGAAGACCCAAGAGTCTTTGGAGCAAAGCCACCTCTGGAAGGCTGCAGCACCCTAGGACAAGATTTTCCTTTGGGATAACAGGAGTGGAAATTGGAAAGCAGGAACACTTTGGCTGTGTGCATTTCTTTAGATCTAAATACACTCCCCAGTGCATTTGCATGTTAACTATATATACATATGCACTGTAAAATAAATCAGAGCAGAATACTATATTAGCACTTCCATGGTTTTCTCTGAAAAATATCAAAGATCTGGTGTAGGTAAAAGTATTTAAAGTTTAGGGGTTTCAATAAAGAAGAACTATTTTATCTTTGTTGTTTTTATCTTTGTGTTGAACCACACTGCGAGCAGAAAAAAAAAAAGAAACCATTCTGCTTTTAGAATCTGCCTTCAAAATATATAAATAAAAACACATCAGCACATGGCATGACAGGAGCTTGTTAGGAGCAGTGGAGATACCTCCAACTCCTCCCTGGCAGGGAGGGATTGCACAAGCAGGATCTCAAAGGAATTCTTTGCTTTGCTGAGTCTGGGCTAATCCCCATCAGATTTAAATAATTTTGGTTAAATACTGTTAGATAAATAATTGTGCCTTAATTACCCCACGTTCCCACAATCGGGTGATGGGCTGAGCTACAGCAGAAAGCCTGAAGTCAGTGGGTTGATCCCTCAAAACAACACCCAGGTTTAAAGGCAGGTGGGAATAAACAACCAGCTGCAAGATTGTGGAGCAGCAAAAACACCTGGGCAGGTGAAGGAGCAGCCCCTCACACTCCTGAGTGGAGGAATGGAAAAAGAGGGCACTCCAGGGACTGCCCAGGGCTCTGGTACAGAGCCAGGGGCAGAGGAGGGGCAGGCACTGGGCTCTGCTCTGTGGGGACCAAGGACAGGACCAGGGCATGGCTGGGGCTGTGTCAGGGCCCCAAGGCTGCCAGAGCTCCAGGAGGGTTTGGGTGATGCTCTGGGGCACAGGGTGGGATTGGTGGGGTGTCTGTGCAGGGCTGAGGGTTGGACTCCATGACCCTTGGGCATCCCTTCCAACTCAGCATATCCTATGAAGGTCAGAATACCAAGCTCAGTATCACTTCTCACACACTACAAAGGCGAGATATTTGATGACAAAACCCACCTGCAGCAGGCTCTGTCCTTAAATTTTGGGGGTAAAAGGTGCTTTTTCCATGCCAACTGGAAGGTCAGAGCGCTCAACACCCCACGTTGAGCCGCTCCGAAGCAGCAAGGTGAAGCGTGGCAAAGGGAAAACGCTGGCTCTGTGCAGCACCCCCAGCCCCCCCACACCTCCCCTGGCTTCCTAAGCAACCCTTTGAAAACACCCTCCTCAGGAAACTCGGAGGGAGGCCACCCCCCCACGCACACACAATCGCTATATCCACTTTCCATTAGAGTATAGGAAGCTTCGGGAGCCCAACATCCCAGTGTGACATCAAGCTGCTAAAACAGGAGTTATCAGATGGAACGCGTGGGTCAGCATTGTGCCTCGAGACATAAAAAGGACCTTGGTATTAATGTGAGGAAATGTGACTATTGTGTGCAGAGTGATACCCATTCAGGCCCAGACCACTTGTCTCGGGACGCTACTCTCCCTGGAATATCCTTGGCGCCAGCATCCAGCTTTTCTCCTCGTCCCCTTCAAGTGAAATAAGACCAAAAAAAAAGAGTCATCTGGGCAGGGGCTGGGCCAGGATTTGGATGCCGTGTTTTTTTGGGAGCAGCAGTGCCGGGCGTGCACGTGTGTGCCTTTGGAGCAGATTACAGGAAACTGTTGATTCTCTGTATCTGGGGATGATCAATTGTCCAGAGGGTGGAACAGGCTTTAATTTCTCCTGAAGCGTAAATTGTGTTCCGTTCCTTCCCCCCCCCACACACACACCCCGACAAAGCCACATCCTGCTTTCCAATTGGCTTTTCGCTGCCATCAGGCTTTTTGCCCTGTCCTCCCCAAAAACTGCTTCAGGCACCTCTCAAACCATCAGGCTTCTAAAGTGGGAAAAGTTGAGCAGCTACAGCTGCACAAATCCTTCATTAGTTGTGCTCGAGCTGAGGGGAAAAAAAAGAATCCTGTGCTAACCCCTCCGCTGCAATTTGGGAAAGGAGAAAGATGAATTGTTTTAGAGCCCCGAACTGCAAAAGCAAAGTCCAAATGATGAAAATATGTGCCTGGCTGATTTAAGGGAGCTGCCAAGGAGGAAAGAAAGCTGTGACTGATGGCAAGGATGTGTCCCCACACGCTTCCCAGGCTCACCTGTGCACCACATTTAAGGCCCAGCCTAACCCAAATTGCTGCATTTATTTGCAGAGATTCAATTCCAAGCTTGCTGCAGACAAGTGGTTGAATCCCCCAGTTGCTGTTATTTCAGCAAGGGATGCAGGTGTGTAGACCTGCAGTCCAGACTCCAGAGGGGTTTATGGAAAAATCCACATGAAAACACACCAAAAAAGCACCCCAATAATGCTCTCTGGATGCAAGTTTGACTAAGACTGAAGGGTTACTACACTTGTAGCTGGGGGAGAGAATAGGAAAGCAGGTGTAAAGCCACGCATGGGCCTGGAAGTCACTAGACAGCAAAGCTGGGAGCTGTGCAGGAATCAGGGATTGCAGCCTATGGATAAGGAAAGGGAAGAGATCCCTCCCCACTGCACTCCACACTCACTGAGGCTCTTCATCCTCTCTGGAACAAATTTCCAGGGAATAAGGCATCAAACTGGGTTTTGCACCTGCAGCACAGAAAAGGTCACAGCCCTGCTCCTGTTGTGAGGCTCCTCCAACCTCAGGCAAAGGGTGTCAGGGAAAAGGGACTTGATTTGGGACAGAAACACAGTACTGACTCCTGCAAAAATACACCCAGCAGGGCACATACCTGGCTGATCCCACAGGAGGGGAGGGGAGGATTGTGCCCCTGTGCCCCCTCAGGTGAGACCCCCCTGCAGAGCTGCCCCCAGCCCTGGGAACAACAGCACAAGGA
>JAWWTY010000123.1:72242482-72262276 GCA_035222235.1 Margarornis squamiger
GTTGGGCAGAGAAGCTGTGGCTGCCCCTGGATCCCTGGGAGTGTCCAAGGCCAGGTTGGACGGGGCTTGGAGCAACCCAGGACAGTACAAGACATTCCTACTCATTGCAGGAAACTTGGACTACATGACCTTTAAAAGGTCCCTTCCCACCCAACCAATTCGTGATTTTACTTGCACACATTTGTTGTAACTTCAGAACAAGTCTCAGTCTAAAAACCACCCTAATCTTCCCCAAAAAAATGCAGATCTCAGAGCCAAAGGCCTCCAACTTCGGACAAAGACCCAACTTCATGTCAGAGCTACTAAAGCTTGCTGAAAACAAACCTTACCACCAAAACCTGAGTTGCAAGGATGAAAAGCAGCACAGAATTTTTAAAAAAAAAAAAAGCCTTTCAACAGATACCACAAGGAAACACAAAAACACCCCCGAGAAAGGACCCAAATGTCACTGCTGAGAAGCATTTCAGTGCTTTGGCATCTGCACTGGTTTAGGCTCAATGTTCCATGCAAGGGCAGCCAGTATTAATTAAAAATGAGACAGGCCATACCCTTAAACCCCAGATATCTTCAAGCCATCCTGTTTTATGCCCATCTGTGTGCACAGCCCAGCATTTCATGCCAATGGTTAATTGTTGGAGCTTCACGGGCCGTGCTATGTTTTGTTGGCTCAAAGCTTAACCCCACACAGGGATCTTTTTAAAACAAAATTATAGTGAAGTGTATCCAATTATGCTCTCAGAGAGCTGTACATACATCACAGAGAGTAACAGCTCGACAGGATGATGCAGAACTCACTGCTTCTCTAATTCCACTTAGCTGCCTGCCAGCACCTGGACCCCACAGGGTGCAAACTCGTGCCCTCCCTAGATGGGAATTTTGGATGTTTTAGCCCTGTACAAAGGGGGGCAGCAACCTCACAGCAACTCACCCAAAAAAAGTCTCCAGCAGGAGAGAATTTGGACACCATGTCCAGCCAAGAGACCAATGTGTGCTGACCAGAACATGTTCTGAGACTCACAGAGATCACAGCAGGGCTGTTTATCTTGTTTCTGGTCACCTAAGAGGTTTTTCCTGCTGGAAGCTGAGCAAGTTTATTTTATCATAGGATCATGTAGTTTAGAAGGGACATCAAAATCATCCAGTTCCCCCCCACTGCCATGGGCAGGGACACCTTCCACTAGCCCAGGTTACTCCAAGCCCCATCCAACCTGGCCCTGGACACTTCCAGGGATGGGGCAGCCACATTTTATGCAGCAAGTGGCACTTGACACCCAGGAGCAAGTCAAGCCAGGCAGCACTGGAGAACCCTCTTAGTGCAAGGTGGCCCTTGGTCAGTCCCTCCCTGAGCTCAGCAGTGCTGCCAAGAGAGCATTGTCAAGTCCTCTGGCCCAAGGAATCATTTCAGCTCAAAGGTTTCACCCAGCCTGGGAAAAGGAAGAAGATGAGGATGCAAAGATGTCATTCCCACACTTGGTTCTTCTGTGCTCACAGAGCACCAGAGGATCTCGTAGGATCCTGGTGCACTGGCTCCCTTGGGGTTGGAAATGAGGTGTTTGGGACATCTGACACTGCCTAGAGAACTCCTGCTTTTTTCTCCCCCTCTTTATCAGCTTGTCTTGCTGGAGACAATCCCTGCAAGCGCTCAAATGCACAGTTTTGTTCCAAGAAATCAAAGCTTGAGTACAAAAAAACCCTCAAAAAACAAAATTCCCCAAGAGAGACAGCAATGAAAAGGAATTTCTGCAGAGTCCCCTTGCAGAACTGAACAGGCAGCAGTTCACTCCCAGACATACCTTAGTCACAACATAATTAAACCTCATTTTGGGAACAGGGTATTTTTTTCAGCAGTTGAGGCTGTTTTTCTTAGGAGAGGTTAAGGGGCTCATCTCAGCCACTTTCAACTACCCAAGCAGTGACCCTTCCAGGAGCATCAGCCATGCCCTCTGCAGCCACAGGCTTATTGGGTATGTAGGAAATCCACCCTGGAAGATGCTTCTAAGAAAGAGTCATGTGGGCTATAAGCTCTAACACCTGGAGTCTGAGCAATCCTATACCTGGTAGGGGAAAAACCTAGATTTTGGCTACCTGGACCACTCTGACATTGTCACAGGGGAAAAAAAAAAATAAGCCTCCCTTCACACATGCCCTTATTAAAAGTCTGGACTTTCTTTTATACCTAAAGCTCATTTTTAAAACCTCCATCCTTGCATTTAAAAGGAGACTCGAGAACACCACAAGTCCAGTTTTCCTTAAAAATCCTAAACATCTCAGCTAAAGAGAAAGGATACAACTCATACCACCATCACAAACATCAGTGCTTCAGGGAAATAAGGAAGCCTTTTTTGTTCTGTTTTGAATGGAAGGGAAAACACTTATTAAAAAAGCCCAGGAGGACACACAAGGAAAGAGAAGTTCAGATGCAGAAGAATCCCCAGCACTTGCATTCCTCATCCTCAAACAATGCATCCCACGGCATTAAGCCCAGACTTGTCATAGCAGAGCACAGTTCCCTTAAATCTTTCAATTAAGATGGCATTTGTAAAACTGCAGGCTTGAAAATCACTAGATATTATTCCTAAATTAAAGTCATCGCTCAGAGCCCAAAAAGCAGACTTTGATTACCTCGAACAGGGGTCCAAGGCCATAAATATTTTGTATCACCATTCCCAATAAGTGCTCCCTGTAGATCAATTGGGACTTGCATGTAATCTAAAAATGACTTTGAGCAGACTTAAAGGACTCTCTGACACTGTGACAACCAAGGACAATCCAAAGCTTGTGCATTTCATCTCCAAAATAGTGCCTACACAGGCTGGCTCCAGGATGCCTCCAGCTCCTGGGACCAAAACCAGCCTGCTGCCCTGTTCCAAGAGCTACTTGTCCTAAGCACATCCCATAAAAGCCAGCTTTTCCAGCCCTCATCCCTCAACCTTTAGCACACACAGTACAGAGGATTAAAAGTGTTCCAGAGGCAAAAATTCAAGGTCTGGTTGGATGGAGCCTGGAGCAACTTGGGCTAGTGGAAGGTGCCCCTGGCCCATGGCATGGGGTGGGACTGGGTGGTCTTTAAGGGTTCCTTTCCAGCTCCAAAGGGTGCTGGGCTGACAGGGAGCACAGTTTTGGGAGACACATCCACCTGCCTGTTTTCAGCCATGTTCCCAGGGAGCAGTCTGCTCCAGAGCCCCTCCAGGGACCCACAGAGCACTGTCCCTTGCTTTTGGAGCCACTCCCAAGACACTTGGACCCTACAAGCCACACCACTGGGGCTGGAAGAGCCAAGGATGTGTTTCCCTTCTGCCCCCAGCCCCACAGGCTCTGTCACTATTTCCCTCCTGTGGCCCACACTGCCCTGGAACAGGCACAGAAACCCCACGTTTGGGTGGAACTTGGCCCTGGATCAGGCATTTATAAACAGAACACACACACACATACACTGGCACCTCCCTGCACTGCGGGCACCCCTGTGGGCTGCGAGGGCCTGGACCCCATCAGAGGTGTCCAGCAGGTTGGTTTGCTCCTCTTTTTCATTATTTCACCATTTCACACAGCAGGTGTGGGGGCATTGCTTGGATGAGTAACCCCAAAAAGGGCACACCCCTGAGCCCAAAAAGGGGCATACCTGACCCCAAAAAGGGTGCACACCTGACCCCTACAAGGGACACACAGCCAAGCCCAAAGAGGGGCATTCCCAACCCCAAAAAGGATACACACCTGACCCCCAAAAGGGGCATACCTGTCCCCTAAAAGGGTACACGCCTGACCCCAAAAAGGAGCATTCCCAACCCCAAAAAGGGTACACACCTGACCCCAAAAAGGGGCATACCTGTCCCCTAAAAATGTACACACCTGACCCCAAAAAAGGGCACACGGAGGGCCCAGCCCCAAAGAGGGGCACACGGAGGCCCCAGCCCCAAAGAGGGGCACACGCCTGACCCCCAAAAGCCTCCATACACCCTTTGCTACTCATTTCACCCTAAGCACAATAAAACAGCGGAGCCCAAGCTGCGACTGCCCCATCCCTGGGGGCACCGCAGGCCAGGCTGGATACGGACACGACCCCAAAGCCGTGCCCACATCAGGGCATGGAACAAAGGGTGCCTTTAACCCCCTCCCAGCCCTGCGGCCCCAAAAGGCGGCCGCCACTCACCGGTGGCCCGCGGGGCGCCCTCGAGGTTGACGTTGACGAAGAAGCGGATGCTGTCGGCCGAGACGATGGTGGAGTTCACCGTGTCGTAGAGCTCCTCGCTCGGCGTCTCCTCCTTGGCCTCGGCGCCGTCGTCCGTGTGGCACTTGAGGTAGCCTGGAATGGAGACGGAGAAGTGGCGAGGGGGCCGCAGGGTGTCGGAGGGGGGCGGCGAGTCAGAGCCCTCGGCCATGGCGCGCGGCCTCCCCGAGGGGCTTAATTAATGACCAAATCTCAGCCCCCTTTGGCCCCTCTGCCCTCTCCACAGTGGATCAAAAACAAAACCAGGGTGAAAATGGGGTGGAAAGTGTAAAAAAGCCAAGCCCGAAGCGAGAGGTGCCCCGAGCGCGGCGCGCGGCCCGGCCCAGGGACGGCCTGTGAAGGCGGCGCCCCCGGCCTGCGGCCTGGCAGCGTGGAAAACCTTCAAAATAACCATAAAAAAGGCTTTCCAAGGAGCTAGATGGTACAGGGAGAGCCCCACGGGGCAAGGCAAGAGGTGGCAGCGGTGGGAAGGAGGGACAAGTTTTGTTAATTACCCCTCAGCCTTTGAGGAGGGTTTAATTAGAGTTTAACCCGGGCCCGTCCCACAGCAACATCTCATTATTGAGAGGCTGGAGGACTCCTGTAGCACACTCATGTACCATGTTTAATTAGGAGAATTAGGGACATCACAGAATGTCGATTTGAACGTTACCAGGATTATTCAGCAGCTTCCCCTCGTCTCCTGACAAGTGTTTTATGCCCAATTTGAAGCAGGAGGGATATGTTTCATTAGCTGGCTTTGGGCACTGCAGTGAAATGAAAAGGGGATGCTTCAAGACAGCGGCTTGAATGGGAACTAAAATATTGATGGCTTTTAGAGGCTCATATAAGCAAATGTAGAGGCAGCAGCTGTCTCTGAGGGATCCAGCCCACAGCTCATCACCACAAAACACATCCCAGGGGAGCAAGACCATGATGAGCAGCCCAGTGACACAGGACAGGGGCTCAGCATCCCCCAGCAGGGCTCACAGGGTCTCAAAAGCCTTCAGGTGACTTCCAGACTGCTCGTTCAAGGTGTGGGAAACAACAGAACTCTGAGATGAACCCCCATCCTGGTCTCTGCTGCCTCCACCTGCCTGTCTGACGGGAATAAACCCGAATGGGTCCCATCAGAACTGCTCTGAAGGCTCCAAAAAGCATCCAGGTTACTGCTGTCCCCATCCAGCAGAGCACACCAAGGACTCCACCCTCTGCTGCTGGTGGAGTTTTAGGCTGGTTGCAACCCTCCCCAAAGGACATTCGTCCAAAGACAAAGTGAAGAAAGTACAGGGAACACCTGAGCACAACACCCCAAGTTCCACAGCACTTGGGGCACCACCAGGTATGAAACACATGCTGGCAGACGAGGCAGGGTTGAGGAGCAGCCTTTGCCCTAGAGGGATGGACAATAGCCAGCTAGAGGGGCTGCTGCCATTGGATTTACTACACAGTCCTGTGCAAGCATCTCAATCCCAAACTAGGCACCAAACTTGGAGTTTGGTTCCTCTGAAATGATGGACACCATAACCTCTCCTCAAAGCAGGACAGCCACCAGTGCTGACGTTCCCTCCGGTGCCAGGAGAGCTTGGGCAGCCCTACAGAGACAAAACCAGCCCAGGGGAGGCTCAAATTTGTGATCCTGGCTTTTCCATCTCAGCCAGATCCAGGATTGCAGCCTCGGGGAAGCTGTCACAACAGGTCCTTCTCCATCCTTCCCACTGGGTGGGTCAGATGGGAGGGACCTGAGGAAAAGATGGTTCGAGCACCCAGCTCAGAGAACATGGATGAGCTTTCCCTATCAGAGACACAGATGGGTGAATGGGGGAAAACTAAGCAGCAAAAAACCTATTTATTGCCCCCTCCCAAGCCCACAGAAACTGGTTTGATAACAGAGGCAGCAGTGGCCCCTGAAAGAGAGGGCTGGAGACAGGACGAGCAGCCCAGGAGCTGGAAGAAGGGCAAGGGTGGAGTAGGATCAGAGGGTTGGGCAGAGGTCAGCGAGGACTCTGGCAAGGGAAGCATCCTCTGTTCCTCCCTCTTTAGGGGAGGAAAGAGCAGAACAAAAGGCAGCCGAGCCTCGTGTCCCTTGGGCAAGGGACGGACAAAACACTCGGCTTGCAAATAATCCCAAACCTGGGCTGTACAGGAACTGCAGCCCCGGGCAGGTGTCTGCTTTGTCACTAAACCACCTCAGGCCTTCCAACCACTCCTGCTTGGAATCCTCCAGCCTATTAGTCTGCCAGGAGTTTTAAAACACACGAGCAGCTTATGCCTGTCAAAGGCAGGGTCACCCTGAGGTGAGATGGGCTCTGTGTGCAGCAGATGTGCCTTCCCCCCAAGCGCGGCTCCAGCGCTGCCTCCAGCCCTGGCAGCTGCTTCCCACCCCATCCCACGACATCCACCGAGTGCCACCCCTGCTGCTTGAAGGGCAGAGGATGCCACAGGCGACAGCAGAAGCTGTTCAGCTCCTCTGGAAGGCTCTGACGGGTGTTCCGAAGAAGTTCAGAGCAGGATTGCACAGTTTGGGGAAATATCACTCAGGTTTCCATATGGCAGCACAGCCCCAGTAACACTTTAGAGCCTGTGCTGTGAGCAGTGGCTTCAGTGAGGTGGAGGGCAGAGTTAGACACGTTTTCACTGCTGTCAGGGTGGATGGAGAGGAATTTAAGACCTCCAGATTGGTGCCCCCTCGTCCCTGTCACTGCAGATTGCCACCTTGAGACGATGACAGCGCTTGCTGAAGTGCCACGAGCTACAAGACAGAGCTCTGAGCACAGAAAGTGACACTTCAGCCCAAAATACGGTCTAAAAGCACTGAAGAAGAAAGATGAGAATTGAGGATTAATTTAAGGCTGGCTGAAATCAGTGCAGCCCTCCCAGCCCTCCTGCACCATGAGGAACATGTGGCCAGGACAATCCTGACCCTGCAGGACCCGTCTCATGGCAAAGAGAAATGGAAAAGCACGGAAAGGGCATGAGCCCAAGGACAGCAAGCACCATCCTTCAGTGCTGCAGGAACAAGCCCCACTCCTCACCCTCTGCAACCACAAGCAGCAGATACCTTTAACTCTAACTCTTCCTTTACCTCAGCCCATCCTGTCCAACATGAAAAATAAGCCATTCCCCCATTTTATGGAGGTGCTGGGAAGAAAAAAAAGCATAAATAGGATTTCTCTAGCCATTCCCCTCCAAAGCATCACCCCCTTCCCCTGTAATCCATGCCTGGCCCAGGCCTGCCTTGCTCTAATATCCCAATAGCCATTCAAGACCAGGCTGGATGGGGCTCTGAGCAACCTGGTCTAGTGGAAGGAGTCCCTACCCATGGCAGGGGATTGAAAATAAATGATCTTTCAGGTCCCTTCCATCCCAAAACATTATGATTCTATCCCCAGATTTTCTCTTTACTCCCATCACCTTCTCAAATGCATTTCATCTCCTGGGTGCTGCTGCCATCAGCCCTCTCTCAGCTCTGCCAAGGTGCCTGCCCTGCAGCTATTTTGCTTTTGAGCTGAGTTTTAAGAGCCCAGCAGCGACTTGAGCTGCAGCAGAGGTGGCATCACCTCTCCCCCAGCAGCTCTAGTGGCACCTGGCAGCTGCACCTGGGGTAATAAAAGCAGCAGAGTAGGAGTTGGCAGGAAGCACAGCTTCAGCCACATCAGATATGTTCCCTGGAAAAGCTTAATTGCTCCGTGGGAGCAGCACTCACAGCCCAGGGGCTGCTGACATCTCCAAGAAAAGCCAAAAAAAAAAAATATCTTAATCAAGCTCAATTTCCTGGGAGAAAAGCAGCAATATTGCTAAAAACATCACCTCCCACAGTGTCCACCACAAGTCTGGGAAACTGTTCTCATTTTCAGCACCTGTTTGCACAGCAATGCCTGTTCCCTCAGCCAAATCCAAGCCCCAGCTTCCAGAATCACAGAATAGCATCCCCTCTTCTTCAGAAGAGGGAGTTGCCTGCTCTCCAAAAAAGTCTCTTCAAAAAGCCAGGCAGCTAAAGCTGCATTAAAAGAGGGGTTTTGATCTGTGATTGGGAAACCAACACTGTGAGCTAGTCATGTTAAAAGCCACTTCAGACTTCTCAAGTGAGTTTTTTAAGCACAGAAGGCAGCAAATGGTTTTGGAAGAGCCCAAGAACTATTTTTGAATCCATTTTCTCAGAAGAATTACAGGTCGAGTACAGAAGGACAACAGAATCGATAATAATAATAGATATTCAATAACTTTTAAAAGTAGAAGAGCACCAACTGGGACATGGGCATTGTCCTAAATCCAGTCTAGCTCTTCGAGCATCTCAGTGCTCATGTTAAACTCAAGAGATATTTAAACCTTGTATCTACTCAAAACCCAGTCCTGATACTGGCATTAAGTAAAAAAAAACCCCTCAGCTTCATCTAGTTTTTCTACTCAAAGATTTTCAACCTTCTCTGGCCAACAACAGATACTCATTTTCAAGAAAGGTGTGAAGTTTTAATTAAGCTGAGCTGATCAGCCTGAGCTTTAAGACAGAGGCTTTGCTTTGTTCCCCGAGTGCTGCAGGTTCAGATTCGCTGCGTCACTGGGAAAACACCCAAAATCCCCAACTTTGGGTGCAAAAGGAAACTCAGATAATAATGGAACCTCCACCTCCATTCTGACCTTTACACTCTGCACAGAAACACGGATTCCTGTTGCCTCCATAGGTTAGATAACCTCGGAGTGAGTTGGTATTGGCAGGAAGAAAACAATTGAAGGATTCAGGAGAGACTTGGAAGAACTTTAAGTGTTATCAGTACAGTATTTTAGGGAAAAAAAGGGTTTAAACAGCATCCTACTCACACATGAACCAAAGCAAGTTTTTGGTCACACATCATATGCTGCTTCCAGCATAATCACCTCCTTACCAAAATAATTCTTTCTTTTTTTTCCCCCTTCAGATAAAATGAGAGCAACTGCATTGCTGAAACAGACAATTGATCAAAACAGCAATTCTACTGACATATTTTTAGGTAAATATTTGCCTAAATTTCACATGAGCTTCAAAGTCAGGGGTTTATTCTTGTTTTGAACCACAAGGGTCATGAAAAATCCCTTTTACCGCTAACAAATGACTCCATTTCACAGGCAAGAGCAACTGCAGGGCTGTAGCCACCCAGCAACACCCTCTCCCAGGGCTGCTCTCCAGTCACATCCTGCAAAGCTGTCTCCCTCTAAATTAAAAATTTAAGCCATGCTGATTAAATAAAGCAGCTCTGCATACAGCTGGATGCTCCCTAGAATTTTAAGCTTTCCCTCTGGTTCACAGCTGAGAGAGTCCCTGGCAGGGCTCACTACTTTTGTCCTAAGGAGATTTACCCACCGTGTGGCAGCCACGTGGACACGGGTCATGCCAGCCCAGGAGAAGACTTTATTGTTGGACTGCTGAGGGTTTGCTGCTGGCTCCTATTTGGGAAGGGCCCACAGTTTATCTTGCATGCTTTGCTTAGAAAAACTCCTTTTATAAGTTTCTCAGAGAAGCTGTGGCTGCCCCTGGATCCCTGGGAGTGTCCAAAGCCAGGGTGGATGGAGCCTGGAGCAACCTGGGCTAGTGGAAGGTGTCCCTGCCCATGGCAGGGGTGGCACTGGATGGGCTTTAAAGCCCCTTCCAACCCAAACCACATCAAATTATTTGGGGTGGCATAGGTAGACTAAAGGCTTTCTCCAGATCATCTAGATGGAATTTAGAGAATCATCCTCCAATCCCAGTCCCTCCAGGGGGTTCCTTAAGGGACGGAAGAGCCAGGGAAGTGTTGGATGATGGTTCCTGTCCCTTCACCAAGAACTGGGAGCCCATCCAGATACAGGTTTGCAGCCTTTTAGAGTAATGGCCACCTGCTATGATGGTGACAATCCATTACCTAAGTTCTCAGAGGACTTCAAAGAGCACAGATTAAACAAAAGCATATTCTCACAAAGAAAAAAACCACCAAAGCAGAGGTAGAAAGTGTAGAGCAGGTGAGTCACCAGGACCAGACCTGCATCCTCCAACATCCCTCCACTCCTGCCTGACCAGAACCTCAGTTGCATCTTCCCAACCCTACTTGGAGTCAGCCTTTTGTCATGAAGAGCCAGATGAAAACATCAAGTCTCCACTGCCACTTCAGTGATAATTCATAACAGAACTGAAAGAACTGATCTGCTACAAAAACAAAAAAAATATTAAATAAACAACACCCAGGCAAACTTTTGAATTAATTCCAGTATTGTATTTTGCAGCCAGATTTCTAGGAAATGTTGTGAATAATCCAAGTAATTCAGTGGAGTGTTGTTTTTATTTTTGTTGTTGTTGTTTTTACAAAACACAGCAGCACGTGGAGTTTCAGTTCTGCAGCAGAACCCTCTGAAATCAGGAGTGTTCATTTTATTACAGGTCTCCTGAGAGTTCCCAGAAATCAAAACCTGCATCAAACCTGTGATCCATCTGTGTGCTCCCCCCAGGTTGCAGCAGTGCATCTCCTGCTGGTCAACTGGGCACCTCATGGGGCAAAAACCCATTGCAAAAGGATTTGTTTCACTGAGACATTTAGATTAATCTCCTGGTCAAGGAAACAACTCCAAGCCAGATAAAGTCAAATATAAAAAATAAGAAAACTAATCCACCCCAGCAGACATACCAGGCTGAACTGCAAACTGAGAAACAAAAACAAGCAGCTAAAGTATATCCAAACATCCCAAGCCAGACTGGGGCCTTGGGGCCCTTCAACACAACTGCAATTTATTGTGCCAACAAAACCAATTAATAAGTCAGAGGAGACCAAGCACTGAGGGATTTGCTCTGGAAGACAAAAATTACAAAAAGGATGCTCCAGGATCTGTGGAGGCAGCTTTAAAACAATGCCCCAGTTCAGAAACCCCCAGCATGACAACTGGAACTCCTTCCTTTGGCTTTTCCAAGAGAAAACCTCTGGGTTTGGGTCTTATCAGGGAAACTTTGTGGCTCTATTAAAAACCTCATCATAAACTGGCAGAATTTGATCACTTGCAGGTAATCCCAGTGATTTTGGAGCTAATCCACCTGCAGCAGGCACTGGGTACTCCTCCACCTCCACAGAAGGTGCAGGATTCAGGATTCTGGCAGCCAAGGGCCAGTGTGTGGGGCTTGATGGGTTATGCTGAGCTGCATTTCATCAGGACTCCAATTATCCTCAGCTTTGGATTGGGCCTCCACAATCAGCTCATTACTCACTTAAATCTGCCAGAAAGAAAACTCATTTGTCAAAACAACCTGAGGGAAGATTTAGGTGGCCTAAACACACACGGGGCAGGGAGGGGGACACCAATCATCACCAGGTTTGCTTGTGCAAGAGGCTCGTTCCACAGACTCAAAGAAAGGAGCAAGACATGGATTTTCATCAGCAAGGGGACAGAGGACACCTATCAAAACTGGCTTGGAAACAGGCCACAGCCAACAGCTCCCACCACACTCTCCACCAGAAACCTCCAGCTGGGCAGGAATAAGATTATTTCCTTATTTCTCCTACTACTAATCACACCACCAGTTCCTTTTGTCCCCCCCTCCAGCTGCACTGCAAGCTTTTACCTTCTGCAAGGCACTAAAGACCACAAAAAGTAGTTTTCAGTCAAGCTCTTCTACTAATAGAGAAAAATCAGAGTATGCTGGAAACTGGAGCTTGCAGCTGAAGACATGAGCTCCTTTGATAAAATTCCTGAATTTTTAGCTAGTGAAAGTTATCAGATAGGTTGGTACATGGTTGGGACCACAACAACCCCCTGAACTCCCCAACCAGTCATATATTAATTCACTAGAAAATCCTTCTGGGGTTTTCCTCAGCTCCTGAGTAATTAACAGAGCTACAAATTACTACAGACTTGAAGTTTTTATGAGCAGCAAATATCCAGGAGGTTCTTACAGAGCTCTGCTTTGGTGCTGCAGCCAAGATCCTCCCCACTACAACACTTTAAACTAAAACTCAACTTTTGAATTTTAACGTTGCTGCAGCTGCTTTGAGAACACAAAAATAAAGGGGGAAAAAGTTACCTCTGGCAAAAGGCAGACCCAGAGCTCTGAACAGAGCCTCAGATATGCTCAGAAACAAAAACATCCTAATTACTAAGGATACAGAAAACCATATGTATAAGCAAGATCTCAGAAGGAGATAAGGAGAAAGCTCCACTCTGCACAGAGCGAGAGCAGCAAAAGATGTTTCTCTACTGAGACGGGGGAAAAAAAGACATCCAAAACAAGGAGGATGCTTATTTTTCAGCTTGCCCTCCTCACCACACAGCTTAAGGGATTGCTTTTCCTCTTCTAAATGTGGGCCAAGAGCATCTCTCAGTCTCCACAAAGAACTGGCAAAGCCCAACAAGTGGTGCCAAGGAGCAGCTTAACGATTACGCAGCTCAGTTTCAAAACAACCAGTTTTGAAACTGTGTGAAAAGGTTACTTCTTTATCTGTGGTTTCCTCTAGCCCTGACGAGGTTTTTAGGTAAGGCTTTCAGAATCTGAGTGCGTGGAAACTCCTGGACAGGTTGCACCAAAGCAGTGGGAATATTCCCACTGGCAGCCTCCAAGATGTGCTGCCCATCTGCTCCGAGCCCTCGGTGAAATCAGGCAGCACAAGGTGACTCATCCCTCAGCAGCAACTGAACTTTGGAAAAAGGTCACTTTGGAATGAGGAACCAGAATGCCAGCAGATCGGAGCGTGAAATAACCAAGAGACCCACTGTATTTCCACTCACTAAGAATACAACGCTGGGGATGAAGAGGAACTTGCAGCGTGCCCTCCTTGCCCCAAACTGCACAGAATTTTAACAGGAAAGCATCACCCACAGTTTCGTGAAGCCCTCACTGGCAGCTCTGAGGTGCTGCCTCCTAAAGACAAAGGAGGAAGCTGAGTAATAACACAAATACAGGGCAGAAATGCCCATTGCCATGGCACCCACTCAACCAAAAAGAGGTTCGAACAAGGGGCGCCGCAACTACAAACGTGCACTCCAGAGATCTGCTTTTGGGTCAGGGTTTTTTGTTTGGACAGCTTGAGGAAGGCAAGACTGAGCCCTGGAAGGGACATGTAGGGCCACATGAAGTGCCAGGACAGACAGGTGTCCTTGTGTCTCCTGTGGGAATGAACTGGGTGGCTCCAGAAGACAAGATGCCTTTTTCCTACACCTCCAAAACCAGCAGTGTTTCTCACCGAGCCCTTACCCTGCTCTCAGCCACAAGTTAGAGGCTTTTTCACCCCTCCAGATCCCAGCCTGGATCACTCTGACATTCCCCATCCTCAGGAAAGCACTGAGCACATCCCAAAGGGCACCGAGGGAGGTGGGAGGGAAGGAGCAGGGCTCCCCAGACCTCATGCCCCGCGTACCCTCAAGAAACCTCCCCAGGGTCAGGCATTAATTTCTGCCCTTCTGCAACTCAACCCAGCCTTCAGAAAAGATCTCCTACTAGATATGAGAGGACTTGCTCCCAGTTTCATCCTTTGACTCCCAAAAATTGACTCCATGGAATGCTCCCAGAAGAAACAAATGAGCCAGTGCCAAAGGAATTGCTGTCACCAGCAGTGCTGGATCTCCGTAGCTTCCCCTTCCAGATGTTCACATAAGGCCTGGCTCCCTGGAACAAGCAAGAAGAGCCTTGTGGCAGCTACAACCACCTACAGGTCCAAAGAACTGGAGAATTTCAGTCCTTTCCTCTCACTATTTGGAAATCCTGAATACTCCAAGCACTTCCAGAGGCAAGAAGCTCCAGGCCCTGAGAGACTACATCCTGAAGAGGCTGGTCTGGAGTGGAACACTCAAGAAGATCTCTAACACCCTACACATGCTTTTTTGGGAGAAGCACATGGTGGGGAGGGTTGGAACTAGATGATGTTTGAGGTCTCTTCCAACCAAAATTATTCTATGATCCTCTTTCTCCAAAACCAAGAGTTGAGACTTCACTTCAGGTTTGAAAGTAGGGCACTTTATCCCTTTATCAGCCCAGCATCTCCAAGATCTCAAGTCACCTTATTTGATGCAGATGATCCATGTTTCCAAATCCCACCACTTAATCCTGCTTCAGAGAAAAAAGTCTTTGCACCAAAAGATGCATCTGCCAGAGCCATCCAACATTTGCCTGATTCTCTTTGGCAGGATGTCTCCAAAGGGATCCAACACCTACACATGATCTCCGCTCCAGCAGAAGACAAGCAAATACACCTGCCAGGCTCTATTACAGGAAAACATCATGAAAGAACTTGAAAAACAAGGAGCCACCCAGAATAGTCACTGATGACAACGTGGAGATGATTATTTACTGCCTGACTATCTCAAACATCTACAGGATTTAAAAACACAGAGTCTGCTCCCAGTACGAGATTACACAAGCACCACACCAGACTTTTCACAGCACACCGAAGCTAAATGGGTTCTGTATCACCTCTTGCAAGTTCTCATCTACCCCTGCAGTGCAGCTCTCCCTCCAATAAGGTGGAACTGTGCACAAAAAAGTCAAATAATACTTGCCACTCTCTTCAAAGAAGTATCCATTCCTTGACATCGCTGCTGGTGGAGACTCTGGAAAAGAGGCAGAAAAAAGGAAACATAAGAATCATCAAAATTCTGAGTGTTTTCATCTTGCTGCTAAACTCACTGTAAACCTGGGTCACAGCAACAAGACAATCCCAAAATACTGCAGGACATCCCATCTTCCTGAACGTGGTCAATTTAACCTTTTTCTTATTGACTTTAGTGTTTACCAGAACTTTTCTATACAGCCACAGTCAGCACTTGGAAAAAAGTCTCAGACATCTTGGGCTGGGACCACAAACCAGCAAGACTAAGTGTCAGGATAAGCCTGATCACCTCAGCGATCTACCAAACCTCAAAAATATAAAAATAACACAAAAATAAGACAAGCTCATCATCTAAAAGGTTTTGTGGAAAAACACAAACCATAACAAAGCCCAGGTTATACCTTGTGCTCAGATAAAACAAACCAGTTGAATTTAGGAAAAAAAAATAACTCAATTTACACGAGAATGGGACTTTACATCCTATTCTGCTGCTCCTAATCATTAGGATAGCCCCTAAACAGTGCTTTGGCACTTGGAGATGAGCCCCAGAACATTTCAGCCTTCCTTGGACCACTTCCTGAGCTGGGGGTCCTGCAGCAACACCATCTGCACCAACGGGGTCTCATGAGGAAGCCAAAATGGGAAGTGACACTGACCAAGAGCAAACCCACAAACACAAGAGCACCAGGAACAAACCCCCACAGTTAAATATGGAACATGCTTTCTGTGAGTGAGTCAGTCAGTTCTGCTTTTACCTGCTGGCAAGGTGGGTCTTGACCACCTCTGTGTGACAGAGCAGCACAGGAGCACCTGCTCTCAGGTGTCATCAAAGCCTGGTACCCAAGCTCACCCAGCATGGGCAGGAGCACCATGTTTTCCATACAGTTGCCAGGCACCTTTCACAGGGAAAGAACAGAGCTTTGGACTCCAAGCCTTGAGCAGGGGTCACCCAAGCAGTCCCCTAGAAGGCTGCTGCCTCTTCAAACCTGCTGCCTCTTCAAACCTGCTGCCTCTTCCCAGCCAAAACGCAATCAGACAGAGGAATAGGCTTGCTGTGTCTTTCCCCCCTTCATTAGGCTAATCAAACATTACCTACGCAAGCCTGCGATGAATTTGGGCCAACAAGGAAAGAGGTTTTGCCTGCCTCATTGTTCTGCAGATTAGGCTTCCTGCTTTTCCTTTGTGCCATGAGACTGTTTCCCAAAGCCCCTTTTCTCTACCCCCTGACTTCTGGCTGAGAGATAACAGGCTTTTCAGTCCCTTTTCCAGTGTGCCACGTTTTGAAGCATCATAATTCACCTTGGTCCCCTGGGAGCCTTCGTGCATCAGACGGATACAAGTCCCGCCGCTGACGGCAGTGGCTTCCAGCCCTGACACTTGTCACCACTGACACCACTGGGCTCCACAGGTTCCTGGAGGGACACCCTCATGACCACGACAGAGGAAAAAAAAAAAGCCAGCACAATAAACCAGAGGGCAATTCAAGTGTCTGGTCCAAGGGAGAAACACAATGTTCCAAAGTTCATCCCAGAACAATGGGCTGGAGGAACAAAGGCACCGAACTGTGGCCTAAGGGGCACCCATTACACGAGTCAATTGTTTCCCTCCACCTGGAAGGGAAGGAGAAGATCCATCCAGACTGATTAGCATGCTAATGATCAAAGGAAAGTTCTTTAAAGAGGCTCTTATTGTGCAATGATTGCATTTACGTATTTCAGGGAAACAAACAGATGGATTACCCAAGGAACCGACATTCCCACCAGGATGGTATATCCATTTCTCACTTCTGCTGTGGCTTTGGAGGGAGCCTGAAGCAACATGTTCATCCTTCACTAGGAAACATGAGACACTTGGCCTTCCCTTTGACTCCTTCTACAGGTTGATGATGTCTTAATGATCAGGAACTGGCTGGTTTATTCCTTAGAAATCCCTTCCAACCTCAGCACTGCCTGGGTTGACTTTGCACCTTTCCTTTGGGTGGCTGCTTGCGCTGGCATGAAAAGGGCAAGGCTGGGCTGTTACAGCAGGCAGTGCCATTTCATTAGGTGGCACTCGTTCCTCTGAGTCACTAATGAGCAACAACATGCTCGGGCAATTACGTTGGAGGTGCTGTTTTTTCAGATGAGTCATAAAACAAAGGTCTTAACCTTGTAATTAAGGATGCAATGGCACGTTTGGGAAAAAAAAGAAAGTCAGGCGTTCACCCTACTACATCCTGGAGAAAGTCCAGCCCTGGCAATTTGTCTTCTCCCAACATAATGCTGTCCCACAGCACCAACCCAACTCAGGCTTCCAAACAGCCTTGTCGGCGCCTTTGGAAAAGCTGTTCCAGCCCCCACGGAAGGGGCCACGCACATGAAGAGCGGCAGCAACCTGAGGGTAACGTGCCCAGGAGGGAAAAGGTGACAGGGTGTTACACAAGCCCAGGCACACACAGGGAGGGATGGGACTGGCTGAAAGGTCAGGGGACCAGCAGAAGTGGAGGTAGCAAGGGGAAATTGGGGGCTGCATCATCTGCACACCCCTGAGAATCCAGGGAATGCAACACCCACTGAAATTTGTCATAGAATAATTTGGGTTGGAAGGGATTCTTAAAGGTCATCTTGCCTAACTCCCCTACCATGGGCAGGGACATGGTCAACTAGATCAGGCTGCTCAGTGCCCTGTCCAACCTGACCTAGAATATTCCCAGGGATGGTGCATCCACCACCTCTCTGGGCAACCCATGTCAGCGCTTCATCACTCTCACTGTCAAAATTGCCTTATATATAAGCTAAATTGACCCTCTTTTAGTTTAAAGCCATCATCCCTTGTCTTGTCACAGCAAGCCCCTCTAAAAAGTCTGCCCCCATCTCTCTTACATCCCTTTAAGCACTCAAATATCACACAATAAGGTCTCTCCAGAGCCTTCTCTTCCCCAGGTTGATCTTTTTAACCAAGCAAGACCGATCTCAGAGGGAGTCCAATCAATATCTTTGCTCCTTCCACATTAGTCCCTCTCTCCCCATATTTCCCCCAGTTTAGCAGAAGCAAGCATTCCTTATGCTGATGGATGCTACCTAAGGACATGGCCAGCTAGACTGGGCTTAAATGCAGGCTCAGGAGCAGCTCCACCTGCCTCACCCCTCACAAGGTTTATGGCATTTAATACCCAAGGTCTTGGCTCCTGAGTCCTGTTTTGCTGGAAATGAGCACCCTCTTTTCTCCAGAAGTCAGGTCCATACCCACCTGACCACACACCAACCTGCATGTCCTCTCCCCACCTCTGGAAATGAAAAAGAGTTCACCCAAGGGGCAGTTATAAAACACCGCAGTAATTGATGCACAGATTTGGCTTTGGGAAGCCTGGCAGGGAATGTGAGTCTCCAAATTCACTAGGGATCAACATGATAACGCTCCAGGGTTTGCCTGAAGTTCCAGGAGTGTTTTCACGAAGAATAAATCTTCCTCCAGCCTGCAAAGGCTGGTGCAGGGGCTGAGGAGTTCCTTCTTCTCCACTATGACACCCCTTCCCTTAGATCCACCAAACCCATATTGTTATTTCCTTCACCCAGGTTTTCTTTTAAAGATTTCAAACATTTAAAAAACCAACCAACCAAAGCAATTTCAGCAAGGTCAGGCTCCTAGAGACAAAGCTGGGAAACATTACCTCAAGGAGCTAAGATGCACAGCACCCTCAAGCCTGCCCCTCCAGTATCTCTCACCACAACCTCAGTCTCCAAACCTTCTCCCCCAACATCCACAACACAACCAGACTCTCCAACTGCTCTCCCTCCAAAGGCAGAACAAGATGCCACCTTCCACTACCTGCCAAAAAGCACAATTAAGCTCTTTTGACAATATAAGCCATGGCCCTCATTTTTAAGAGTTAATTAACTCCAGTAATTAAGTTCCTCCTGCCACCCCATCTTATTCCCTGCAGGGATGTCTGTTAGATGACACTAAACTAGAGAGGCACACAGTGTCACTACTCTGTTTGCCAAAAGGAAAACTTCTGAGCTTTCTGAGCACTGAATTCAAAGGTAAAAGTTGAAGTGCTGCAGAAGAGAAAGCAAAGCTTATTTCTCTGGACTCAAGGATGCAGGTCAAGGATTCCCCAGTAACCCTTGGAGCAGAGGCAATGGCAGTGACCCCCAGAGCCACCAAGGCAGAGGTGCAGCAGAACCACAGAATGGTTTGGGCTGGGAAGGAGCTAAAAGACCATCTCATTCCAACAGTAACACCTTCCACTAGACCTGCACATGAAGTTTGCTTTCTAACTGGTAGCACAGTCGAGTTTGCTGTTGTTCAAGGTGCTCAGTCTTAGGACAAGGACAAAACCAGAGGATCCACCATGGGAAGCATCAGACAACAAATGGGTATATTTCCTGATTTCTTACATTCTTATCATTTTTACATTTACATTTAACAACAAACCCCTACCATGCCAGCCTCTATTATTAAATTCCTGTGGGCATCGGGTCTCAGATCTAATAACCCATTTTAACTCTCTTGTTTTAAAGTTAGCAATAAGTCCTCTTGAGCCTTGCAATATTAGTTGGATTATGAATAAAAACACATTCTCTGGATACTTGGGTAACTCAATTACAGTGTTCTGCTGCTGGCATCTTCCAAGTAAACAGCCCTCTGCAGCACAAGCCTTATATTGAAGTAAAACAGCTCTGCAACAAGCCTTCTACAAGTAGTACTACAGCCCTTGGCTTTTGGGATTTCTCTCCAATAAATCTCTCACAGTTTCAGTGGCTTGATATTTAATTGGAGTTTACTTTGAGAGAGTTACTGGGGAGGGTTTTTTTTCTTTATTTACAGGATCTTTTACTATTAGCAGCTCTCAGGTTGTCTGAACACAGGCAGCCTGTACATCTGGAGAATTTAGTTACCCCACAACCACTGATCAGGAAATATCAGATATCTTCATCATCTTTATGATGAGAATATCCCAATTCCATAGAATTTGGGCCAGAAGGGACCAGTTCCAACCCCCTGCCATGGGCAGGGACACCTTCCACCAGCCCAAGTTGCTCCAAGCCCCATCCAGCCTGGCCTTGGACACTC
>JAWWTY010000123.1:72262376-72277658 GCA_035222235.1 Margarornis squamiger
GATGCTCTGGGGCACAGGGGGTGACTCTTGGGGCTGGTCCTGTGCAGGGTTGAGGGTTGGACTGGCTGATCCTTGTGTGTCCCTTCCAGCTCAGCATATCCTGGGATTCTGTGACTCTGTAATAAGGAAAATAACACAGAATGGCAACAGTCTGTGCATGGTGTTTGAGTGAACTGTCAGAGACAGTGAAAATAAATTCACCAGGTTCCTAAAAGAGTAAAGGCACATTGGCAAAGGTTTTGAGATCGAGGAATATTCCCTTGATGAAGAAGGGGGCAACCTGCTTCACCTACCTGACCTACCGGTCACCAAGGGCTAATAAGTCACAGTGTAAACCTGTGACACCTGCAGGGAGGGTGCAGTTTATTGACCATGTCATTAACAACATATAAATGTTTAGTCTTCTGTGGGTCACTGGCTGACCCTGTGCTTAGACATGTGATGCCATGACTGTCAGGTACATCCCTCTGCTCTCTGTGACAGAGACAGGACCCAGGGGAGTGTCTGGAGCTCTGTCAGAATGGGTTAAAGCTCGATTTTGGGGAAAGATTCTTCCCCCAGAGGGTGGTGGGCACTGACCAGGCTCCCCAGGGCAGTGGGCACAGCCCCAAGGCTGCCAGAACTCCAGGAGGGTTTGGACAACACTCTCAGGGGCAGGATGGGATTGTTTGGGGTGTCTGTGCAGGGCCAGAAGTTGGACTGGATGGTCCTTGTGAATCCTTTCCCACTCAGGATGTTCTGTGATTCCTCCATCCATGTGCTCCTGTGTTTACCTCAACCTTCTCCACTCGTGCTCCATGAGAACATGCAAGTCTGATCCCCAGGAGAAGAGGAACCTCTGGTATTTACAACCAGAGGGATCTGGGCAAATCACTGCTGCTCTTTTGTGTGGTCTACAAGGAACAAACCCCTCCAAATGGAAGAACAATTAGCACAAAGTGATGGTGGCACTACAAAAGCTGCTTCAGGTCCAGCTGCTTGTTCAGGAGCAAAAGAAAAACTGCAGAAGGGTGTTTCCATGATGAAGGGAAGATCTTTTTTTCTACCTGTGGCACCAAGTTGTTGTTTGGTGAAGAGATATGATCAGGGCCATGCTGGAAGGCAGTCTGGTCTGGTTTAACCAAACCCACTGTTAAGTAATACCCAGAGCAAATTCTGCTCCCTGCTCTTGCTGCCTCATGTCCCAGGAGCTGTCTTGTCTCTGCTTGGCTCCTTGTCCCACTCCTCCTCCCAAACCCTCCAGGCTTGGGCCCAGAAATGCCATCCATCGTGTGGCAGGCTCAATCCATCCTGGCTCTGTGCCCCTGGCCCCGTCCCAGCACCAGTCATCTGGCAGAGAACCCTGGTCGACGACGGTGATTCAGCCTTACATAAAACGGGAAAAGGCAGAGGTACAGAGTGACAGAGCATCAGGCAAGACAGGAAAACATCGAGATTGGCTCCAAGTCCAAAATTTGGAGTCCTAAGACACATCAAGTTTATGAACTTAACTGCATGTGGTGTTTATCCAGGAGACAGAAGTGCTGGTTGGTGCCATTAGAGCATGGGAGGAGTTGCAGAATGTCTTGGGGCCCACAGGAAATCACAGAATAATAGAATGGGTTGGGTTGGAAGGGACCTCAAAGTCCATCTTGTTCCAACCCCCTGCCATGGGCAGGGACACCTTCCACCAGCCCAGGTTGCTCCAAGCCCCATCCAGCCTGGCCTTGGACACTTCCAGGGATCCAGGGGCAGCCACAGCTTCTTCCACAACTTCAATTTCCACATCTTCAACACTGTTTTACTGGAGCTCTGAGAACATTTCTCAAATTCATCAGCACATGCAGTGTCCTGCCTTAAAGCTGATGGAGCAAAACACTTCAGTGTCTGAGCAAGAAGTCACCATAAAAAACATCAGCTAAAAATGCCTTTAAACTTTCCTCCTTTGCTCCCAGGAGGAATCACTAATTCTCACTGTGACAGACTGAACTGGCCAGTCAGGTAACTGGGCAGCAACTGAATGGATAACTGGAAAGAAATCTACTTCCCAGGAGACACAAAGGGCTGTAGCTTTGGAACAAAGCTTTGGCTACTTCAAGTTGACTTCCAGGAGCTTGTCAGTCAGTGCCCATCAAATAGCTGGGTACCCAACTGCACAACAGGGAACACTGCAGTGAGCTGCACCCCTCAAACAGATCCAGGGTAAATTCCTCCTTGGACAAATGTATTGTCTCATCCAAGGCTTTGATCCGGTGGGAAATGATGCAGCTTCCCCTATCCAAGGCTCCACCAGAGCTGGTGTTCAATATTAAACTCTGAGATCACTTCTTATCCTTTGTTCTCTCCACCCTAACGTGAATTAACATCCCAGGACAAGGGACTTCACAGCTGCCCAAGGGACCAGGGAGCTGCACTCAGGTTCAAGCAGTTTGGGGCAGGGGGAGAGCCCCAATTCATGTAACCAAAGGATGCTGCTCCCCTCCTTCACCTCTCAAAAATCAGCAGGAACACAGACAGACTTAAAAGAAAAATCACACACATGAGAAATAATATCCCAGGGGAAACCTGCAGGAGAAAAGAGCTTTTTTTTTTTTTTTAATTATGTGGAGCAGTGACTGAAAGGAGCCTGCAATTGAGTTTAAAAATCCCTGCATGCAGCAAGAGCTCAACTGGAGGAGGATGAGGAAGCCTCAAACGCCTTTAATAAAACAACTGCATCACAGCAGAGTAGGACAAGAGCTTGACAAGGAGCAGATCTGATAACACTGATGAGCTGATCAGCTCCAAATACATCAATATTACAGGTTTTTTCCCCCACAGAGCCTCTTCTCATGCTCTTAAAACATGAGATTGTGGGAGTTTTCAGGGAAGAACCAAGCACGGTGGTCTCCTGGTGGAGACATTCCCTGCAAATTATTTAAAACCACTCGAGTCAGCAAGAAGGAATGGACAGCAGCTCACAGAAAGCTAGCCTGCCTTCAAGTTGCCACTTCTCATTTCTATCTACACCTCCAGCAGCTGATTCCTCCTCACAGCCCTGGATATTCCAGCTGTAAAACACTGGTGAAAGCACAGCTCATGCTGGCACAGAGATGAGAATATGCTCCTGTGCTGCTGTTCTGGGCAATCACAACTGGCAGACAGGGCAAGAGCTGCAGATTTGACTTGTTTTCCTCTACACCCAGAGAGGTGTGACCCAAAAAAAAAAAAAAAGAGAACAAGCCACAGAAATCAGGGTTTCAAAACTGATCACTAATTCAAGGAAGTGTAAGATGAGTAAGGGAGGATTGTTAATACCCAGGCAGGAAAATGCCTGGTAAATAGTGAATGATGCTGCCTTTGGCAAGCCCAAACACAGACCTCTCCCCAGAAAACACGGATAAAGGCAAAGGAAAACGTGATAAAAAAAGATTCAAGAGGGGTAGGGGAAAAAAACCCTTGAAAGTCACTAAATGGGAAACATCAGCCCTGGGAGTTCCAGGGAGTTTTTCCTTGAAGGGCTGAGTCAAAAATCAACTAAGGGACAGCTCTTCCCTGCAGCTTTACAGCCTCACCCCCCCTTTCTCAGTGCAAACATCCCTCCCCAGCAGAGCCCCAGGGGGGATAACCCTTTCCTTCCCAAAGCACAGCATCCAAAATCCCTCCAAAACTCGTTCCTTCTCCATCTCAATGGCTGCAGGGAAGGGCTATGGGAAGGACAGGCCAGCCACAGCTGGGTCCCTCCTTCCCCCATCACAGATGCCTGAATATCTCCCTAACACTGTTTCCTGCAGCACCAGTAGAAGAGCAAAGAGTAATTCACGCCAAAAAGTCAGCCCATTAAAAGCCTAAGAGTACATTCCAGCTGGTGCCCACTGGAAGGACAGGCTCCCCTCTGCCTACACCTGCTGCTTCCCACTTTTCCCAGCTTCAAATCCCCCACGTGAAGCTGTCAAGCCACTGAAAGACTCATCCCCTGCAGGAAGGAAGGATGGACATCCTGCCCGGAGATTTAACAGCAGCAGCAGCACGGTGCCCCAGCAGGTGCTGGCACCACTTGGCAATAACACAGGGATATTCACTGGAGAGTTTTACCTACATGGGTCCATAAAAATATGGTCTGCACGCAAACACCTGCAGGAAATCACCTTCTGAGCATCTGGAAGTCTAGGAGATGGCTGTGCCCCAGGAAGATTTCAATCTGCTCCAAAGCCCTCCCAACCCCAGGAAGCTTTTGGAAGTCAGTGTTGGTCAGAGCAGGCACCGAGCAGGAAGGTGTTTGAAGCAGCCCAATCCAATGGCAAAATTGGTGCTTTATCCAAGAGACTCAGACCTGCAGGACACAGGCTTTGCCCTCCTGATCTACAAACCTGTCCTCTAGCAAATCTCACAGGAGAGGATGTTTCTGCTAAAGGCAGTTTTAAAGAATTATTTATGTTTTAACATGCTAGTCTCGTCACATAAATGCAGAATGTGCCTCTTGTTCCCCCTGCACCCCTACTCGAAATATCCCTCAAGGATTTTCACTACTTTGCTTCCCACAAGGGTTTCATTGCCCAAAAATGCACATGTGTAAGACTAAGAGGTCTGGAATAACAAAAACTAAAATCTAAATTCTAAATCAGAACTGAAACCTAAATTTCTCTTTATCCAAAGAAATGGAAGTGTCCCATTTCCCTGATTTTTGGAGAACACACCACCTCTCCTCTGTCATTCCCAGGACTATCCTGAGGTGCAGTAATCCCTTGGATATAAAGTTTTGCTCCATAGATGTACTCAAACAGTGACCTCTCCAACATCCCAGTCCTGACCCAGGGAGAAAACACAACTTTATGGCTTTGAAGCTCAGCAGGCACTTAAGGATCAGGTCCTGGATTGCATGCAAGGAGCTGGCTATTCCTCTGAGGAAGGGCAATGGTGTGAGGAGGTCTTAAGTTATGCCACAGCCAACTCTGGTAGATGAAAACCCCAGAACTAATTTTCACAGTGGCTGCCTGTGAAAATAAAGCATCATATTGGAAGGATAAAGCAGGAAGCATCGTCCTGCCTGCTCGCTCCCTGGCAAACACACACCCACACACAGGCTCAGGGAGCAGAAATGGCTGTTTTCAAAGCCTTTGCCTCACTGCATTGAACAATTCCCCTCCTCAAGCCCTGTCCAGCTTCCTCCAGAACACCCACTGCAATAAAACCACCTAATCAAAAGTCACCGGGTGCAGCAGTGACCACAGACCTCCCCCCAAAAAAAACCCACCCCGGCCACACTCAAGGCTGGTGTTTGGATTTTCCAGGAGCACCCGGCTGGCCAGGTTGACTCATCACAATTAAGCCCACCCCAGCAATTAATATCCGAGGGTGCCTCCCAGAGGTGAGCTGCAAGAGGAAGCCACCCTGCAAAGCCAGAGTCATGCAGCTGCTTTCCTACCAGGATCTCTGTTCCTCACCCACTGGATTTCTCAGCCAGCAGGACAATTTGAGCAGCAGGGGAATGACAACACTTTGGGATTTGGCTGGCAGACTGTTGGGCTATTTTGCTATTTCCCCCATCTCTTTTTATTATTTTTTTTAAAGGTTGAATGGGGAGCTTTTGTTTTGTTGGATTTAAGACTCGCAAGGATTTCTTGCCTAAGCGCTACGTGGAGAGGAGCGAAAGCCAATACCTCCAGAGATCCCACAAGCTGGCAAAGGCCCAAAAACAGGCCAGCTGAGGCTCCTCAGTAGACTTTTCCTGAAACATTTAAATAATTTAGAAACCATTAACTCTTACTGACAGCTCCTTCCCTTGTAGGGCCCTATCAAAAACCTCATCACTCTTAATCCAAAAGGAGGACATAGACTGCAACGGCCCCAAACCCTGGTCAGGCTCAGGTATGGATTTTAAGAGGTGCCTGAGATACTTTTCCTTGCCAAAATGCTTTCCTTGTGCAGGCAGGTCTTCCAGAGGCCACCACCTGCCACTTATCTGCAGTGGCACTGTGTAAAACATGCAAAAATGGTTAAGAGACAGTCTGTCAACATTTCACTTGCTTGGGGCTATTCAGAGGAAGGAAGCTGTTCCCTGGAGTGGTTCAACTGCGTAAATACTGTAAAAATTAAGCACCACTGAGGTGTAAATTAGAAGCTATAAGCCCTTCTTTGGGGATAAGTTGAAGAGATGCTGCAGCACCACCAGTTTCACACTGGAGCATCCTCCCCACAGGGTACCACAGGGTCATGCTTTGGAAGAAAGGGCATTTCTACAAAGTTGGGTTTTTTTCCCCCCTATCTTATCACCTACAGAGATAAAAACCACTCCTAAAGATACAGCAGTGGCTGGGCCAGGCTTTTACAGCCAAGTTATTCCTGCAGCCCTTCCCACCAGCACCCCCCAAAAAGGCAGCTGGAGGGAACAGGAGAGCAGCTCTAACCCATACAAAACCAGAAGTTAGGCCAAACCCAAGATCTACCCTGGAAACAAAAGCAGAGCACTCAAACCAAGCCACCTGATCAACAAACATTTTCAGCTGTGCTTCCAGTCAAGACACACAGAGAAAAAAACCTCCTTCTGCCATTGAAAGTGAAAACAACCCAAATGGCAACACAGCTGCAACTTCCACAGCCTCAACCATCCCCCCCCAAACCCAAGGACTGCCATTCCCAGCAGGTTTAGCAGGATAACAACAAATCACCCCGGACAGTTTTCCACGTTTGGCAGCCACAAAACAACATCAAGTGACAAGAAGAACACAGGTGGAGGGGGGGGAGAGGCAGCAGCACCAGATCCCATTTTGCCATCCATCATCAATCCCAAACCAAAAAATGCCCCAGTCCAGGGATGCAATAAGTGCAGACTAGCACTCCAAGGGAGATGTCATTCATCAGGACACTGTTTATAGTTCAGCCACATGGCTCCCATGGCTACAGCAACAGGGATGATGCTTGTGAGCATCTGAGACACATTACAGACATGCATTTTGCCTTCACTCAGTTTTCCCCAGGTGGAACATCACTGTGCAAAGCCTCACAGACAGGCTGCTAGGATGTTTCAGCATTAATTAACAGAAAAAACCAGAACAGGTAAGCTCTCCTGTGCTCATCTCCTCGTGCATACCTTGAAACTAAATTCCAGCCCCGAAAGCCAGCGCTCTGGTGAATGTAAATGGAATTCAGGAGGTATTCTCCATCCTTAAACACAGCAAACACCCGGCACAGGCAACAGATATCAGCCCTAAGCAGCAGAGCCCACTGAAAATGCATCAAGTCCTGCCTTACTTTAGCCAATTAAATAATTCAAGAGCTGGCAGGGCTGGTTCTTCACATTTCCTGTCCAAATGCATCGCCCAGCAACAGAGTAGTGCTCCAGCCCCGGGGGAGGGTGGTCCTTTTAAGACCACAACTTACCTGCACTACTCCTCCAAGAGAGATGCTGCTCCAAGAGCCCCCGATGCCCCCCAAAAAGGCTCAGGTGGCCGAGGCAGCGGCTCGTGCTTTTTCAATGGCTCCAATGTTAATCCATCCAGAGCATCTTTCCCCCTCACTTCCAATTGGCGAGCGGCGGATGGGTGGAGTGAGAGCGCGACCCATTAGCTCCCAGATGGGCACGGATGCCAGCCCTGCCCCGGCTCCGCACCTGCCCGACACTTCTGCACATGCCACCTGTGTCCCCAAACCCAAGCACTGGGGGGGGTTTCTCCTCCGGAGAGCAGAGCGATGGAAGCGACCCAAGCGCTTCGCAGCCGGAGAGCTCTGCTGGGTGCTCTAAGGCAGAAAGCGAGGGTTCCTCCTTAAAACAGCCAGGCAAGGCTCAGCTGGAGTGAGGAGATGCTGTACCTTACAGAGAGAAGTGCAGGGAGCGCCAGAGGATGCGAGGATGCACGAAGAACAGAGGGAGTGGGATAAAAAAACCCTGCTGCTGAGAGGTACATATAGCAAAGCTCTTAAAGATACAGCTGCCTGCCCGACTGCGGGGCTCTGGGGCTTTATCCAGCCCGGGCAGCAGCAGGGAAGGGGTTAATGCATGCATTCAGTGAGCAGCCTGCATAGGGGGGGATGAGAAAGTCTGGGCTCTAACAGCAAGTTGCAGAAAACAGAGCTGAAAGACCTCACCTCAATCCAAGAGGACCTGTATCCAAAGCTGTCTGCCCAGTGCTGGACCGAACGCTGCCTAAAAAGCTTTGGAGGGAAGATGCCACATCCTCTCCAGCCTATTCTACCGCTTCACTTTCCTTACAATTCAAGATTTTCATCACAATAAGCCAAGTCTCCCCCCCTCCCCAGCTGAATATTTAAAACCCAGAGGAATGGTCTATGCTAGCCAAAAGAAAAAGAAGGAAAAAAAAAAACCCCAAACTCCCCAAAGCAACATCAAGTCAAGCCTTGGAAAAGGCAGAACCTTAAAAGAATAAGGCAGAAATAAATTAGTGAATTATCCAAACGCTGGCAAGGCTGGGTCACTCCCCTACAGCAACTCTGACAATTGCTGTGACTTCAGTAAAAAATTCCCAGCGATATTTACCAGGAGGCAGCAAACACTTCCCAGAGCAAAGCAAAGGGGCAGGACCCGGCTGGGGAAGGGGCATCACTTTGAGCAGAGGGATTCACTGAGAGCCACATGCCCCCATCTCCAGTCCCTGCCACAGACTTGTTTCCGCTGCACGAAACCACAGGCAATGCATGTTTTTAAACACCTCCCACGCATTTTCTCTGCCGAGACTGCTCATCCAGTCTCCTCCATATTTTATTATTTCTTTTTTTTTGCATGCCACCTGACGAGCTTTTCCAGGTAAGGCACATCATATTCCAACCGGCAATAAGATGCAAAGGAAGTACAAGTGTGGTTCTCAAAGTATCCCAGGGTGGAAGAGACCCTTGGATGTTTCTAGTCCCACTCTTACTGGAGACAGAACCATCTTTAAAGAGAAACAGGCTGCTCAGGGCATCTCTTCAATAAGCCAGGTAACCTTCCCCAAAAAAGTTCTGTGGCAAGTCAAGGCTCCCATCTTTAGGATCAGCACTTAGAGCAGAGCTCAGCTCCTAAACCAGCAAGATTTACCAAGTCTCCCCATAAAGATTTTATTTCAAATTAAAGCAAGATTTGAACCAAGTTGGTATTTTAAGGTAATTCCTTGTAGTGAGACAAATCAGCATTAGAAAAATCTTAATGCCTTCCTCTATGCCCACACTTGATAGCTTTAATAACAGTCCAGAGGACAGAGCTGACAGCATCACAAACCCTAAAGGTGAAACGAGCCCGCTGAGCCTCCAGCAGGTATTTCAGGTTTCAAACACTGCCGGATTCATTTCAGCAAGTGAACAAGCTTATGAAACAAAAGACTGGCTCAGATCAGTTTCTATTTTTATTTTTTTTTCCATGTTGGGCTTGTTTATCAGCTCTCCCTGGCCAGCCTGGGTGCAGCAGGGACCAGAGCTTGGTGGAGATGACCAGGACAGGTCCAAGAGGTGAACGCACCGACACAACCACCCCAATCCATCCACTGAGTCCCACCTGCCTCTTGACCCACCATCTCTCCAAAGCCTCCTCAACTCTCCCTGGGCTTCTCTACCACCCCCTTCTGCAGTCCCCAAAGCCCTGGTCACGCACCGTCCACTGGCCTGCTCCACCTCTGCGACAAACGTTGAGGCCACTGGGCCAAATCCTGGGAAGAGCCCCCAGCGCTGGCCCCGAACTGGCCATAGGGCGAGCGCAGGAAGGTGAGCCGGGGGTAGCAGAAAGGCGCCGGCTCCATGAGGACGGAGAAGAGAGGAGAGCCAGGTACGAAGCAAACCGCGTCCCCCTTCGCCTCCTTCAGCGGGCACTGGTGGGACATGCAGTCTCAGAGCCTTCTCCCAGAGAAGTTCCTCTTTGGAAAAGGAATTAGTGCAAAAAAAAAAAAAAAGAAAACAAAACCCCGAATGAAAATAAAAATAGGGACTCAAGGCGCCGGAGCAGCCCCGCTGCTGCTGTCACAGCCCAGCAGAGCTCACTGGAAAAGCAGCGTCTCCAGCCTGTATTTAAACGCCCCTCTCAGAAAGCAGAGATGCAGCACAGGAAGAGACAAATTCCAGCTCTGCGTCGGGCTGATAAGCCAGGTTTATAATATTCAAGAAGTATTGGCATTACTACAGTTCCTCCCCCCCCCTCCCCTCTCTCTCTCCAACGAATATCTTGTGCAGGAGCTTGTTGTGCACAATAAGCAAAAAAAAAAAAGAAGCCCAATCCCTAAAAAACTCGGGCTGTTCCGGTGGGAACAGCCAACACGTTGAATAAAACAAACACACGCGTGTTAAGCCCTGGGGATGCAATTAGGCTCGGAGCAGGGGGAAGAGGCGTTTAACTCCTGGAAAAGGAGATGGCAGGAGGAAAAGGTGAATAAACCTGGTGCCTGGCACTGTGTCTTTCCCCAGGGGGATGAGCCCAAGAGGCAGCAGGGTGCCAGCACCTGCCCCAGCAGGAGGAAGGTCACCTCATCCTCCACCTGCAGTTGCCCTTTCCTCCCAATTTCCACTCCTGTGCCCCCAGGAGTGGGGAGCACACAGGGATAACTCACTCCACTGTGCACCCTGGCACAAAGGTTGCTCAGCTCTAAGCATGGACCACTGAGATCATCTCTCCACCAGCTTCAAATCTGAGTTTCCCCCCTACCACAGCCCACATTATCCATCCATCCCACCATGGCACAGCTGCAGGGATCCACCCAGGGCAGTCACGGCCCCTTCTGCAGCCACTTCCATCAAGTCCTTCAAACCTGGGGAACCCAAAAGCACACGTGGGGAAGAAAAACTCCTGCCCGACACAGAAAGTCAGCATTATCCACTCCAGTGCCTTCTGTCAGGTTTTCATGCTTTTCTCCCCCTCCTCTTGCAGTTTTTCAGCAGGGCATCTATGGGAATTGAAACTGGACTCTTCCCTCTCTTCCTTACCCAAATCACAGCTCCCACTGGTTCACCAGGGCTTGCAGACCTCACTTCAGCAACAGAGGAAGACTAAAGCTCTCAGTACTGCTGGTTTTAATTGCAAGTCGGAGCCAGGGATGAATTTAGAAAGAGGGACTAGAAAAACCCATGGAGTTATAAGTGACAGCGAAGCTCTTTGATATCAAAGCCAGCACTGACAGATGCAGGAGCCTGCAGTGCTCTGCTCTGGGCCAGCATGTCACCATGCTCTGCAAAAAAGGCTTTCTGGGGAGCTTATCCCAGATCATATTTAGAAAGTTATACTGCAGTAAAAAAGGGAGGAAAAAAAAATAAGAAAAGAGTTTTTCAGCATTACCAGGTCCCAGCACAAACTCCTGAAGGAGCTGCTTGCCAGACTGCACGATCACAACACGCTGCTCAGACCCAAATTTAGGATGGACTTTGAGGAATTGCCTTAGCATTCCCAGCTTTTAAGTGCACTGCATCCCTCACAGCAGGGCTTTGGGGGTGACAGCACCACGCTGGCTGCAAAGGTAGCACGGATTTAACACATGCTGGATGTCTGCTGGTGTGCCTGGCAGGGATTTGCATACTTAGAGGGCAGATGACAGTTTCATGATGATGAGTCATTAAAGTGTCCCGAGTGCTGTTTACTCCCAGAGCAATCCTACATAAGGAAACAGGGCTTTTCCAGCAGTGGTTTTGCATTAGGAGGAGGTAACTCCAGTGCCACCCGACCCCCATAGCTGTGGGAGGTTTTTGGGCACCAACCACTGTGGCTTCCCAGAGACACCTAAATCACAGCACGGTATTAGAATTTCTAAAAAACCACCAAAACAAACAATTTTCCCTCAGGTAATGTGATTTACTACCTGTCTTTAGGCATCAAGTACCCACACAAAGCACCACCACAGTTCTGCAAGAACAAAATCTGAGGTTTGTCTTACGCAGGCAAATCAAACAGCACCAGGCTAAGTCTGATAATTCTGGCTTAAATTCCAACTTGGCAACTAAATCCCAACCTTAACCCTAATTCTCACCCCAGCTCCCTTTCACAAGAAGTATCGAGCTAAACAACAAACAGGCAAATTAAACCACACCAGGCTGCCTTATATTATGGATTAAATTCCAACTTTTCAGCTACAATCTGACCTCTTACCTCAGCTCCCTTCTGCTGAAACACCAAACTCGTCACTGCTACTTTTCTTTAGGCCAATACAGAAAACTTTCCTTGCGGAGCCTTTTAAACCCAAGACATCTTTGTTTTCACACTGACTCAACACAGAACTAAATCTTGTTTTAATAACTGTTTACAGCCTTAAATGATTTACTACAGCTTTACTAGAAGTCAAGGCACTACGAGTTTACATAGAGATATCTTATGCCACCGGGCGAGTCGAGCGAGGGCTCCGCTTAAAACCCCAACTCGTCTTTGTATCTGCATTTATTTAAACAAGCTGAAGCATCCCAACTGCCAAGGAACACCAGGAGAGCCCAAGAGGAACTTCCTCTGCGGTCCATCCTTCCTACAGAGCGGCAACTGCACAAAAGCCACAGACACTTCCAAGCTGGAGGACTCTGGCTGGGATGGATTAGCCAGCACATCCCGATTATGGCAGGGAAGCAGCTCACAGGGGTGGCAGCAATGACTGAGGTCACTGTGCAGACAGGACTGGAGTTCTACACATCTGTTCCCTCCCAGCCTCCCAAAAAAACCCTGCAAAACCAACAACAGCAAGCCAGGTGAGGAGGGTGAAATGCTGAGTCAAGGAGTTTATCCCTTGGCAGAGAGAGGGACAAGGCTACGCTCACACCTAGAGACAACCCACAAGGACAGGCCTGCAAACACCCAAATAACCCGGGGGAAAGTGATGTATTCCCTGGAGATCATTCACACACGTTTGGCCAGAGAAGCTGTGGCTGTCCCTGGATCCCTGGAAGTGTCCAAGGCCAGGTTGGATGGGGCTTGGAGCAACCTGTGCTAGTGGAAGGTGTCCCTGCCCGTGGAAAGGGGATGGAAGGAGATGAGCCTTAGGATCCCTTCCAACCCAACCCATCCCATGATTATATAATGCTGCTGGACAGCCAGCCGGGCACTGCCAGGTCTCAAGAGCCAGACCGACAGCCAGGGACGCGAAAAAGCAGCAAAGCAAAGTTTTAAGGAAGAACATTCGATCCCAAGCAGAACTTTTCCCTCGAACCGGGAAGGGACCCGACGGCGCAATCCCTCCTGCGGGCACATCCACAGCAGCTGTTCCAGGACAGCTGTGCCACCTACAGTTGCCTCGGGTCCAGGACAAGAAGAGTCCCCTCCCTGCTCCAAGCCTGCCCTTGTCCCTTCGGTGTCCCTTCGGTGTCCCCAGCGCTGCCGCGGCCATGCCGGCTAAGGAAGCGCTTCCTTTGGCACCGCCGGGGCTGGAGCCGCCGCCGAAAAAGCGCTTTTAAAAGTTCATCCCGACTCACAAAGCGCATTAAAACCCACCCTCCGCCCGAGGAGCTCCTTGCTGGGGTCTCTCCCAGCGCTGTCCCAGCTCTTTGCGCCAGTTCAGCGGGAGACACAAAGTTTCACTTTTTCTTCTCCTTTTTCGCTGCGGCTTTTGCATCGCATCCGCAAGCGGCGGAGCGGAGCCGAGCACCGCGCCGTGCCCCTCCAGCCCTCGCTGGGGACAAACAAGCCCAAAAGTGGGGGATAAAACACCCCCAGGGCAAGCAGCGTCCGAGTTGCCATCGCTCCCCCACGCCCCGGTACTCCCGTCCCAGCGGCATCCCTGGCACAGCATCCCGGGTTCGGGGGTGTCACCATCCCCCCCGCCGCCAACAACAGGAAAAAACCCTTCAGCGATGACACAAACCGGACGTTTTCCCCTTCCCCTAATTCCAAGAAGGAGGGAAAGCAGGGTAAATAAAAGTAGGATACAGAAAAGCAGGATACATAAAAGCAGGATACATTCACATCCCACTCCAAGCCCACCGCATCCCACCCATCCCACCGCGCGGGTGCAACAGGCGGTGCAATGGGGGTACAAAGCGCGGTGGGACGGACCAGGGGTCACACTGATCATCCCCCCCCCGGTGTCCCCAAGTGTCCCCCCTTGCCCCTCACCGCAGGGCTGGAGGTGGAACACCCGCCTCGCTGCCATGGCCGCTCCGCTCCGCACCGGGGAGGAGGCACGGAGGGGGGGGGACACTCCTTTATTTATTCATCCCGCCGAAAATTTAAAAAAAAAATAAATAAATAAAATAAATAAAAAGAGGGGGAGAGAAAAGGGAGAGAGACAACTCAGCTAACCGCCCCCCTCCCCCCGAGCTAAAAAAAAATTTAAAATATATTAATCACTGGATAAGGAAGGTCCCGGGTGGGGAGCGCGGCTGGAAGGGGAAGGGACGGAGCGGTGTCACAGCCCAGCCAGGTCCTAAAGCCCGCCCGCAGCACGGAGAGACCCCACGCGGGTGGCCCACGGACCCCTCCCCACCCACAGACCCCTCCGAGGGCGCTCCAGGCGGGGCTCCGGGGAATTTTTTATATAATATTATATATTGGGTTGGGAGGGACCTTAAAGACCGTCCAGCCCCACCCCCTGCCATGGGCAGGGACACCTTCCACCAGCCCAGGGTGCTCCAACCTGGCCTTGGACACTCCCAGGGATCCAGGGGCAGCCACAGCTTCTCTGCCCAACCTGGGCCAGGGCCTGCCCACCCTTATAACAAAGAATCCCTTCTTAATATCCATTTTAAAGCCTCCCTCCTTCAGCTTAAGGAGATTCCCCTTGTCCTATCCCTCCATGCCCTTCTGAAACATCCCTCTCCATCCTTTTTTAAGCCCCCTTTAGGCATTGGAAGATCTCCACTGCCAGAAGTGTGACACATCTGAGGAAAACGGGGAAGGCACATCCTGAGGGAGAGCAAACTCTGAGCTGTGCTGATTTATGACAGCAGAGAAAATGCACCGAAGGGATCCCAATTTCATTTGTGGCTGGAGGAGAAGGGTGGAAGGGTCAGCCTGGGCTCTGGGCAGGCTGGTGCTTGTGATATGGGGGGCATGACCTCCTGGGGCTGGTGGTGCCAGTGAGTCTGTCTGGGAGAACAAAGGGATGTGCCAACACTTGCTGCTGTGTTTTGCTCTGTGCTGAGCTGCTGGACCAGCCACAGAAGTGATGGATCTGCAGACTGACTCTGCTCTGAGGCTGGAACTGGGATTCCCTTTGGGGCTAGAGGCAGTGGATGGGTGTGAGGAGAAGGGTTGTAGAGGCAGAGGACTCGTTGCAAGGATCCAGCAGTGCCCTGGAGCCAGGAGGGACATCCCTGTCCTGGGGGGACATCCCTGCCCTGGAGCCAGGGGGGACATCCCTGTCCTGGGGGACATCCCTGTCCTGGGGGGCATCAGGGCAGGGAGGGGATTGTCCCGCTCTGCTCTGCACTGGGGTGGCCTCA
>JAWWTY010000123.1:72281720-72296289 GCA_035222235.1 Margarornis squamiger
CTCCTGGAGCCCCTTCAGGCCCTGCAAGGGGCTCTCAGGTGTCCCTGGAGCCTTCTCTTCTCCAGGTGACCCCCCCACCTCTCCCAGACAGAGGGGCACCAGCCCTGCAGCATCTCCAGTCCCTCCTCTGGACTCTCTCCAGCAGCTCCACATCCCTCTGATGTTGGGGGAGATGGGAGCAAGAGCACATGGACCTCTTTGATCTTACATTATGGCCTGTCCTCAAGCTCCTGAGCAGAGTCCACCTGAGGGCAAAATCTTAACCAGACTTGGAAGGAACAGTGCTTGTGGTTATTCTGGTTTAAAGAAAGTTATTTCCAAGGGAGTGTGAGACTGAAATCCATGCCCCAGCCAGCAGCTTAAGCTCTACCCTGCTACATCAATACCCGAGTGCCAGTTCACCTTTCTGTAGCCATTGGACAGGGGATCTCTCCATGGAGCTTCTCAATGCACATCCCCATTTCATGGCTCAGTAACAACAGGACACAGGTCTGTGTCACAGCTCCCTGGACCCTGTAGGCACACTGAGCCAAGGAGCAGAGAGCCCAGGCTCCGTGTCCCTCCTGCCAGCACACCCTGAGAACCAGCACTGCGTTACAGGACACAGCACAGGGGAGAAGCATAAAGTATCCTGAGCTGGAAGGGACCCATAAGGGTCAAGTCATGCCCAGGACACCCCACCAATCCCAGCCTGTGCCCCAGAGCATCATCCAAACCCTCCTGGAGCTCTGGCAGCCTCGGGGCCGTGCCCACTGCCCTGGGGAGCCTGGTCAGTGCCCACCACCCTCTGGGGGAAGAGCCTTTTGCTGAGATCCCCCCTGACCCTGCCCTGGCACAGCCCCAGCCATGCCCTGGGTGCTGTCCCTGTCAGAGCATCAGGATCCCTGAGACCCTGCTGTGCCACTGGAATCACTGAAGAGGTGAATGTGGCTTTCCATTGCTTTGGTTCCTGTGTGGGTAAAATCATGGGAAAAACCTACCCTTAAAGGATGTTCCAGCCACACAAAGAGTCCTGCCCACCGAGTACATCTCGGGCAGAGATAAACACAATAGGTTTGCACAGAGCCACAGCTGAATAGCTGACTTGAGCCCCAGTTTAGCCTCAGAGCATTCAGAGATTGTTGATTCCACTGGAGAACACACTTGCCAGCCTCTTTTTGTGCAAGAGTACAATTTAAAGGAGGAAAAAAACCCTCACTAACTACTTCAGGCACCCAGCCCCTCTCCACCAGTCAGTGGCGACTCAGTGGGAATATTTTCACTGCTGCTGGAGGCAACGTGCTGGTGATGGGCACTTGAGCATGGTGTTTATTTACTTTCAGAACTCTAATGGATTTAGTAATAAATTATGCTCCTTACCCAAGACTCAGCTGAACATGTTATGAAGCTCAAAGCACAGAGCAGCACATCCAGATGATGTCATGTAATAGTGCAATAAAGAATTACACAACTGAAAGCAACAGATAAAAAACAGGAACACTCAGCAACATCTAAAGATGTGATGAGGAATAACCCTAAATCCCAGCTATGCACACTTGAGTCTCTTGCCTAACACAGCCAGGCAGATCACCACATCCATGGCCACAAATATTTACCTGAAACAGTTTCATCCCAACCAAAAACACCCGGGAAGGGACAGAGGCAAAACCAAGCCTAAGGAAGACCAACATTTTCCAGGCAAAGAGTGCATTTTTCACTGACTCAGCAGCAGGTTCAGTAGGACTCACAGCACAGAGAAGCTGAGAGTCAGGAGCAGCTCTAACAGCTTCCAGACAAGCTAAAACTCCCACTTTTAACACACACACACACACAAAAAGGGATCGTGTTCTGGGATGTGGTTGTGAAGATTCTTCACCCTTTGGGCCGATGGCTTTCATCTCACTGAGCACATACGATTGCTGACAGCAAACACACAACACCGGGAAGAGAAAGAAAAGCCCCTCGAGTTCCACAAGCACCTTCAAAGCCCAGCTTTGCTGCTGAAACAGATTCACAGTTTGCTATGCTTGCTTAACTCCCAGTTCCACAGAAAGCCTCTTGCTCTTCTCTCCTTGAGGTGCCAGTGCCACCCTCCCCCGGCGATGGGACAGAGGGGACAAGTGGCAGGGAGGCCCAGTGGTCACAGCTTCCCACCCCTGACTCTGGCACAGCACACTGGGCTCAGAACTGGCTATCTGGGGGAAGGACACGGGGAAAGAGGCATTCCAAGACATAGGTCAGGTCAGCAGAGGGTTGATGGAGTGTGAGAAATGCAGCATCCCTGGTCAGGTCCTCTTGGGGAAGGGGCTTTGCTCTCCTCAGGGGGCTCACCATGAGCAGAGGGGTCTCCACAAACCCATGGGTTATCACACAGGTTTGAAAGCCCATCACCTCAAAACATCAACAATTTTAGTTTCTTTTCTCCAACAAAGGGACAGGGAGCATTAATGCAACAGCACAACCAACACTGGGGCTGAGTTACTCTCCTACTGCCCTGTTAACCCAGACTAAGCTCTTTTCATGTTATTAGCCCAGCCCTTGCTCTTAAAACCAGTTTGGATCAGCAGCATTCCCACCACCTGGAGAACTGAATAAATAAAGATGCCATTATGAAGCAGTTCAGTCCCTGTATAATCATATTTTTGCATTACATGCCACAAACTATTGATGCCATGAGGGATTTTTTGACTTCCTCTGAACAGTGACACAGGAAAGTCTGAAGGCAGTGGTTTCTTCCTCCCTCTTTAACACCAGCCACACACTCCTTTTTCCATGGGAGGGAAGAAAGAATAAGAGGGGCTTGTCCAGCTGTTTGAGTTACAAGAATATTTTCAGTAGAAAGGGACCTACAATGACCATGTAGACCAACTGAGATGATTAGGTGTGCTTTCTCAAAGCCTTTGAACACAGGAAAAACTGTTTCAGAGTGTTCTGGAGTCTTCTATCTTCCTTTTCAGTCTTTACAAGACAGAAAAGGAAACCTTTAAGTATTTGAAGCCCAAGGAAGAAGCTGGAAATCACTGCCAGTCCACAAAGGAGTCAAGGAGAAACTGTTCCATGCAAAGCTCCAGGTAGACCATGAGATTTCACCATGAGGCAGAGGACCTGAAGAGGACCAGAGCAAGGTCATTTTGCTTCACTGACAGCAAAGTTTTCCAATATTAAGCCAGTTAGACTGAAGCCTCATCATCCTCTCCTAGGAGTTTATTCTTCCTGCACAAACTGGGAAAACCCAAAGGGTGCCACATAAACCAGGGGGTTTGGGTGGGTTTTCTTCTTTTCTAATATAGAAGAGAGCTGGAAACAAAACAAGTACCCCCCTGAATTCAGCATCTTGCTCTCACTCCTGTGCCATACCATGAAATTACTTCCTTGCCCCAGGGTGGATCCCCACACGCAAAGGGGTGCAAGATGCTGGGCGTGGGGTTAAATTCTGCAACGCTGCAGCTGCACCAACCACATCCAGCTCCACAGACCAGCTCTCTGCTGAGACATTCTTACCTAGCAAAGAGTTCACAGCCCACCCAGACAGTTTCCACTCACACAGATGTGAGTGGGCACAACCAGCCTCAGTGCATGACATTAAACCCACCAAGTGTCCAGTCCTTTCAGATTGCCCCTTCCACACTCCCCCCCCTTCCCTCACTCTCCACTTGAGGTTGCAGAACTACAAGAAATGTCTCCAAGTCCTGGTGTTGGCTCTTACCCAACGAGCAGGAAACAACTTTTATGCACCAAACTGGCCAAACCCAACCATTCTTTGCCACTCTTGAGTGCTGCAATTCTGACTGGCTGCAACTGACTCGTGCATCCAGGCTGCAGATCCTGTTCTGCTGCAATTGCAACACCCACCCCGTGTCCCTCACTGCTAGATTTTATTTTTTTGGGGTGCCCTAGCTGAGGATAATGAGTAGAACTTCAAAGAGCCACCTACAAAAGCGCTGGCACGCTCTCCTCTGTTCAGGTGGTTTCCTCTCAGACAGACTGGCTCCTGGCTAGGAATCCTGAGGAAGGAGGTAGGAAGGACTGAAATTAAAGCAGAGAGCAACTTGAGAGTAATTTCCTTCTCTGGGGAGCTCCCACATGCCCTGCCCTTTCACAAGCCTCAAGTCTTAGGATGTGGCAAGTGATTACACCCAAAGAGGGCAAAGCATGTCAGGAGCACAATTCCTTCATCACATTCTGTCTTTCTTTTTTTCCACATCCACAAGAGCTCAACCAGTGTGACATATCCCCAAGGATGGGCTCGGAGAAGGAGGTTTGTTATAATTTCTGAGCTCTCAGCACCAGAACCAGGGTTTCTCTGACAAAGGGAAGAAGCCAGTGCATTCCCTTGCAGTGGTTTAGCACCCGCTGCAGAACAACCATTTGGCCTCTGAAATGAAACCAAACGCTCTTGGTAGTCCAAGGGCTTTGCTTCAGCACCAGTGAAGAAAAAAAATATGACAAAAATCATGCATTTCAAATCCTCTGAAAGCCTCTGATGTCAGAGAAACTCCAAGAGGCTGATGTGAAAAGAGGCAGCTACATCCAGCTTCGGCTGGCCTGCAATTCCTGTTCCCACATCAGAGTATTTTCACACCCTGATAAGCCAGAGAAGTTTGAGTTTTGGAAACATTTCAGTTTCCAGAGCTAGAAACAACTCCTTTACTCACAGGGTTTTCTCTGCCCAAGACAGCACCAGTGTCAGATCATTTTGTCTCTGAACACTAAAGCCTGCTGGGAACCAGAGAAGAGGCCAGAACTGGGGTCAGAGGTGATATTATGTCACCAACTAATACACGATGCTGCTGAGAGGAGAATGCCCTCCAGGAATCAGGTTTGCTGTAGCTCCACACAGGTCTAAGCTTTAGGGAAGGAAAGGTCCAGTGGTGCCTTTCCCAGAGCAACCAAAATGCTGACCTTCCATCCCCTCCCCTGCCAGGTACCAAATGCAATAACTGACAAAAAAACACCTTCCCAAAAACCCCTACAAGTGTATTTCAGAGAATCCCAGGCTGGTTTGGGTTGGAAGGGATGTTAAAGACCATTTCATTCCACCCCCTGCCATGGGCAGGGACACCTTCCACTAGATCAGGTTCCTCCAAACCCCATCCAACCTGGCTTGAACCCTTGATATATTTGCCTTATACACAAACATGCCAAGCCCTCATGTTGTCTATCAAGCATCAAGTACATTCGATTTTCTTCCCTAAAACAATGCAAAAACATTTAGGGAAGGAGCTGCATTTACATCTCCTTCAATCTCCTTTTCCATACAGGTAATTTCAGGATGGTTGGACACCTTTTCCTTCCCAGGTCACTCCATCCCTTCATGTCTTTCTCTCCCCACAGGCTGAACTTCTGTCAGCTGGGGAGCAAATTAAGGCAGCATTTCAAGGCATCACCTCAGGGAGCTGCTGCTCTGGAAGTGTTCTGTTCAGCCTGGAGATACAAAGCAGATACACTTGGAGCATTTTAATAGAGGGCTTGCATGGCAGAACAAGTATTGACTAGAGACTGAAACACCCCAGCAATTCATGGCCAACCATCTCCTGTCACCCTGTGCTCCAAGACTCCCCTCCTATTTTGGTGGTTGTTACCTGAATTGTCACAGTCAAAATGCTTTCTGTACCCTGAGAGGATCATACAAAGATTACCAAGTACCAAAATTTAGTTGTGGGCATATTGGCTGAGTAATAAAATCCCCTCCCTTCCCCACTCCAGGGCTTTTCTCACCTCCTTGGGGTACAGGCATTCAGCACCCAACAGGTTGGGGTGGAGAGATCCCATCCTGGTCCTAAATCAAGTGCTTGTGTTAGTTTCAGCAAGAAATGCTCGCTGAGGATTTGACCTGAGCCTGTGAATTCCAGCCTGTCTGGAATTCCCATCCCTGCTTTCCAATCCCCAGTAGCAGATTGGAGGAGGAAATTCTGCCCTCACCAGAGACAGGCTGCTTCTGTCTCAATTCCAAAAGCAAATCAGGCACAGCCTGCCAGACTTCAAGGAGTGTTTGCACATGGTGGGATTTCTGGGCTCTGATCGTCCTTGTGGGACCCTTCCAGCTCAGCATGTTCCGTGATTCAAACTACCCCAAGCAAGGTGAGATGTGACAGCTCTAGAGCAATGCAGACTTTTATCCCTTACTGCCCAAGGTACATCCTCCAGCTCTGAATGCTTTGGCACAATCTGCAGTTGTTTGCATTCTGTATCAAACTCATCACTGCCCAGATCTGATGTGGGTTGGCTCACCAGGCTGAAATCGTCAACTAGCAACATCCCCATCACACGGAACACTCTGAAGTGCTGAGAGCACCCTCCTGGCTCGATTCAAGGGTATTATGTGACTTTCTGAAACATTAAGAGGTTCACCTGGGGCATTTCCTCCTCTCTAAGAAGGGTTATGGTCATCAGCAAGCAACAGGAACTATGAGGAAAGAGTTTAGCAAGCCCTGTGCAAACAGAAGGAACAGCTCAGGAAGAACAGGAAGGGAGCAGGATGCAGACAGCTCAAGGCTCAGCCCATCTCCTTGCAACATCCACCCAGAGCGGGTGTTTCTGGCCACAATTCCCACACAAACATCCCCACTGAGGTTTGGGTTCTGCAGAGAAAGCAAAGGCCTGGAGCACCATGGCCACCAGCACTTTACCCCTGAATGCAATAGCAGCTGCTGGGGATGGGGGTGGTGGGGGAAAGGGCATCACAAGGGCTTAAGAACATCTCCTTCCACCGACCAGGACATCTGAATCCAGCCTAAATAACCTGGATGGGATAACAGCTCCCAAGAAATGCCTGGACAAGAGCTTTAGTCCCAGCCCTGCCTATAGGAAAACTTCCTAGGGAATCCTCCAAGTCTGGAGACTGAGGGGTTTGAGGGTTCAAGGTGGGTCTCTGCAGCAAATTCCCTTTCCACAGAAGGGCTCACTCATCCCCTGAGTTCATCTGCATTTCAGCAGCTCCAAAGTCCTGCAGCAGGCAGATCTACACCTCAGCATCATGTCCCAAGAACAGTTCTCTTTTGCTACTTTTTTAAGGAAAAAAACCCCTCCATGTTGTGTCTTTTCTCCTCTTTGTCCACGCTCTTCAATCTCTTCCCTAAGGACCTTTTGCAGGTTGGGTATAACTTTTTCTTATTCCCATTATTTGCCTGGGTAAGGCAAAAACTTCTCCCTGCACTTCCAGTAACCAAGAGACCCTAAATCAAAGGAAGATCAGATCATAGACAGTCACTCAGATCTTCAGCAGCACAAACAGCATTAACAGTGGCCTGGAGGAACACAACCCTGACAGGCTATTTTGGGGAGATGAAGCAAATTTGGCTCCATAACACAAGTTTATGTTCCACTTCCCTGTGTAAATGATGCCCCAGTAATGACACTGGAGTGCAGTTTAAAGAAGACAGAGTTGATTAAGCAGAGCAAAGGAGAGCACCACAAAACTGAGCACAAGTTCAATAATTGGCCAGTCATTATCCTGACCGAATACTTGTGGCTAACACAAAACACTTCCCAAGGTTTGCTGCTTGGTGAAGCAATAGCAGCTCTGCTCCAAAGTGAGGTGATTTCAGCCATCTGGAAGAGGCTTTTTTTGGGGGGAGGCACAAGGCATGGCAGCCTAGAAGAACAGAACAGGGAGCTCTGAGAGAAGCAGCTGAGATGCCTTGAAGCAGGTAAAGGCTTCCTTGTCAGAGGGAGATACAATTCCATTCGACCATCCCCAAAAACAGGCTGGTTGGGGGTGGGATCAGGACACGAGAAGTAAAATCCCCCCCAGCCTGTACAATTCCTGCACTTTACAGCCAGGAGTTTCATATTCTCAGAGCAAACACTGCCCTAAGGGTGCCATTTCCATTACCAGTGTGAGATGGATACTGGAGTCCTGGGAAAGTGGCTGAGGACACCTCAGATGGCCAGGTAGCCCCCAATATCCAAGAGATCCCAAGGCTGCCAAAACCTCCTCTAAACACACCACTACAGTCCTGGAACATGATTTCTTGGCCCAGGAAAATGGGAAAGCAACCCTTTTCCACCTGCATCCTTGGAGCCAGCTCCTCAGAGCTCAAAGCTCTCCCTAAATGTAAGAGGAGCAATTTTTGGGTGGGTTCCAAGTACTTTTCATGAACGGCTCCTGGCCAGTCCAAACTCTTGAGAGATGGAGAATCCCAGTCATGGCCAGCTTGGGCTGCTGCCTGTGTACCTGAACTGGGAGCACGAGTGATGCTGCAGGATCAGCGAGCTCTGGAGCTCTCCAGGGTATCCCCAAATCCTCCACCTCCTTCATCCACTCTGGAGCTCTGTAGGGCAGAGACATCTCATCCCCAACTGCACTCCCCACCACAGAGCCCCCTCTGAGCCACAGGGCACTCACCACTCGGGAAAAAATGGAAAATCAGACATCTTCATCACATCAACAGTGACTTCTGAGGCAACAAGGTCCAACTCACACTAGGACAAGCCTTCTGTCTGCTCCACAGGACCTCCCTTCCCAAGGGGAAGGCAGAGAGGCACGAGCTGAGCAGGTTTCCTACTCCTAGCCTTGTCTCCAGCCTCACCATCCCAAAATCAGTGCTTGGTACCAGCCCTGCCATCACCTCCTGAGCTGGGGGAGGCACACCAAGGCCACAGGCTGCTCCACCACCTCGTCACCACCTTTCCTGCTGCTTCCTCCTAATCCAGAAGTGGTTTATCCTCTCTCCACCACACCAGCCCAGGGCTGGACCAGTGCTCCAAGAGTTCCTCAGGGCTGTGCTGCACAGCTGCCCCAAACACAGAGGGGAGAGGGCTGGCATGCCATGCAGGAAGGAGCTCTGCTGGGCTGGCCAGGGGGAGCTGGTTTTGTGCTGGCAGCCCTAGCCAGGGACACCACTGCACTTCATCCCAGCTCCCAGCACTCATCCACAGCCCAGGGTGGCAGGAACAAAGCCACAGGAGCAGAGGGGAGCAGCCAAAAGCAGCTCATCCTCTCAGCATCTCCTAAAGAAGCACCCCAGGTCCTTCATGGGCTTCCCTTTATCCCCAGACTTCCAAGAAAAAAAGGTTTGGAGGAGATGGAGGCAGCAATAAAAGCCAAACTCAAGAGTGGAACAGAACAACCAGAGCAAAAATTAGGTCTCTTCAATCCCTGCAATGCACCTGGAGGATTCTTCCTCCTCTTCCCAGTGGCTCCTTCCATTGCTGGATAAGCCCAGCACTCCTGCCCCTGTTCCTTTGTTGCCCACAGAGGGGCTGTTGCTTGGACAGAGGTTTTCCTACCAGGAGCATCAGGGAAGAAATCTACAGCTGAGAACAGCACCTTCTCTTTCATCTTCCTGCTCGTGGGGGTGGGTGGAAACAAGAAGAATAAAAATTAAAAAGTTAAGAACTGTGCACAAGGAAGGGTGTCACTTATTGCAAAACGAGCTTGTCTATAAGGCAGACCCCAATTAAGGGTGTCACTTCCTGGTGTCCCGATATTCCCAACACAAACCCACTCTGCTCACATGTGATTCCTAGAAATGTGAGAGCAGTGGGGTGGGAGGAGGGAGGAGGCCCTCAGAGCCTGCTGCTTTTAAACACCTGTATCACACAATCATGGAATGGTTTGAGTTGGAAGGGACCTTAAAGACCATCCAGTTCCTTGAAAGGGACACCTTCCACCAGCCCAGGGTGCTCCAACCTGGCCTTGGACACTCCCAGGGATCCAGGGGCAGCCACAGCTTCTCTGCCCAACCTCTGCCAGGGTCTCACCACCCTCATAGGGAAGGATTTCTTACTAATTTCCAACCAAATACACACTTTCTACCCATTATAACCTTTAAAGTGCCCAATAAAAGCAGCCTGGCCAATCTTCCTTAAAAGATTTCCTAAATCCAAGGAAACCTAAGCAGGTGTGGACAGAGGAGAGCACTCTGTAGAAAAGCCTCTGCAGCCAACTCCTCTCCAGTCAAAATTGGTCTCCAGATTTCTCCCAATTTCTGCAGCCTTTGGCCCAACAGCACAGCATGAAGCTGACCTTGGAGAAGGGATTTGGGCTTCACCCTGACTGGATTCCAGATGCCCACCTAAGCCCTCCTCAGCTGGGAAAGGGAGGGAAAACACAACCAAAGGCTCTTGGGGGGAGATCAGGGCAGGGAGAGATCACCCACCAGTTACTGACATGGGCCAAACACACTCAGTTTGGAGAAATCAGCTTAATTTATTGCTAATCAAAGCAGAGCAGGGCAAGGAGAAATAAACCCAAATCTCACAAACACCTTCCCCCTCACCCCTCCCTTCTTCCCAGGCTCAGCTGTGTCCATCTTGGAGCCAGCTGGCTTTGGCTCCATGGGGAAGCTTCCAGGAGGTTCTCACAGAAGCCACCCACTACCAAAACCTCACCACCCAAACCCAGAACAGAACCCTTCCCTCCTCTCCTCAAGAGGAAGGGACACAAGGGCTGCACCACCATTCCTGGTGATGGGTCCTCATTCACCTCTCCTGGCATTTTTCTCCAACTGGAGACAAAGAAGCCCTCTGGGTGTTTTCCTCTTGCTGAGGACTCCATGAGAAACCAGAAGCTTCTTAGACAACCCAAGACTGGGTTGTTCTTCTAGTGGTAGGAACCAACACACAGCCAGCTTTGCTCCCTCCCTTTGTTAGTGACAGTGACTGACCACAGGGACCTTGGGCACATGGGACACCCAGGGTTCCCCTGAGACCCCTAAACAAAGCTGGTCTGCAAGGGGACAGGAATCCTGGACATGTGGGACCCCTCCCAAGAATTCTGGAGACCCTCAACAGCCAGGGTGCCCACCAGCAGCAGGCACAGAGGCAGAGGTGGCTTGAGGGGACAGGGACCCTGGGCATATTTCACATGGCCCTGCCCGCTCCATCCTGGCACACACATCCCTGTCCCTGGGGTGGCCAAAATAGCACTGGTGACTGAGGTCTTGGCAAGGGGAAACTGCTCTTTCATGCCCTTTGCAGCGAGGTCACACTCCAGAAACACAGTGCATTTGTCCAGGTTAACTGTGCTACATCCAGCAGTGGGATAAGAGTTTCCCTTGAGGGAAAGGCACCATTCAGCAAATGCATTTCTCCAGAGCACTCAAGGCAGTCGTTCTGCTGAGCCAGCCTGGCTTTGTGCTGCAAACTCAACCCCTCCCCACAAAAGAGGGAGCACCGAGCGCGTCGTGACTTCCTTCTGGGAAGTCATTTAAGCAGAAAGGAAGCCCCAGCAGAACGCACAGCATGTCCTGCTTTGTCCCGCACCGTGGGATTCCTGTTCTGCACAGCTCGGACTTGACTGAGCTGTAGAGCTCTGCTTTTTCTCCTGAAAGAACATTTTGGAGAGCTGACACCCCCCCCCAGCACGAGCCCCTCGGAGTGTCAGAGGCTTTTCTGGAGGCTGTGTGTTTGTACAGGCAGAGGAGCCACAAAACCAAGTACCCTCAACACCCAGGCCAACAAAACGAAGGCCAGAATAGGTGCAGACTCATTTATGTTGGCAGAGACCTCCAAGCTTGGATTCTATAGTACACGTGCTCTGTTCAGTTCTTGGCCTTGCAAGGACATCTTTTGTTTCAGAGCAAAGCCCCCCTCGAGATGACACACATGATTTAGCCCTTGCAACCTTGCCAACCTCACACATCATTATCCCAGCCACTTCTCCTGCCACCCCTGCACCACCTTAGCCTACGGGCTTGCAGTGCAATTTGGCCTCCAAACCCCTCATCAGGGTTGCTCGGCTAAAAAGCCCTCTGAAGTGGTCCTGAACTCCTGCCCTTTTGGCTTGTGGGTGGATAAATCTGAGTTTGTTTTCACACACTCAGAGTTAAGTGTCTCTCAGATGTGAAACTGGACATTTAGCCAAAAAGAGTTGCCTGAGCCCCGAGTTCAAAAGACTCTCAGATCTGCTATAAATTGCTGAGCTGTGTCTCAAGGGAGGGAGCCTGTTGGGATTAAACACTCAGTGCTTCAGAAAGAGAGAAATTTGAGCTCCAGTTTTAACACGAGGTGTTATCCCAGGGGTTAATTTTAGATTTTTAATAGGCAGAAATTATTCACGTTGGAGACTCTTAGGGGGGGTTTGCAGACAGGGACCTATCTTGCAATCCAGCGTGACTTTTGCAGTGCTTTAAACTTAAGAAGCTTTCTTTTCAAAGAGTTGTTTTGCATTTCATCTCCACGTTCATTTGGTTTGAAAGAAGCACCAGGGCCAGAGAAGATGGAAGGAATGCTTTAGACTGAAACATCCTGGTGAATTAATTAAGGGGAGGCCTTAATTAATGACCACAGAGAGCTCATCCCTCTTAGACCCTAGGGAGGGGATGCCCTGTTGGAGAAAACCTTTCCTTCCTGCAATTGTCCTCCCTCACTGTGAGGGCAAGGAGGGCTCACAGGCAGAGCAGAGCATCCCAAAGCCATGCCAGCACTGTCATGGAATCCTTCAAGATGGAAAAGCCCTCCAAAATCGAGTCCAACCATCCCCCAGCACTGCCAAGGCCACCACTGACCCACATCCCCAAGTGCCACATCCACATGGCTTTGAAATCTCTCCAGGGATGGGCACTCCAAACCTCCATGGGCAGCTGTGCCAGGGCTGGACAACCCTTGGTGTGATATTAATTTCCTTAATATCCAACCTAAACCTGCCCTGGCCCAGCCTGAGGCTGTTCCCTCTCCTCCTGCCCCTGTTCCCTGGGAGCAGAGCCCAGTCCCCACGTGGATACAAAATCCATGCATGTTATTCCAGAGGAAAGCCCCAGAAATCCAGTGACATCAAGGGAAGGGCTGATTTAGTGGATCAGGGCTGGTTTTGGGCAGCAGATTCTGACCCTCAGGATGAGCCAAAGGCTCAGCTGCCCACAGGGAGTTTCAGATACCTGAGAGAGCTTATTTGGAGTGCCATGTAAGGGATAGATGACCTTACCCTGAGGGGGCCCTTCAGTGAAATTTAATTTTAAGTGCTCAGATGATACCAGTGTGTCTGTGTTAAGGTAATGCCTGGTAACATAACACGGACCATTGTGGCCACCAGTGGTCATTTAACACAAACCTGACCAACACCACCCTACCCTAAGCATTAAACCTCACGAGCAGACTCCTTTCCTCATTTTGGAAGCATTGTCACCTCACCTATGAATCACCAAAGCTACTAAAACCTTCCCACTCCTAAACCCCAACCTTACGGGGAGACCTACAGGGAGTCACGTGGCTTGTTTTAGGCAGACAGAAGAGCTGCTGAACATGAACCTTTTCACATTAAGGGTATCCATGGACCTGCATCTGAGTGCTCCAGGTTATGCACAGTTTGCACACAAGTCAATAAGACATTAGAAGTATTAAAGTTGGGGTTTTTCCCCCCCCATTCCATTCTCATCAGCAAATAGTTCGGTCTGTCATGCAGCACTATTTATTTTCCAAGAGGTTTTCAGGCAAAACAGGGTGGGGGTTGACTTTTTTTTCTCTCTAATCCCCTGTTCTGCTTTTGCCAGGCTCGGATAGAGAAGGATGTTTATATTTATTCATAGTAAGACAGCACACACACACACAGAGAACCCCACCATAGATTAATTTCCAAGCTGTCAGTGCCAGATTGGCTCTGGGTTGGACTCTCCAGGCAGCTAAACCCACATGCTTGCAGCACCTCTTATCTGAGCTTGTATTTGGAGCTGCTCTTCCATGTGGTCATCCAGCCCTGGGCCAGGGACAGCAGACCCTATCACCTCACCTTGGGAACAACTCCTGGGTGACCTCTCACCCTGGGGCACAATGCTGCTCCTTGGCACATCATGGAGGTCAAAAAGCAACACTCTTTGTTTTTATTCACTCAGGCAGCAGCTAATGGTTCAAAAATCCTCAAAACCCCAGCAGAAGGGAAAAGCAGGGCCAAGCCCCCCGTGCTGCCCTCCAGAACACTGTCCCCGAGGTTCCCCTCCAGTCTCTCACACCAACCTTTGAGTTTTAGCTACAAGCTGCAGTTAAATAAGAATCCAGCAGTCTGAGGCTCTCCGAGGGGGATGCAGGGGATGTGAATGCATAGCTGGTTTACATTCAGTGCCCAAAAGCAGAGCTCATTAAAGCAGCATCACACACACCCCACCCCACATCTGCTCATGGTCACTGGAGCTGCTCTCACCCCTTCTCCAAACTCATGTTTCGTGGGGAGGTCGAGCAACCATCCAAGCAGGCAAACAAACTTGTGTTCTCCTCCAAGACACACAACAACCCACCTCACTGGGTGCATGTTTAAATACCAAATCCAGAAGTGTCCTTTAAGACTCCTCCAAAAGCACATCACACACGCCTTCCCTCATCTGCAGAGCTGGGGAGGGCGAGTGGCCACAGCGTGGTCCTGACATTTGGACACTCTCCCCCTCATTTCTGTCCTGGGGGGGAACTTGGAGGCAGGGACAGGGCCACACACACAGACCTTTTCTCCTCCAAGAATCTCAGCCTCAAGGCAGGACCTAAAAATCACACCTTGCACCGTTTCTGACAGGAGAAAACAGTCCAGCATCAACACAGCAGGGTCCACCTGCCTGGGCACAGGGCATGGGAGGGCAACCATAGTGCCTGGAGAAGAGAAGGCTCCAGGGACACCTGAGAGCCCCTTGCAGGGCCTGAAGGGGCTCCAGGAGAGCTGGAGAGG
>JAWWTY010000123.1:72304356-72319854 GCA_035222235.1 Margarornis squamiger
ATCCAGGGGCAGCCACAGCTTCTCTGCCCAACCTGGGCCAGGGTCTGCCCACCCTCCCAGCCACCAATTCCTTCCCAGTATCCCATCCAGCCCTGCCCTCTGGCACTGGGAACTATCCCCCTTGTCCTGTCCCAAGTCCCTCTCCATCTCTCCTGCAGACAGACTGGCTACACACAAAGGGCTTCCTGAAAAGGATCAGGAAGGATTTGAGCAGCTTCCCCTGCCAGGTTGCATCCCTTGTCCAAGGCACATGAGCAGAACATTTGCTCCCCCACTACTCTCATGACCATAATATTTCCACCAAGAGCCCTCCATCTCACCTCAGGGCTTTGAACATTATTAAAGAGATCTAAACCCCTAATGAAAACCAGGCAGCTCAATCAAAGAAAGATTAACCCCCAGATCTGGGTTTCCCTTTGTACTGCGTTTTTGGGACCTGCCTTTCTCAGAGCCCACCAAGCTCAGTGGCAGCAGTGACAAGGTAACAGCAGCCCTTCCCAAACTCCAAACCATCCAGCTGGGAATTCAGCAGCCTTCCCAAGCAGGAGCAGAGCTGGGCTCTGAGGGTGTGTATGGTCACACTAGGAGATCAAAGATCTCGAGCAGCAGCCCAATTTCTGGCTGCTGCCAAGGCAGACATGAAACAAAAAAGTGTTAAGCAAGGCTAGACTGTGGCTTGGTTCCTGTCCTGGAGCCAGGACAGACTGGCTGGTCTCTTGGGCTTTAGTTTAGAGCACTGAGATCTGCAGGCTGGATGCCAGCAGGAGCTGCAGGGTTCCTGGAGGCCACCTACCAGACCTCATCACCTAAAGCCATCAGGGGTTAGGGCTCCCCACTGGGGACAGCAATTCAAGTCCCTCCTCCAGCTGGGCAAGGGACTAAGACCTTTCTCCACTGCCAGGCATGTGACTTCAGAAAGCATTGGCTGATGGTGCCTGCCCAGAGCAGCCAGCCCTCTCCAGGCTCCAGCTATCACCCCCCAGCTCCTCCAGGCTGGGAGAGGATGCGATGGCAATCATGAGACACGGGGTCCTGGTTGGCAACATGACCTCACCACATCCCAATGGGCATCAGATCTCCTTTTCCCAGCCTCTCTGTGGCTGCACATCACCACCCTGGCGAGGGCTGGGGTGCTGCCAGCACCTCCTATCTCCAGCCTTATCTCAGAGATAAGGAGCCATCCCCAGCTGACCTGGGAGGCATCTGGAGCAGATCTCCTCCAAATTGAGGGAGCCCAGCCTGATCCCCCTGACACAGCTCCTTCTCCCAAAGCTCTGCTGCCTCTCTAGTCACACCTTGCTCCCTTTTAGAAGGCACAGCTCACAGTGGAAAGTTTTAGCTGAAGCCTGTCCTTTAATTTTTAACTGTAAGGGCACAAAAGAGCTTTAGAGCAGTATTAAAAAAAAAAAAAGTCATCTATGCCAAGGGCTCCTTGTTAAACTCATCTTTACTCTGTCTCTCCTGCACGGGGCAAAACACAGAGGTCATTTATTACCTGGAAGGTCTTAGCAGAGCAATCACTGTAATGGAACAGCAGGGACTCTCCCGAGAGGGAGAAGTCATGCCCAAAGCAGTTTTCTACTGGAGGAGCAGTCAGAAAAATCAAGGAGAGAACAGGTTTTTCCCTAATTAAACTTTTCAAGGAAAACTCCTTCAGCAGCCCAGGCTCATAAAGGAGCACAGGAGGTTCAGCTGCAGTTCCCAAGCTTTAGGTGGAGAAGCAAAAAGGGATGTGGGGGAAGAATGAACTTGGCTGGTATGTGGGCTACAGGCAGCTGGAGTCTGTTTAACCTTATGTGAAGGCACCAGTTAAAATCACTGAATTGCAGAGCAGAGACAGGCCCCAGGAATGCCCTGCTCACTTCCACTGGACATCATTTAGCCCCAGGAGTAGCTTTTCCTGGGGATGTGCAGTGGATGCACAGCTCAATGTGTCACCTACACCAGGGCCCCCAAAGCTTAAGGGTTCAGCAAGTCCCTTGATAACAAAAAGTAACTTCTTACATTACGTTTTATTCTACTAAATCCATTTCAGTTGTAGCCCTTCCACGCAGAAGGATCCTTCTATTAGCAATGGTAGCTCAGTCATTTCTCAGAAAGAACAGCAGAGTGTCTCTCAAAACTTACTGGCACCTCCTACCACCCCACACTGCTCTGATGACCAGCTCATCTGCAGCTCAGTTTTCCATCCTGGTGGAGGCTCTGGAGCTTGCCCTCAACAACAAGCCAGCTACTGCACTGATGTTTCCATGAAACTTCTTCTAGAGGAGCAGCCAGTTCAAAAATAGCCAGAGTCTTGTTAAGATATGATTTAGAGATACAGCCAGCCATTAAAGGAAGAAATAAAGTCGCTGTTTTCCCTGGCTGAGTTATTTCCCTCGCATCATGGGTTGTTAGCTGCAGACTTCAGGTGACATTTCACCTGCTGGAACAGAGCAGGGGTTGAAATAACATCTCCCACAGGGGCCATTCCCCTCGACTAGAGGAAGAAAAGCAATGTAGAGAGCTGGGAACAAATATATATACATATTTTCAAGCAGAGCAAGCAAAGCCCAGTGCCTGCCAGACAAGCCTGCCAGCAGCTCACACACCAGAGCAGAGCCAAGGTGAGGAGCTGCATCACATCATTTATATTTATATTGATATTTGCATTTGCACCCACCTTTGGCCCAGGACTGCCTTGGCCAAGCCCAGCCTGATGCCCAGCACGAAGCTCTTGCCCATATGAGTTGCCAACCACAAGCCTGTGCCAAATGCAGCTCTGCAAAGTCAGGCACACCAGGGACCTGCCCACCTTCCACTGGCTCATGGAGATGCTTGTCCTGCTGCCCAGCACTGAGATTGCAGCCATGATCAACGTGAACCCACACTGGCCACGGAGCAAAGCCGAAAAGCACCTATTCCTCAGCCCTGTCAGCTTCAACAACTGCTCTCAGTTTACACAGCAATTATTCAAACTTCATTTGTCACACTGCAAAGCAGCAAGACAGAAACAAGCTGGGTGCTCCCTCGCTGCAGACCAGCTTTCCCATCAGGATTTCAAGCTCAGCTGGCTCCGAAATCCAATTTCAGAGCCATTTCAATATATTGTGTTGCTGCCTAATCGGTGCAGCATCATTAAGAGGAAGACACAAGTTTATTTTCTCTTCAGTTCAGGATTTTTTTTTCCCCCCCCTACTAGATGAGTTTTGGTCTCTTGCTTAGCAGGGAGCCAGAGATAAGCCTGGTGCGGGGTGAGAGCTCTGATGTTTTTATAAAGCATCTCTCATAAGGCAGACGTTAAACAGGAAGCGTTTATTGACTTTAAACTCACTTCATAAGACATTTACACGGAGAGGAGGAAGAGCAGGAGCTCCCAACAGCCCAGCCTGGATTGCAGCTGAAACAAAGATGAGCCCATGCATTGTTCCAGCACACAAATGATCTCAAGCACTGGGCAGTCCAGGCTTTAAAGCTGCAACACACTCCTGGGAAAGCTAATACATGGAGCCATCCCAGCCCGGGCTTCTTCCTGCTAGGCCACTGAGGTGCAGTTATCTGCCATTATCCTTTCCATAAGTTAAACCAGCATGGAAAGAGTATTAAAGAGATGCAGAAATTAAAGTTATTAAAGGAGCACGTGGAGGGGAAGGAGACACTGCTGGTGTAGGTGAATGGAGGAGCAGCAAGGCAGCTCTGATTGTGGAGTGGTTTGTGTTGAAGGGGACCTCAAAAACCATCTCATTCCACCTTCCACTAGTCCAGGTTGCTCCAAGCCCATCCAGCAGCCCCCTATAACTTGTAACCACAACTCTCTCGAGTCTCTCTTCCCTCTGAGAAAAGCAAGTTCCTCTGGTGCACAAACAGCATTTCCCTTGTCCTGGCCCAGCTCCTCATTTGCTCCAGGCTTTTCAAAGACTTTTGAGGGAAGCTAAAGCCTCTGGTTTCCAAGAAAACCAGGAAGGCAATTGGAGCCAGCTGTCAGGCAGCTCGCTACTAGACCATGTTCAACCAGCAGAACTTGGATCCTCCACTGGCCATTCACCAGCAGGACATGGAAGTTTCAGCCTCCTCATATACCTGGCTCTTACTTGAGTCAACACCTCTCCCCACCCTCCCAAAAAGCCCCTTGGCACACTGGCAGTATCCCTGTGCTACAAGCTTTGGGGAGCTTGTCACTACACATCATAAACTTATTATTGTGTTATAAAAGAGATAACACACAGCCAACTAGGACTACAGAAGCCCTGGCCATGTAAAGTTGCTTTTTTACAGTCTTTTTTTCTTTATTAACTTGACAAAGAAGATCCTCCTTATTGGGATCAAGCTGAGCAACCCACTCCCAGTCTAGGAAGACAGTGTGGAAATACCCAAACCTAATTACAGGCATTTCCCAAGAAATATGACATTCGAGGAAATGCTTCAGATGCTCTTGCCCACCACACAAATTGCATCCCTACCTCCTTCTGAGGTTGCTGACAGATGGATCAGATCTCTCTTTGTTCCAATTAGATTAAGCAAACCAGCCTGATTTGATTAGCAGGAGGAAGGCAGCAAATCAAGATGTTCTCACAGCAGGAGTGGTGGGTCCTGACCAGCCCCTCAGCCCTTTTAGACCCAAATCCCACCATCACTGGAGGAGCAGAGCAGGACAAGAACCAGGGGCCAAGCACCATCAGCAAAAGGCTGTTCTGCACATGTGAGAAAGGGGTTTCAGCTCAGACACCTGGGGGCTATTTCAGATGGTCCTCAGGCACCACTCTGTGCCCAGGTGTCACCAATACAGCCATGGCCTGCCTGGCTGCAGCCACAAGCCCTCACACTCCCACACCAACAAGCATTAGGTTTGTAAAATCACACTCATTTCCTTCTAACCCGGCACAGATTTCTGCATTTGGGTCTATTCATTAGCTGCAAGATTGTTGAGGAGGAGTTCCTACAGTGAGACAAGGAGAAAAAGCCACGAGTGCCTGACATCTGGAAGCTTTGGCCTTAATTCCACTGGTGGAAACAGATAATGTCATTTTCTTTTTGTTCTGGGAACACCCACCCATGAGTTCCAACTGCACAGAACTTTTAGGAAGAGCCACGCAGAGAGGAGAAAACCCCAAACATGAGAAGTACTCAAGCCCCTTGCTGGGGTTTAGGGGGAGATGCCCACAGGGCTCTGTCCCAGCTCCAAGAGACCTTTCCAGCTGCTCTCCCATTCCATTCCAGTGGCACTAAGCAGGTGTGTGGCTGGAGGTTCCCACACCCACCCAGGGGAAATCCATCCAGCATTCCCACTCAGTAGCTTGGTGGGGGTCAGTGGGTGCTGGTTGCAACACAGCAGATTTCCTTTCCCGGAAAGATCCTTGGGAATCCCCCACTTTAAAACCATCAAGCAAGAATGGAAAAGATCTGTGGACTCTTTTTTTTTTTTCCCCCATAATTAGCTGTAGGATGTGGCTTGTTTTGCCAAAGAACCAACTGTCTGGGGTCTCGAGAGCACCATCCCCCATTTTCACCCAGACAGGCCACAGGTATCCCAGAGCAGAGGCTGTTAAGCATTTCCCACTCTTACCCCATAAAACAAACCCTCCTATCCCAGTTTCCCTCCAGCTGATGTGAAGGTACTCCAGTCCAAGGGATAACACCAGGGGTGTCAACCAAACACAAGGAAACAAATCAGAGGAGTCCCAGACACTGTTTTGCTGTGATGGAAATCCCTCCTGTCCCCTTTCCAGACCAGGAGAAACCTTGGCTAAGCTGGAGTTCATCCCATCCCGTTCCCACTCGTTTGAGAAAGTCCCCAGCACCCACCCTTGGTTTTGCCAGGGAAAAATCCTTCCCTGGGTTTGCAATCCAGGAAGAAATGGAGAAGCCAGCCTCACTTTCCCCAGCTTTGCTGGTGGGCCTTGGGATTAAAGATTCCCACTTTAGCAGAAATATTAATTAGAGAAGTAATTGGAATGAGTCATCGCCGGATATGGTGGAACCCAAATGCCTTTGGGTCATCTATTCCCATTAAATGGGGCTGGTCAGTGGGCTAAATAATGGAGGATTTGGGGTTTGGCTTTTTGGGGGTGGGTGACAGAGGGAAAGCAGGGGTGGGACTTGCCAAAAGAAAGCAGGTGATGCAGTCCTTATCCCACCAAGGGATTATTTTAAGGCTGAGATGCAACTCTGGTCTGGATTTTAAAGAACAGCTTTGCAGCAGACTAGAGTTCCACCTAAAATCACCCCCAAGTGCCAGACAACTCAAATTCAGGGTTCAAAGTCACCTCTTAACCAAGGCTTTTCCAGGAAGGGGAGCCCAGCTGGGCACACTTGAATAGAAAATTCCCAACCAAAGGGAGCTCCTCCATCACAACCAACTCATTTATCAAAGCAAACCATCTTCTCTGCTCCCCAGAGTCTCCCTTGGTGGCTCCACATGAGTCCCATCCCCCAAAATGACCTGTGGGGACAGAATGCAGCATCCCAGGGGACATTCCTGGGGATGGCACACCCGTAGGGGAGAGAGCAGTGCCTTCAGGTTTGAGCTGCAGCTCCTGCTCACTGCAAGGCAGGGAGACAATTCAGTATTCCGTGGAGGTTCTCCATCTCACAGCTGCTCAGAAAATTAGATTATTGCTTTGGAGACTGAACTGTGGGGGAGTTCAGTCCCCAGGGCCATGCAGAGAGGAGCTTTTGAGCTGCTGGAAGGAGGTTTTGCTCCCCTACAGCCTCTGCCCAGCCAGAGCAGAGGACACAGGGACAGATGGAGGTCCCCTGGGAAGGGCTCTGTACCCCAGACTTCATACACTGATTAAAGAGGAACCAAATATTCAATCCTCTTCATGCCTCCTTCATACAAGTTCCCACAGCCCTCATTTTTTCCCCCTCCAGGAGCAACCTGGGCCATTGAGATGCATCCAGAAGAAGCAGTGAGTAAAGGAAGAGAAATCACTCCTAGAACAACAAGTCTCCCCATTTCCCACCCCAGCACTGATTTAAAGGGGCTCTTGAGCCACAGAAAACAGGCACAGCCCAAAGTCCATGGATGGAGGAATAAACAATCCTTGCACAGGATCTGTCCATCCATCCCTATCATTTTTCCATCTCTCTCCTCATCCCCCAGGAGCTGTTCCAGGTCACTCCCTGAGGCGTTACAGGGGTTGTGGCCTCAGCCCTGGTGACAAAGCACTCACAGCTCCCAGTTTATTTCATCCCCTTCCAGCCCAGGCTCTCATTGGGAATGATGTGGGATCCCTGTGCTGAGCTTCTCCTGGGGAGGAAAACCTTGCTGCCTGAGCTCCTGCATCACCCTGTGCACAAACTTGTGCTACCACAGGAGGCACCAGGAGCTTTCCCAGCAAAGAAATTTCCTCCCAGGAGCTGCCTTGTCTCCTGAAAAGCACAAAGAGAGATGCCACCAATCCAGGGAGAAGGGACACAACCTTTCACCACCTCGGCTTCTCCTTGCCCTGGCTGTGCTGTGGCCTCTCTGCCAAAGCCTTTTCATTCCCTAAAAGCACAAGTCAGTTGTGGGATGCACAACAGGGTGGGGTGTTTTTTAATGGCAACTCACTAGTGGAAGACCTTTCACGAAATACACACCCCTCCTTCAACCTTTGCATTCGAGGGGGAATAAATTTCTGTGTCACCTCCGTGCCTCTCATTGTTCCACACCATCCCACAGCTTTGCTCCCTCACCCTCCTCCCTCCACAGAGAGATCTCTACACTCATCACCCCTGAGTGTTGCTTTTACCCAGGAAAGGCACAACAGAGAAACTCAAAAACAGCATAAAAGCATCACAAAACCTTAAAAACAAAGCAAAATCAGGAGCAAGATTCCCTTTAACTAAACTGCTCATGTTTCCAGCTTCACTTGCAGCACTTCTCTTGTCTCCCTTCTCTTCACACAGGCACAAAAAGACCAAAAAGTTCAGCAAAAGGCAAAAACCAGAACTTACCTGGCAGGACAGAGAGCCCATTTTCACTAGTGAGGACCTCCTTGGACTGAGTTTTCATCTTCCCAGGGCTCAGGGGATGGAGGGCACAGCTCCCTCTCTCTCCTCCTTTCCTCCTGGCTCCCAAAGGGGTTATCCCATTCATCACCCCCGATCAGGAGCCCTGGAAAAACAGCTCCTCTCCACTCCTGGAAAAGAGAAGAGGGGGCAAGAGGTGGAGGTCAGGTCCTTTAATGAGGGTGGGGAGGTTGTTTCCCTCCCTCCCCACCCACCCACCCTGGCCTTTCCCCCCAGCTGTTTCCTATAAACTCATTCACACTTTGGGATGGGGGAAGCTCCTCATCTCCCTGGCTTGAAGCTCAGTGGTCCAACAGCCTAGGGATGACCTACCTGGGGAGGTTCATATTTGAGTATTTACTGTGCCAGGCATGGTTTCTACTCAAGGCAGGGAGATAGATCCATGAGGAGCAGTTGGAGATGCTCAGCTCGGTGTGGTCTCTTGGGGATTGTGGAGCTGCTGCTTCCTGAAATCTTCCTGGAGGTTGGAAACACACCCGGGGCTGGGCTGGGCTGGGCTGGGGGTTGCACAGGTGATGCTGGGTAGCCTGGTGGGGAAACTGGTTCACCTGGAGATGGGCAGGAAAGGGCTCTTCCCCAAAAGTTCCTCCCCGAGGGGTTGGAGAAGCTTAGAGAAGCCCTAGGGAGTGATAACCAAGGGGAAAGATCTCCAAAAGAACTGGGATTTGTGTCTGTGAGGGGTTTGGGGACAACCTGATGGGGAGAGCTTAGAACATAAAGCCAAGTGTGCTTTGGTTCTCATTTCCCTGGTTTTTCAGTGATGTTCCCAGGTATATCTTTGTGGGTTGTAAATAGGATTTCTGATACAATCCCACGCTCCTGATCCTTCTCCAGAATTACTTCTTGTCCTGGTATCAGAGCACTTTTCTTTATACTTTGTCTCCCGATACTGAGCTCCTGATAATGACAGAAAATGTCAAGGAATCATATTAAAATAGATATATATATTAAAAATAGCTTGGTAACATCATTCCAGACTCCATGTTCCAGGTAGAGGCTTTAATCCCAGTATTTGAGGAGAGGAAAAAACCCACACTCAAGCACCTACTTGAGTGACAGTAAAACACACATTGTCCCATTCTTATCCATTAGGGATGTGTCACGTAGCCCTCGTGTTACCAGGTGCAAATACTCCTCACTTGCTCCTTATCCTTGGTCAGAAAGAATGATCAGAAAACTTTATTGCAGCTGCAAAGCTTTACCAAACTGTGTTTTATTCTCTCCTTGCTTTGATCTGCTCAGTTACAGGTGTCAGGGGTTCTTCCTCTCATCAAAGCCTTTCAGTAGAGGGAAGGGTCTTTGTTGTTTCTGTGTATCCTCGGTGGGAAGGCTTTTTATCTTATTTAAAATCATGGTTCAAATTTTGCTCTGAGGATGGCAGGACTTCCTTGGAGAGCAAATCCCATGTTGGGTTCTGTATGGTAGTAGAATCATGGAATGGATTGGGTTGGAAGGGACCTTAGAGACCATCTCCATGGGCAGGAACACCTTCCCCTATCCCAGGGTGCTCCAAGCCCTGTCCAACCCGGCCTTGGACACTTCCAAAGCTTCTCTGGGAGACCCAATCCAACACATGTGGACTTGCAAAAGGCTCTGAAATGGGGGGATGATGTTATTCCCTCTGTCCAGCTGCTGCACAAAGCCTGTGAGATTCGGGGAGATGCTCAGTCTGACCCCTGTTTCCTCCTGCAGGAGACTCCAGTTGGCTGCAGGAGCTGATCCCAGTCTAGACAGGCTCTACATCTCTGCCCAGGAACGAGGAGGGGACATCCTCTGCCCCAGTGGCTTTGCAAAATAATTCCTAATTAGCGAAAGGCAAGAATTCCACTGTGCAAACAGTTTCCACCCAGCATGGAAATGACCTCAGCTCTCAGCGTTTGGTGGGACTCCAGTCAGAGATCAGGTCACCCATCACGAGGGATTTCCTCTGGCTGCTCTCACTTGCAGCCACTAATTGGGGGCTGTCTTGCAGTTTTCAGTAACAACATCGACGGGGAGGTTGTTGGTGTGGAAGATGGAATATCTTTCCTTCAAGAGACCCTTTCACGATGACACCAAGTCATCCCAAGGAGGCAAGATGATGCCACCACTGAGCACCCACATCCAGAGCTGAATTCTGGCGTATTTGACCCTTCTCACACAAAACCAGCCTGAAAACCAAATAATTCTGGCAATACTGGACGCCTGTGTCTGCTTTCCTGTACTTTTGGGATGGTGGTGCTGTCCACATGGACATCCCACGGGATGAAGGGGTGCCTGGGAGATCTCTGAGGTCTCTCACCTCTGTTTTCATGAAACATGCAGAAAATCAGTGGTTTTGTGGCTCTGGCAGGTTTGGTTGGACTTGGAAAAAGAGGGAAATAATAAGACCAGCAAGGAGTGGGGTAGGAATAACATGTACGTTCCCACATGATGCCTCTACGTCCCCCATTGTGTTAGGAAAGTGCTCTGATATTTCCCATTGCCCATTTTTTATGCCAGAAACACCATTGTTTCCAGCTGCAGATGCCTGGAACTATTATTTGCCATATTATTTAAAATATCACCCTTATTATTCACTCCTGTAATGCAGAGAGTTTGCAGCAGAGAAAGGGGAATTTGGTGAAGGTTCACAGGGGTGAACCCCAGCCCTGCCCCGCTCTCTGCAGGCACTTTGCCTTCCTGGAACATCATCTGAGGCTCATATTTGCAGTGATTTCATCCAAAAGTAAGGCAGACTTTATATTTATTATCCTTTTTGATTTGGGGGATTCCCCTGGCTTTGTTTGGTTCTCAAATCCGTGGCCGGGGAAACAATACACTGATTATTTATTAGGAGGGAAGGAGAAAAACAGGTAGAGGGTTGGGTTTTTTCCCCCCTAGGAGCCAGTTTCCTAAGGAAATGAGACCTGTTCCATGAAGTGTGTGGAGAGGGAGGTCACACAGTCACACCATTAGGGAGTGTGCTCAATGTCCCACGTTTCGGAGGTGAAATCTGGGAGCACGGAATGGTGATGTGAGGGTGGGGACAGAGAGGGACTCATTTTCTCTGCTCTGCAGCTCAGCACTTGTAGGGCAGAGCCTGAGGCTGCGGGGCCAAACTTGGCTGAGTCTTGTAGGCTTCAAAAATACAACTTTCCTTGCAGCCAAATGGGGGTTTGAGCACGTTGTTGGGGATCGCAAGCCTTTTCGAGACACTGGAGAAGCCACTCCTTGTTAATCCCAGAGGGGTTTCCACTGGCTCTCTTGTAGTTAGGCATGACAACTCAGCCTTGAGACACTTATCCATATGAAGAGGACAGGACTTGAGCCTTCTGTTGTTCCCTGGGCTCGTTTTCTTCTCCAGTTTCCCCCAAGCTGCCCTGGAATGGATAAATCCAGGGAGCTCAGCGAAGGGAAGGCACTCAAGCACTTAAGAGCAGTGCACATTTGCAATAACTCAATCATGAAATGGCTACCCAAGGATCCAGGGCCATCGTCTCAGATGGCAACAGCACAGGGCAAGTTAATAATAGTCATTGTACCATGATTAAATTAGGTGGGCAGGAATCATTTCTGCAACATTCATAATGGGTTTAATGATACCGTTTAGTTACCCAGGACAATATTTCTTCTCTATTCACGAGTTCCAGGAAATCAAGGATCTTGAGTTGTAAAATACGTGTTTGAAGACAGAGTTGTGACCCTCTGAAGGTCAGCTGGATGTTATCTTGCAGTCCTACACCTCCTGAATTGTTCTGCGAGCAGGAGCAAGGCTTGAGTGGAAAAATGGCATGGCATTTTGGGCAAGTTTGGCTTTTGAGGCAGGAACCAGACTGTGGAAGGAGCTTTTCCCCCCTAGGAGCCAGTTTTCCAAGGAAATGAGGCCTATTCCATTAAGCTGTGTGGAAGGGTGGTCATACAGCCACACCATTAGGGAATGTGCTCAACATCCCCCATTTCTGAGGGAATCTGGGAGCCCAGAGATCCCTGACACCCACCTTGCTGGCATTGCTTTAGAGGAGGTGCTGCAGCCACAGCTCTCTTTGGTGTCCATGTCCTGCCGTGCTGCTCCATTCCCTGGACACATCCAGCAGCAGGCCAGCCACACTTTGGAGGGTCTCCCATGACACTGTGGCTGGGTGACCCTCAGGACACCCCACGTGGCATTTCACCTTGGCTGGGGTGATGGCAAGATGTGCCCAAGGCTGGGAGGGGGACAGGAACACGACGCACTCAAATTGGACTCGCTGGACCACGGGCCATGCTGAGCCACCCTACGAAACATTTCCTTCTTGTGAACTGCCAGCAGGGACATTTTCCTAGAAATTGTGCTCAGTTTTGTCCCTTGCATTCTCTGTGAGGCCATGAAAGCACACAGAGCATCTCCAGTGACACAGAGCTGGCAGCTGTCGATGTCTTCACACTGCTGGGAATTGTTTCATGGGGTGGTTTGCTGTGGAAGTGCAAACTGGAGTCAGGGTGGCCTGGAACAGCAACAGATGGACATTGGGTCATAGCAAACCAGACCCTGGCAGCTCTTTCCTCACCCTGCTCCCAAATGCCACCCAAATGCACGGCTGGCATGAGCTGGATGAACCAGCAGACATGCAGTGGGTTGGTTGCTCCACCAGGATGACCCCAGTGGGTTGTTGAGGGGAAGCAGAACAGAATGTCTGGAAGAGCAGCTCACCGTGTCCTCACAGTGTGAGATCAACCAGTGCCCCTCGACAGAACCACCAAGTCAACGCTGAGACCCAATGCCAAGAGGCCAGGGTGGCACTGGTGCTGCAGGTGGACCTGCCAAGGCAGATGTCTTTCAGCAGCTGGATATCCACCCTTGGGAAAAATCAGCAGGAGGGAAGGAGAAGCCACAATGCTGGGGCCTGGTGAGCAGCACAGGAGACACGTGCCCTGACTTTGCAGTAGAGAAACAATCCCTCCATGTGGTTTGGAGACACAGCGAACAATTTGTGGCTCCCAAACTCTTCCTTTCATCACTTTTCAGTAAAAACTAGGTTTTTGGACAACATCTGTCCCAGTTCTCAGCCTGGTCAAGGCTGTGAGTGAAGACACCCAGCTTTCAGCTCTTGATGTGAACTCACACCTTCTCCCAAGAGTAAAACCCACTTGGTTTTGTTACGTTAAGCCAAAGTGACGTTCTCCCAGAGCAAGGCTGCTGCTGGATGTGTCAGCATGGACATCTTCTCACACCACCCTTCCCTGGCAAGATGAAAGGGTGTTGTATAAGGCTGGATGTAGGTTTGTCATCAGCTTTTAATGAGGATAAACTGTTTTTCTGATGTCATGATTAGATTCGAGCATCTCCTTCCAAAGCTGCTCACAATGGGGAAAAGAAAATTAAAGGCAGGAAGTCACAGTGAAAATGTTCTTGACGGGGTTTGTAGATGTCTGTTACACAGGAGGGTGTCACCCTCTCGTGCTGGGGTTCTTGGGGTGTCTGTGCAGGGCCAGGAGCTCGACTGGATGGTCCTTGGGGGTCCCTTCCAGCTCAGGAGAGTCCATAATTCTCTCCTGGTGGCTTCTCTCAGGAAGCAAAGGATGGCTTCACATCTGTGGTGCTTTACAAATCAGGGGTGCCCCAAACTGTTGCTCGATCGTCTCTCCAGGCTGTGGGTTTTTTCTGAATTCAGCCAAATGATGGGATTTTTGTGGGTTTTTTGGGGTTGTCCTGTGCAGGGCCAGGAGGTGGACTAAAGGATCCTTTGTGGGCGCCAACTCAGGGTATTCTATGGTTCTACAATAAATTCTGCTGATTCTCAAGAGCCAAGAGATGCTGTTTGTTCTGGGAAGAGAGAAGTAGCTGCAGCCCTCAGCACAGTCCAAACCAGGCAACTTCTGTCGTGCTTATTTTTGTATTTACTTGGGCATTTTAAGTCCTTCCCTTTTTTTCCAATGAGGGCTAAACCCAAATTTCACCATTTAATATATAATTTCATTTTAAAGATGCTGTCATTTGCAAGGAGACAACAATTAGTAAGTGTTGGTGGGAACGACCCCACGCTGACTCTGCCTGTGGGTTCACCGGGGCTGTTTGAAATGTCAGGGCTGGAGAAGACACTAAAAAGGTGAAGATCTTACCCCACAGAGTAGATTTGCAGGCAAAAATGGGGAAAGTGGCCTGAAAGTCACACACATCTCATCCCACCACACCTGCCCTGAACTGGAGTGAATTTGGGTCACGGCTGGAGCAGAACTCCCAGCCCAAAGTCTTCAGCTCTGAGCTCTGCGTGCCTGAATCCCTCTCCCTGCTGCAAGAACATTATCACACTGGCTTGATTAAATCTTATTAAAAGAAACCATTTATCCCTAGAGGGGGGAAAAAAAAATCAGAATAAAGCAGAATTTGTCAAAGCTCTTTGGATCTGCCACTGCAGTCCCTACTTGAGAAAAAGTTTGAAGAGGCAGCTGGAAACCCTTCAGGTGCTGATGACAAAAGCTCTTTTGTGATGGCCCAGAAAGCAGTGACCACAAAAAGGGTTACGGGAGGTTTAGAAGCCCGGGAGTGTTTCTGTTTGATGGTGGATTAATCTCCTTGCGGGCAATAATCACATTCCATCCCTCTCTGGTCGTGTTAAGGCTCTTGCTATGATCTTCTGATCTTTCCTATTGATTTGTGAAATCAGAGGTATCAATCTGACAAGCAAATAAAAGCAGGTTTTTTCCTAATGGGGGTGGGAGAAAGGGGGGAACAATTGCAGAACACGCTCTGGTGAGCTCTCAGCACCAGATATAACACCTACTGGTCTCCACAGACTTCAGTGAGCTCTGCCCTCCAGAGAATGAACTATTTCTGCCCAGTGACACCAGAATCCCTCAGGTACAGCAGGGCAGAGGAGGCAAAGTCTTTCCTTAGGACAAAAACCCACAGGAAACATGACTTTTTGTTTTACATAATCAAAGCTGCAGTAAATGCTGTGCTGTGTTCTGGGTTGTGGTTTAAATGCCCCTCTGAACTGGAGCAACAAGCCCTTGGGACCAGATCCACTCATTGTCCAGCCTATGTCCGTGTTTGGGACTGATTCCCATTGCCCAGCCTGTATCCATGTTTGGGATTGATTCCCATTGCCCAGCCTGTATCCATGTTTGGGACTGAATCCCATTGCCCAGCCTATATCCATGTGCTCCAAAGTGGATTCCCCTCAACTTAAGTTGCCTTTGCTCCTCTCAAGCCCTGTTACTGGGAGGAAAAGGAATGAGCCCTTTTCTCCCAGGGGTTTCCTACCAGAGATCAAGTTGACAAGGGGATGGGAGCACTTTCCCTATGGAAACAGGCTGAGAAAGCTGGGAATGTACAGGCTGGAAAAGGGAAGGGTGAGTGGAGACCTTCCAGTATCTGAAGGGGATACAACCAAGCTGGAGAGGGACTTGTCATCAGGAACTGCAGTGACAGGAAAAGGAGAAATGCGTTCAAATTGGAAGAAGGGAAACTTAGGTTAGAAATACAGAAGGAATTGTTCCCTAGGAGGGTGGGCAGGCCCTGGCCCAGGTTGGGCAGAGAAGCTGTGGCTGCCCCTGGATCCCTGG
>JAWWTY010000123.1:72404030-72420955 GCA_035222235.1 Margarornis squamiger
GGCACAGGGGCACAATCCCCCCTGCCTGCCCTGCTGCCCACGCTGGGGGACCAGCCCAGGGCACAGGGGGGTCTGGGCTGTGAGTGCCCAATGCTTCCCTAAGACTGAAGGAAGACCATGGACACCTCTTTTCCCAAAGGAGCAACGAGCAAGAAAATGAAGAGGTGCAGAAAAGCTGCCTTTAGTCCATCCATAAAACCCAATTCCCAGAGCGCCACAGCAGAGCACAGAAATTTAATGGGCAACTTTAAAAATGCCTGGGAAGAAGGAAGGCAATGGGAAAATCCCTTCTTCTGTGGCCCAGCTGCAGGAGTTGCCAACACTTACCCTTGCAGGACCACCAGGAGCCTCCTGCTGGTTTTGGGGAAGAGGGACTGGCGGCCCCCGAGGTTCTGCCGAGCCTCCAGCAGCCCGGAGAGGTAACGCTGGAAATGGGTGGCACTGAAACATTCCGGGCTGTCCATGGTTTGCCGATACACCATCCACCTGAAGGACAGGGAACAGGGAGGGCTGCGATGTTGTGTGTTCTGTTTGCTTTGTATTCGGAACCAACAGAGCAAAAAGGAATCTGACAAGCCCCAAGATTCCGAATCTCTCAGCATCTCATTAGCAGCTCATTCCACTTGAGCCCAGGGGAAAGGGGGATTTTCACTTGGCTTTCTATCCTTTCCAGCATAAGCACATTCTTTACATTACTGGCAAAAGGGTTTTGGTTTTATTTTTTGGTTTGTTGTTTTTAATAAAACAATGTTCAACAGGTTTTTTCAAAGCTGTACATCATTCTGATCACTGTCAGTGAGGCAGTAAACAAAAATGATACAAATCCAATTCAGAAGACTCTGGGCATGAAAATATTTCACTGCAGAAATGGAAAATAACAATGACATTTGCAGGAAACATGATGAAATGTAGGATTACACAACCTTCAAAAGTCACCTTCCATGTTTGCCCTACAACAGAACCACAAAACTGCTCTGAATCAACTGGATAATATCAAGGCACTGAATTAAAAGTGAAATGCAGTGCAGAAATGACTAAGATTAAATGCTGAGGTGGCTGCAAGATTCAAAAGGATAAGAACTCCCTTTTTTTTTTTTATTTTCCAGCAGCTCTATCAACACACAGAATGAAAAATTCCTCCAGGAGATTAATCTTATTGCCATACAATGGATGTCCTGAATGTACCTCCTGCAGAACAGAAATCAGGTTAAGTTAAAAACAAGGCAAGGATTGTTAATACAACAAAAAAAAAGGGGAAGCTCTTCACTCATTCCCTTCAAGTTGTGACACCTTCTATACTTGCTGAAGGCAGGACTCATTTGGCCCTTCCCAGATCACTCCTGCCTGTTGTAAGCTCTGTGCTGTTCCAGGTACAGTGATACCTGGGGTTTTGTTAGCAGGGAAGAGCAACAAAGAAACCTCCTGTGCTATTTTTCTGTCTGAATGTCAAAAATTTAAGGGCAAATCTACCTGCTTGCACAGTTCAGTGAAATAACTGAAGTAACAGACCCTCCAGGACCTCAAAAATATTGATGGAATTTGTTCTTGTAACGCATCTGTTTAGAAATTGGGTTTAAAAATCCCAAATAATTTAAGCATGCCACGTTGGTTTTGGGTGACTGGTGTAACCAGGAGTGTACAAACCTTCCATGCTCCTTGGTGAAGGTGACAAGGAAAGCACAGAGATCGCTGGAGCGGCATCCTGGCAGCCCAGTGATGATGGTGATGATCACCTGCAAAAACAGGGAACAGCTCCAACATTGGAAAGGAGCTACAACACCCACACACACCTCGGGCATCCTTTCTGTTAAAATCTTAAGCCTAAACATAAAATGAAATGGCAGGAACCACAAAAACACTGGAAAAGACACCAAATAGTTTGTTTTCTACAATGAAAAGGGCACATGCAAGTACATTTTTCTTTCTTTTTTTAAACACACGTAGTTAAACCAACCTTAAAGTCAGATTTAAAAACATTCCTAAGGGTTCTGAATGAGTTGTTACTATGGGCTCTGAAGCAGAGCCCAGGAAATAAATTTGCCACCACACTGCAATATTCCAAGAGAAGGATTATATTCCTGCTGCTTTGACTTTCTTGCTTTCAGCAGATTTCGAATGCTGGGAAGTTGCAAGGAAGTATTTTCTCTGAAAATGCTATTTAAAGCACGCCTTAAGTTGGCCAATTGTTATTGCCCCTATAGAGAAAGGAGTGTTCTACAGATAATATCAGCAAATGTTAAATATCATGTGCTACCTCCATGCTATTTAAAGGACTTTTATGTTCCAGAGAACAATTCAGTTAAATTATTCAGCGATTCACAAAAACAAAGCTGCTGCTTTAGGGCGAAGCCTCTCTGGACATTAGAGAAAACTGCTCACTTGAAGATTTACACCTCATTTTCTGCCTCTGGCTGAGAGGCCACTTGCACTTCCAGAAGATTTAAGTGGAAAAAAATTCAGTACGTAACCAGAAAAATCAAAGCAGAGCAATTTATTCTACGAGACAGACTGGAAACCAGTTCAGTGGGTACTGGAGTGGCACTGGAGAAGGTGGACACCCCTCGGTGCTTTCATTACACTACAACAGGCTAAATGACAGGGTATTTGTTAAATATCCCACCCCAGGAGTAACTGTTGAGTTGTGTTCTTACCTTCTCCCCCTCTGCTTTGCCCTCAGGAATGCTTTCTGCCTGCTGCAAGAGCACAGGGAGATGAACTCTCATGACTGGCTTGTTGCTGACGCTGCTGACGGTGAAATGGCGCACAAACCTGGCGAAAAGAAAAGGCTCCTTTTCTTACAACCACCAACAGAACATTTCATTCACAAAAATAGCTGGCACATTACTGAAGTAAGATCATTAAAAGGTCAAATTAGAGAGGAAATCATTCATCCCACAACAAAAATATCTCAAGGCAGCATTATTTAAGAAGCCATTTTTAGATGGCTGTAACATCCAGCAAAATAGCTTTGTGTCATTTCTGACAAAACTCATCCCTCGAACACGAAAATCATTTCTCACCTCTCCAATTCTGGAAGGGAAACAGATATTTTCAGCTCCCTGCATCTTTCCCCAGAAGGAAAAGACAAGGCATTAAAGAGCTTCTGAACACTGGAATGCCTAAAAAAGCAAATTAATTAATTGGTTAGTTAAAGGAGAAACCTAAAAATGTATCTTCTTTAAACCACATGGCTACGTATGAAATGGTACCAAAAAAATCAAGTGAGTGTTGCACTAAGAATGCAACAATTCCCTTTTGAGTTATCAAAATGAATGAGCAACAGCTTTTCTCTGACTGCAGCCCACAGTTCATGTGGCATTGCCCTGCACTGCCATGAACTTACAGTCTCTTTTGTTCCACAGACAGGAATTCTTCCTGGACAACCCTTAAAGATAATCCTGAGCTTGTCTGGTTTTGCCACGAGGAGAAAACCTGGAAGAAACCAGAGCTGTGCATGAGCATCACCACTGTCCAAAATTTGCTTTCAGTTTGTTTAGGGATTGGGTTTGTTCCCATTTTCACTGGCCATTAAATATTGCACAACACTGGTTTTGCTGCAAGAACTGCCCAGAGAAGCTGTGGCTGCCCCTGGATCCCTGGAAGTGTCCAAGGCCAGGTTGGATGGGGTTGGAGCAGCCTGGGCTGGGGGAAGGTGTCCCTGCTCATGGCAGGGGTGGGATGAGATGGTCTTTAAGGTCCCTTCCAACCCAAATCATTCTATGAATTCAAATGATGGAAAAAACTCTCCACAGGTCAGATTTTGTAACCTTCTCTCTGGCTGGACTGGGAGTGCCCTAAGAGTAACTTGACTGAAAGGGTTTAGTTTTCCTTGATAAAAATGTAGGTGTTCACACCCAAGTGCTGAACAGCAGGAACTGAATTCATACAAGTCTCTTTTAAGTAATATTGCAATTTTCATGAGGTGAAATTGCAGCAATCACTTGTAGAAATTTAAGCAAAGCTCTGCTGCTCCCCAAAAGCAAAGGGAGCCCTTCATTTCCCCAGGGACTGATGTTTTGGCTCCCATCCCACTGCTCCAGCCGAGGCACATTAATGTGACTGGCACTGGGAACCCAGAAATCACATTCAGATGAATCACAGTCGTGGCAGGGTTTGGTATTTCCCTTCTTTTCCTAAGGAAAGGCAACAGCCATTGTCATTTTTCACAATAACTTTCTGCAAGACAAAATAACTGGGGGGACACACACACACACACACAACTGCTTTCCATTAACAAATCAGCATCACAAACACAAGGGTAGGAGATAAAACCCATCAAAGGAAAATATTCTTCTGATATTACCAAAGGCAATAATGCTTGTGCAGAAGGAGCCAGGCAAACAAAAAAAAGAACCACTTCAAAACACGTAGGAGAGACTGAAAGAAAAGCCCAGGAGGGATGGAAGGAAGGAATGGTCAAGGGAAAATTGTATTCTGTAGGAGGAAAAGGGTTAGGGATGAAGTGAAAACATAGGTCAGGCAAAGAACTCAATGGAAATAATTTAATGGAATTTTGAAAAGGAGCTGCTGTGGCTTTAGAGAAGGTGAAGGCAACAAGAGAAATCAACACATCCCAAAGCCTAAACAGATTTTCCTCCCATACCCATTAGACTGGGGATGTGAAAGGTTTTGTGCCATCCTCACAGATGTGCAGATCAGACCAGCTCTGTGTGCTTCAAATCCTGCCTTTAATAAACCCAGATCTGGAGCAAAGGGAGCTGCCATTCCCTGTTTCCAGGAGGTTTGGAATACTGAAAGCACAGCCCCAGCAAGTGAGGTGTCCTGCCAGGTAATTTAGAAGAGTAAAACCAGCACCTGCATCTCAGGGAATCTTTGTACTCTGGGAGACTTCAATGGCACATGGAATTTTAGAAAGAATTTGGGTGGAAATCAATAAATACCTGAAGGCAAATACTGACAAAACACCAATAGAAGTTTCCAGGGCTCACATAATTGTGTGCACTCCATCTGATGGAGAGTTTTTGCTCATGAGAGAATATCTTGAAGACAAAAGATCTGTTTTATCTGCTTGAATCTGAGCAAAGCAACTGGTGTGGTGCCAGCTGAGAAACTTAACGTGCTCAAACTGAGCCTCAGTGCAGAACTGTGCAGCAAAAAGTGAATTCTAAGGAGGACAGGAATAAATAGCTCCAAGAAAAAGCAGCAGAGCTGGTTAGGGAATGCCCTGGGACATCCTTTGCAATGAATTTGGGAGACTGAAGGGAACTGACAGCATTTTGGGGAGCTAAGCTGGGAGATGCCTCATAGAAAAGTAAATCTGCTGTGAGAATGCAAGAAACATTCTGGAGGAAATGGAAGGGAAAACCAGGAGGAAAGTTAAGTATAAAAGCAAGAATGAGCATGGAAATGTTTCTGAAATCAGCTGGAAAATCAGGGGGTGGCAAGAGAGAAAGGACCTGAAGGTCTGTGTGTCTGTGAATCCAAGGGGACCTCAGAAGATTTTCAGAGCAGAGAACTGTTAATGTCTCTGTGCAGGAAACAAACACCCTGATCTCAGCCACTACACGCAGTTTGCATGTCCACAACACTGCTCAAAAGAAAGGACAAGGTTTTATAGGCAATCTATATTAAAAAGGATGTGGTTTTATTTTCTTAGGCCAAATAGGGCATGAAACCCCTGAATATCTCAAAGAAGTGTGCTGGGAGAGAAGAGAAAAAGAAAACAGATATAAAAGCAGAACTAAATAAAATAGGCTGAAAATCCCAAAGCAAACAAACAAACACATTCCCAACCATTCCCAGAGTGGAACAGTGGGAGGACTCTAAACACTTAAGATAAAAGGAGGAGACATTTTATGGGGCCATTAATACTACTCCCTGAGCTAGGTGGTCTTTCCCAGTGCAGTGTGATGATCACATCCCAAAAACCCTTGTGAAGGCCTGCAATCTCCAGGCTCGTTTCCTCAAAAGCACTATTGTTCCAAAGTGCTGCTTATTGAAAGCACAATGCACACAGAGAATAACCCAGTGCCATATGGGAGCCTTAAAGCCTTCAGCAGAACCTCCCCAAGGATCCCAATCCCAGGGTGTCTGACCACAGAAAGCCACACTCTGCCACTCCATGGGATTGCTGCAGCCAATTACACAGCAGTGCTCCATTGAAATGCAGCTCCCAGGAAAGGGGCTGGCAGAGCACTGGCTGCCTTCAGGAGGCAAATGGAAGCACATGGGGAGCATTAAACTTCACAGGCACCATCACCCCTGCAAATTCAAGTTTCTCACACGTGCAAGTTCCTGGGATCAGGAGCAACGATGTGAACCTGGGAAGGTTCACTCCTTGATAACCTCACAGGTCACACAGAGAATCAGTTCCTGGTTGGAAGAGACACTCTGGTGATCTCAAAGCAGCAGATTTTAGATTGATTTGGTGATGAAAAGGTTTTGTTTGTGAAGAGTGATGAAGGAAAAACCTTGAACTTTTTCTGTGTTTACTCATCAGGAAACCAGCTTTAGTGGCTCATCTTCTGTGAGAGATAAAGCCCTTCTCTCTCCAAACTCAGTGAATACAGACATCACCAAATCCACCCTCGTGTCTCACCCTAAACACACGGAGCAATCAAGTGGTTCCCTCCACCCAAACCCATCTTTTTTTCCTTTACCTGTGAGTAAAAAGCTTTATAAATCTTTCTTTTGGGGAAAAGTGCAATCATCAAAAAGTTGTTCTTGGTATGGAATTCAACTGGTAGATGAGGAAGCAGGGAACTTTTGAAGTCTATGAAGAGAGCAGCAACAACACTGTTTGAATCCTAGAAGAGGGAGGAATAGGACAAGTTATGATTAACAGTTCTTGAAAGTGAAAAAGGCTTAACACATTAAAGAGCAGAGATGAGAACTACTCCAGCCACAGCCAGGCATGAAGACCTGAACACTTCCTGGTTTCCATGGCACAAGGATGGAGCAGAAGAGTCAACTGAAGCCTCTTGGAGCACCCCTCCTTCTCTGCAGCTACTGGAGATAGAAGTTAAAAATAAAGGATCTGAGACAGTTCAAAGCACCTAAGTTTTGTCTTGTATTGAAGAGAAAAGCCTGCATTTTGATATCTGCTCTTCTCCCCCACCAAAAACTGTTAGTTCCTCTGTTAATGCTTCCCAACAAACTCTCCTCCATCTATACCCACATGTCTCTGCCACAGAATGAATTAAATGCCACCTAAAAAGATGGCAAGTTTGGTGCTAGTGCAAACTTCTTGTCCCTGCTCTGGAGTTTCTGACCTGAGAGGACCCATTCTGGAACAAGACACAACTCTCAGGCTTGTCATTCAAAGTGTAGTCCACTGGCATGGTGGAAATGTCCTGTTGCTCTCAGACTCTTTAGTGAGCATAAATTTTACTAAATGTCTTGCTTTTTCACCTGAATTGCCTTCACCTACAGGATGTCAAAGTCCCCAGGTTGTGTCTCCCTCCAGTGTACTGGGCTCAGGTTGTCCAATTTTGGCCTTGGATTGCTCAGGTTGTTTTTGTTTGTTTTGTTTTTCCCAGATTAGATGCCCCATCCCTGGAAGTGTCCAAGGCCAGGTTGGATGGGCTTGGAGCAACCTGGGCTGCATGGTGGCCCATGGAAGGGGGTGGCATTGGATAAACTTTAAGGTCCCTTCCCACCCAAACCATTCCATGACTTTGTGGTTCTGGATTTCAAGAAAGGCACTTCTCCTCTGCCAGGATGCCGAAGTGGTTTATGCTCAAGCTTTTACTTGTAACTCTTTTCACACCAAAGTGGTGGAAAATGAGGACAATTTGGCAGCATGGAACACCCCTGGGAAATGGGGATTCCAGGCCTTAGGGTTCAAACCAGAGACTGAGCTGCATCCCTTTGCCTTTCAACACAAGCGGGCAAAGAACTCAGCGTACTAATTCTTGAGAAGGCTCAAGTTGGGGAACTGTTACATAAGAATTTTTATAAATTCAGAGACATTTGCAAACAGAATCTTTATCCTTTGCTGACTGAGGGATTAATTATAAAAATAATCCTCTCAAAGTCATTGAGGTGACTGAAGAACACAGAGGAAACATTCTCCTAAGAGAGAGCAATTTCTCTTAAGAGAAAATGGCTTTTGGAACAGAACGCACAGATCCTGGATTCGGCAGGATGGCTCAGAGATTTCCTGGGAAGCAGCTGAAAGGCCAACTCATACACGCTGCAATGTGCATGTGAAGTGTCCAACAAATGTGCTCCTCCTCCTGGAAATCATTTGGGCTTCCACAAATTGAAAAAAGCTGCAGAGCAGCAGCAATAATCCCCACGGCCGTGACGTGAAAAGGACCCTGTTCCAGCTTTTCCAAGACGTTCGTGACGTTGTGAAATCTAAATATTACTTGGTAATATTCGCTGATGAATGGCCAAAATCTGCCCTGCCCTCTGTGCACTCCATGTCCAGTTTCTCAGCACATGCTGAAGCAGAAAAGCAGACATTTTCAAGTTCAAAAGCAGAACAGGGTGGGAGAGCTGCTGAGAAACTGCATTCTGCATCACTTCAAGCCTTTGGATCTTTCCTTTTAATCCCAGCCTTAAATTATCCTTCCTTTGCCATCCAGTAACTCTTGGAAAAAGGAACTAACAATTATGCTGCTTCTCCTGTCACTTCTGCAGAGTTTAAACCCTCCAGCCCTGCATTATGCCAAGTCAGTAGGACAATCCTCCTCTCTCTGTCAAGGCTTAGGCTCACACAGAAATCTGGCTGTGGTTCAGCACTGATGGCCAGGTCCCAGAAATAGCAAGTTTTATGAAAGTGAGTGTCTTGACTCAAACAATAGAAGGAAGGTCAGTGTTAAAATAGCTTCTTAAACTACAAGGGGCAGGCAGTGATGGCCAAGAAAAGGCAGCTAAGGAAGGTAAGGTCTCTGTGCTGTTGTGTTTTCACCTCAGTTGAATCACACACTGGGGTTGGATTTTACTGCTTGCCTGGATTCTAGGATGAAATCACACCATGCTGCTCGAGGGCACTGGACAAATGGGCAATATTGTACCTGAACAGAAAAGAAACTAAAGGAAACTCATTTCCCCAGTGTTTAGGCAACAGTAACCAACCCAAAGAATCTCCTTTGCACTCCAAAGAAGGGATAGTTAATCCAGAGTGGCTGCCTTGAGGACAAACCAGCTGAGCTGCCACCATTAACCTCTCAATTCCCACTGAACCACAACACTGCTCTGCTGACCAAGTGAGGGATTCAAATAAATGGGCATAAAAGCAGCATTTCATCCTCCAAAACACCACAGGACATCAGAATACCCTGAACTTTCCTCTGTGCATCACCTCACACTGCTGGGTGTTTTATGAACGTCATGCCCAGTGAGTTTTCTTTCAATCAAAAGCAATTCCCACACTATTGACACCACACTACTAACCCAGACTAATACAGAATTCTCTTTACTCAGTAATCACTAATTTGTTAAATTAATCAGCACCAGAACTGTGGAGATTTGCATCAGTTATTACAGCTGTACAGACACAGATGTAAAACAGAAATAAGAAATTCAGCTGAAACAGAAATTTTGCACCAGCACTCTGCAGAATCACTGTCAAAAATTGATCAAAAGTTTCTGGCACCAAGAAGAGAGAAAACACTCACCCCATCATAGAGGGAGATGGAGCTCATGTGGTTCTTGGAAATGGAAATGCTGCCATGGTGGGGATGGGAAAAGAGGATGCCCTCAGAGAAGAAGTACAATTTACCTGGAATGAAAAAGAACTGTATTAGTTATAAATGGATATTTCAGCACCTCCTGATGGAGGCCATTCCTCTGTGAGGAGACAAATCCGTGTTCTTGCAGGATTTATATTCAACAGGCAGTACATTTGAGTGCAGATTTGGAATAGTATGTGGAGAGCACAACCATTCCATCTTTCCTGGATCTCTCTGTCATGGAATCACCATTGCATTTGACTTCATTTCACCCCCTGGAGCCACTTGTCATAAACATTCTGAGGTGGTTTTTTTTTAATTTAAAAGGCAAAAAAATTCCATCCTGTTGAATTTCAAACTTGCAGAAATATAAAACTGGCAATGCAAGAGCTCAGGAAAAACTTACATGCAAAATCAGTGCAAATTTAAACACTGAACAAATTGTTTAAGTGGAAAAATTAAAGCACTGTATAAATTTGATGTAAAGGAGAACATTAACTTAAAATGAAATTTTAAATTAAACATTAACTTGAAATTTAAATTAAATTGGACATTTCATTTTAAAGTTTAACAGTTTAAATCATCCACTTGAACATTATAACCATGTTTAAATATCCCATTTAAACATTATAACAAGGTTTAAATTTTCCACTTCGACATTATAAAAATGCTTAGATATTCCCCTTAAACATCATAACAATGTTAAAATATTCCACTTAAACATTATAAAAATGCTTAAATATTCCACTTAAACACCGCAACAAGGTTTAAATTTCCCATTTAACTATTTATGACATTGAAATGTTGGTTCTGAACAAACCTGCACGAAGGAGAGCAGCTGAAAAATGAGCAACAGCAAAACTAAACTAAAACACAGGGCTGGAAGTCCTTCTCTCACTGAAGTGGCACCTAAAGGTCCTTGTGCCACCTACTGTAACTGTCCAGCCTAAAAGCCATCCAAACATTAAACTGCACAAACCTCCCCCACCCCCCAAAAAAAGGGAAAAAGTAAATTGCTCCACTGGGGCACAACCAGGAGGTTTTAACAGAGCCTAAAACAAGTCCATTCCCTGGTTGTTTGCTGAGGGAACATGTGCCCACAGTAGAACAGCTGAGTATCATGTTCTGCATCCAGCTCTTTATTTAAAATCTGACCAATTAGAGCAAAAGCAGATTGCCCTGGGGGAGCTACTTTTTAATTGCCTTGTACATCATTTATCTCAACACTGCATAGATAAAAGCTGGAGATTCTCCCCTAAAGAGCATCAGCTTGTGCTGGGAACTTCATGTCAGATGTTCATTATCTTCTGCTGCACATCAGCACTGTGACAACACCACCTTCTCTGCACATCAGAATATAAAAATATTACCCCTCAAAAAGTATCTGTTGGTTCAAGGCAAGTGAGGGAAAACCCTCCTTAACAATCCTATCAAATTGTATTGATAGGATCTATCAATCTTTAGTTGTATTACTGGGATATTCGTGTTCCTTAAGTTCTGGAAGGAAAAGGCCCCAGAAAACAAGGAATTATCCAAGATTCTTGTGGGTAATTTTATGTCAGAAAGCAGTAAGAGGTTTGGAACTGAAAAGGCCTGAGCCCAAAGGGTTCAGTGACACCTGAGCAGCACTGAATTCCTGAGTGGAAATGACAACGGGAACACGGGAACAGCAGGTCAGCTCCAGGAGGGGGTTGTGCTAGGAAGGAGCAGCTCCAAGGCTCTAAATGAGTGTGTAACATCCCCTCCTACATCACAGGCAGTGTGAGAACACATCTGCCTTCACTGCCTGAGCTGGAAGGACTGCCATGCTCAAGCTTTCTAACCTCATGTTCATACAGACACAGAAAAGGCAGGGGATGTCTGGCACATCGTCTACTAAGGACAGAAACAACCACTTTGTGCACGTTTTGAACATTAACTAGGGAAAAAAGCCATCTCCCAGGCCTGCAAAGCCTTGCTGTCCATCAGGTAAGAGCCCCATGTGCCTCCAAGGCAAGCCTAGAGGAATCCTCCTTCCAGGACCAGCAGTTTCAAATAGAGGTTGGGGATAAACAGAACAAAGCATGGAATTTAACAGGAGAGAGTTACAAAGGCACATGCAAAGGAAGCTTAAGAACAGTTTGGCTCCCCAGAAGTATGAATCCCAGAAACTGTGTCTCTCCACGTTTAAAACACAACACAAAAACCACCAAAAGGAATAAAAACAAGAGAAAAAAGAGCCCAAGCACCTCTCACCTTCTGCAGGCATGGCCTGTGCATTGCTGGAGCAAAGATACACTCCATCCCCTCCGGTGAGTAAAGTGCCCAGGAAAGACTTGTCCTCCTAAACAGGAACAAACACACAGCAACATCACACACTGGCTCAAGGACTAACCAAGGCAAGAACCATTTCTCATGGTTTTGCTTCAGGAGAAAAGGTTTTCTTTTTAAAACTTTAAAATCAGAGTTTTATGCTGCATGGATACAGCAGGAAGAGTGGAAGGATGATTTTTAAGTCTTCCCCCCATTTTGGCTTTGCCAGCAGCTGTGAAGTTCCAAGTCACTGTCACAACCACAAAGCAGAGCTTTTAGTCTTTAGTTTGTCCATCTACTGAGCTAAAAGTGTATTACAGGAAAATAAATCTACTCCTAATGAACATTCCTGAGAACCACAAATTCAACCACAAATGTGAAACTCATGCGATTTAAGATGTTCCCAGATTCCAGATTCCTTTTTCTCAGAGTGTTTTCCTTTAGACATTTAGCAGGCTAATTAAGTTAAAAGAAAGTTGCATGGAGAGTGGCATTGAGTTGTGGGGGTTTTTGGAAACACAAGAGCTCCAGGAGTATTGTTTAGTGAGACTTCCATGAATTTGTAGTTTCATTAGAACTCTTTTTGCTCTTGGGTTTTGTCATTCCTTGAAATAAAGAAACCCTCCAACTTTTAAACACAATATAGTTTTTGTAGGTCAAAGTTTGAAAGAGACAGGGTAGAACAGGCAAGTCGTGTAGGAGAGAAATAACACACATAATAAAAGACAGTTTGGTAAGAGCTCAGGTTTTTTAAGTAGTGGTTCATGAAATGGTTAAACAAAAATGTTCAATTTTACCTTCAACACGTGCTGTGCCTTCTCGGACAGTTTCACATCACTGTCTTCAACCTGGAGCCAGAAAGAGTTTCCATTTGTAGTGTGATTTATACAACAAACAAAGCAAGGCTAATGTTAAATAAAACAAGTTCAATAAAGCCAGTCTAATGTTACATAAAAAGCATTCAGGAAGTTTTGAGGCAAACAAGAATCTTGGGTCCCAGAGGCAGGTAAGGCCAGGTTTCTGCTCTTAACACTGTGTTACCACGGGACCAAAAGAGTTCCTTGCAACACATTCTGCCCATTGAATGGTTTTATGGACTAAAATACTCTTGTATAGACAGAGAGTAGTGTATGCCATCCAGTCTTATTTTGTACTACTGGTAAGTCATGGCTTGCCAAAGGGCAGAATGTTGCCCAGCTTTATGAAATTCATTGGAATTCCACCTCTGACCCAGTGCAGCACATTAGAGGTCTGGAATCAGACCTTGTCTCCTGCTGGGGTCATCTGAAGTGCCTCACAACAAGCAGACTTTTCAGAAGTTACCCTGTGTGCTTGTACAGGCCCTTAGCCAGCTACAAATAATTTCAAACCTGTGTCAGGAACGGATCCGTAGCCTGTTCCCACTTACCAGTTTTTCACTCCACATCCCAACTCAAATCCCAGACTGGATTAAGGCATTCCCAGCCTGTTTCAGTGCCCAGGCTCTGCCCTTCTCCTCACCCATCCATCCCCCCAGACCCGGTGTCCCTGGTGGAGCTGTGTGTGAATACACCCTGGTGTGCACTCACCAACCACGAGGTGTATCTGGGGATGCCCGCGGTGAGGATGATGTGGCTGCTTTCTGCAGTAATGCTGCCATCTGCAGGGAAACGTGGGAAGCAAAGCAGGAAAACATGGAAAACACCTCCGAGGGCATCAATGCCAACCTCACACCTCACCCCACCGTGCCCACTGAGCTGTGATTCCACCCACGTGCTTCAGACTGCCCAGTAAGTTGCTTTTCAGAGTTTCTGAAGGATTTCTGTTGTTGGTATTTTAAGGCTTTATGAGTGTTTAAGTGAAGGTTTCACAGCAGCCTTCCTGTGCTCTGACATACAGAGCTGCTGCACAATTCCAGGTGTAATAGGTGTGTATGTGATTCGTGCCACTAGGGAAACAAATGGATTTATTGCACCCTCATAAAACAACAAAACCAACTGTTCTAAGGGCATCAGTTTCCCTGAACCTTTATCAAGGAATATCTGAATTATGACAGGGAATCTGTCAAATCACTAAATCCTAAAATTGCCCTTGTCACCCCTTTATCAAGGAATACCTGAATTGTGGTGGGAAGTTATCAAGACACTAAATTGTACATGACTCTCCAGATTCCTCTGCCAAGGAATACCTGAGTTATGGTGGGAAGTTATCAAGACACGAAATTGCAATGTAGTAATTAACCAGTTGTAAAAATAATGACTTAACTGTAGCCATATAAGGAGAAGTCTGTAAAAATTCATATATATACATGTTATATGTATCAAGTGGCTGGATAAAAGGCAGACACACGTTGTACCTGGGACACGAGTCAGTGGAGCGAAGAGTCTCCCTCGTGTCCAGGCCTGTATTGCTCTTATCATATAATAAATCTTTTATTATCAAAATTCATTTGGTTGAGACTCTGTTTCTCACACACAGAAACTCTGGTTTATTTTGCTCTTTAAGTGGCCTTTTCCTGTGCTCTCTTTCCCCCCAAAAGTGTTCCAAACCCACCACGGTAAGAGCAACAACATGCACTGGAATCCCTCGTGCCCTTCCATCACAGCAAAGCCAACAGAATGACAACAGTGCTGTAGGAATTGAAAATCCTCACCTTTTTCTTTGACTTGGATGTGTGATGTCAGGAAGGACTCTGAAAACACCACAGATCCCAAACAGCCTCTGCCTGTGAGCAAGTCTGGAATGTCAAATACCATCATGGATGCCTGCAGCAATGCCAGAGGTGGAGGGAAGGGAAGGGAAGGCAGAAATTGAAATATTTCAAGTGAAACAGCAAAATCTGCATGTTTTCAACACCCTAAACTACCACTTCTAGACAGTGGTGCAAAGTGTGAGCTCATAAAGCTATGTTAATGTTTTATTCCAAATTCCATGGTCTGACTTAGTATTAAACCTGTTTCAGCATCTGAAATCTCTCTTTTCTCCCCTTACACTTGTGTTCACAGAGAGAAAGATCTCAGCACGAGCCAGAAACTGCCACTTGAGCTCTATAAGAATAATAATAATCAGAATAATGATCACAATAACAGCTTACTCACCGTTTTGATCAAACTCAGGCTATCCTCGTTATCTAATGGAATAATTCTAGAACAATAATAATTAAAAATTTAAAAGTCAGATCATTTGCAGTGACTCCACAGCAGCCAAATAAAAGCTATTTCATTTTAAAATAAGCTCTTATTTCTGTAGGCCACTTCAATTAGACAGTGTGGGGATTAAAAAGCACAGGTCTGTGATATCAACTAAGTTAAAAGTATGTTTTTAAAAGGAAACTCTTAATGAGCTCATGGTGTTTCTACTCATTAACTGTTAATAAAATTGGTCTGCCCAATAGGTTTTTTAAATTTTTCTGCTGTTTTTAAGGTTCCACCAAATTACAGGTATGAAATCACTAAACTATCTCATCCACAAAAGCATTTAGCAGCACATTTTGTATGAAATAATCAAATGCAAGGTTCTCTCAGAAGTTCCAAGAGAAGAAAAATAAATTTACTGTGGTATAAAAGCACTAATTAATAACCAGAAGTGTAAGAGAGTGATACAAACCTCCCATGATTGTTCACAGCCTGAATTTGGAAAGCGATTTTGGAGCTGCAGAACAGAAAATGCACTGGTGAAAAACATGGCTTAAACTTCCACACATGAAAAAAATAAGCAGGAATAGATTTAAAGTCAAATAACTGCTAAAGTGATTAAAAAAGCAGCAAAATGCAATACTTATAATTCTTTTACAATTATGACTGCATCGTGAAGTGGTTGGCAGTCAGTTTAAAGTTAATACTTGGCATATTTTTCCCCCCAAGAAGCCAATGCACTGAGAGCTCAGTGAGTGCCCATGTGAAATACCCACCGTAAAGCAGATCTCAGCTGTGCCAAGCCAAGGGTGTCTAACACAGCCAGGAGCACCTGCTCTGCCACCTCCTTTGCCTGCAAAGGGGAAAGAGAGAATAAACCCCCTTCTCCCATCCTTCCAAATCCCAGCACCTACAGGAGCACCCCTGAGATGAACAACAAACACACCATCACTAAACAGGACCACACTGAGGCACCAGGCTAAAATTTGCCCTTTCCCAGATTTTATTTGCCTTCCTAGGAGATCAGAAAAATTCGTGAAAGATGGAAAAACAACTGGAGATGGATAAGAGACACATTGTGACATGTCTTTTTTTAAACACATTGTGAAATGTCTTTTTTTAAACAGACTTTTCAGAGACTGGTTGGAGGCCACGGGCTGAACACGGTGTTATTCAGATGAAACACTGAATTATTTGGGGGGTACATTTTGGTTTGCATGTCATGGCCCACTGTGAGCAATCCAAATCAAAGGGACAGAGGGAGAATGGGGGCTTCATTTACCTTGGATTCAGTGGAAGTTTTAGCATAGCACTCAATGCCAGCAAGCACAGCCTCTACAACAGCAGAATAGATTTGCGACAACAGCGTACTGAAGAGAGATACAAACACAACATTTACTACACACGGAGAGTTTGCTTCCTCCTCTCTCTAAAGGAGCACTTTTCCTCTCATTGCACAAATCCCTGAATAAGGAAGGGGTCCTTTTTCAAATAAGTGGAGAAGTAGCTTTATAATTAAGCTCCCGGGCTAAGAAAATGAAATTAGAGCAAGGAAATGGCTCGAATTGGGTAGTATTTTGGGGAGATACCTCCTGAGACAAATGTACCCCTGCTCAGTGGAGAATAAAAAATGTGCTTTACTGTTGACTCTCACTGCATTGTTTTGGGAACTCCATTTAAATCAATCAGACCCCTTGGAATGAGCCTTGGAAAGCCAGCACACACAATGCCCCCAGGATAACCTGATGACTTGCCCAGGTGAGGACATTTCTGAAGGCACTCAGAGCAACAATCTGGCACACACAGACTGGGAGAGCTGGGGGGTCACCTGGAGAAGAGAAGGCTCCAGGGACACCTGAGAGCCCCTTGCAGGGCCTAA
>JAWWTY010000123.1:72421086-72451052 GCA_035222235.1 Margarornis squamiger
TCCCTGGGAGTGTCCAAGGCCAGGTTGGAGCACCCTGGGCTGGTGGAAGGTGTCCCTGCCCATGGCAGGGGGTGGAACAGGATGGCCTTTAAAGGTCCCTTCCAACCCAAACCCTTCCATTATTCCATGACATCCACACCACAGCTTAGTCCTGTTCCCTTCTTAAAAGGGAGTTGAAAAGAATTGCACAGAATAAACCAAAGTTGGTGAAGCCACAAGTGACTTCCAGCTTTTACATATTTATAGCTCCAGAACAACTGGAAAAAACCACCTGTGTCCAACCAAGAAACATCAGCCTCAGGATTAAAAGATCTGTAAATTGACCAAAAAGTCCTCCTTCCCCAAATTTTAACTCCTCTCATTACTCCTGTGCCACTGGTAGGTGTTGAGGGAGGGGAAGGGGGAGGGAAGAGAAGGATTCAGCATCTAATCCATATGCAAAGCATTCCTGAAGGATGGAAAAACAGCACCTGCAGCTCCCAAACATGGCCCAGCAGGGAGGGACCTCAAAATGCACCAAAGCCTAACTGTGATCATCCCCCAGAGCACTAAGTGATTTAAAACTGAACCTTCTTGCTACTCTTTCAGGTTTCTTCCATGTAATTTCATGCAGTACCATATGCACTTAATGTATTTTCAGGACACTGTACAGGAAATGTTTCTGATTTTTCCTAACTCTGCAACCATTCCTCTTTTCCCTCCAATTCCCATAAAGATTTGCAATAAAACATGCCAGTGGGCAGTGCTTTCCATTAATCATGAACAGCCAATATTAGTGTATCAGTGCAGTTACTTTATTCTTCTGCCTGCCTCAAAAGTTTAACAGTAACAATGCAAAACACAGAATGGCATTTACTTAAAAAAACATCCTTAGAGTCACAGTCACTTTATGCACTCTGGGCTGCAGTTCTGCTTCCTAAATACAGCCAACCTTGGACTGAAGAGTGCTCATGAAATATATTTTATTTCACTTTTCATTTTATTGGAATATATTGACAAACGTAACAACCAGTTACAGGACTGAAATGCAAACCCAGCCCAAAATCATGAGCTGAGGTTTGCCCAAAAACCTATTTATGCAGCTGTTGTTGAAACTAGATTATCTGATCCAATCCAGAGATGCTCCCAAGGAAAAGATATTCTTTTTAAAATACTGCCTTTATCAACTGCCCCTGCTTTGTTTAGAGCTTCTGAGTTGGAATTTAGTACAAAGTCTTTTAGAGGTAGGACAAGAAGTGTTTGAGCAGAACACACGTGCACGAAAACTCCCTGCTGGATTTCAGTTTAAACACACAAATCTGCTGCTCAGTGCAGCAACTCCACTTTTATGGCTTTGAGAACAATATTAAAGTTCCCAAAAGTCAACAGCACTTGGTATTAAAGCACTGACACATCTTTAGTGTCTTGCCAAACCAGGCTCCTGAAATGATCCCAACTAACAAGGAGGACAAAACCTCTAAGGAAAGGTTTGGTTTATGCAGAGAGAGAGCAGGAACAAGGCAGGTTATCTATGTTCTACAACATGCAGAGCAGTGGACATGGACATGGAGAAACACAGTCTCATTTTAGAGCTTCTCAACTGAGAAATTCACTTTTATCTAACTTTAACCCACTGAATTCTTTTCCAAGTGTGACTGTTCCCTGTTGGCGTTTCACTCTAAATCTTACACATTATGTAACTTAAACTGCTCTAAAAATTCCTTTTCCTTCTGTCTGTAGATGATGCTCCCATTCAGTTTGAGATACTTTCCCCCTTGGTATGTAGGAAGTACCCTTAAAAGTTATTCAAGTAACTATCAAGATAACTATTTCACTAAAATTGAAGCCAAATTTACTAATCCTTCCTCTCCTACTATGCTGCACAGCAGAAGGGATGTCACACTAAATTTCTAGTTTTGCTCACTGAAATCCTCCCTGAGCACCTTGCCTTTGAAACCCTCTCCCATGCACATTATTCTGGGTAAAAATGTGTCCCTGCAAATGCCAACAGCCACTAAAAGCAGGTTTGACCAACTGCCACGAGGGAGAAAGAGAGGAGAGTTAAGGAATAACACAAAAAGTTGGCAGCTTACACTTGGTCAGCTTGTTTGTGCATCTCGTTGTCATTTCCTGGATGAAAACAAACAAAAAAAAGGGTTGGTTGAAGCACTTGGAGAACATTTTTGGTGCACATTTCACATGCCATTTATCCAGGCTTTTATGTCACTGCAGTTGGAGTGCAGGGTTAAAGCAGAGCAAAGCACAGGTGAACTTGGATCAGGGCAGCCAAGACTAAGACTTGCATCCCCCTGGATGGCCAGGACAAAGCAGAAATAGAGCAAATACATCCTTAATTCCACTCCTCCAAACACCACCTTTTCAGCTGTTTTCTGAGCTGGTTATGGTTTCAGGACATACAGTAACCTTAGGGGCAGACTTTATCCATGGACTCCTGCAGCCATTTAAAAAAGGGAATAAAGTGGGGTTTAAAAATTGCACATGGCTCCTTTTTATTTGGGAAGACAACTTTATAACCCACTATATTGGGCCCAAACTAGAGGAGAAAGGAAATCCTAAAAATTTGAAAAATAAAATTTAAAAAATTAGAGTGAAATAATTTCCTTTATTCTTTTCCAATTCCTCAGTTATCTGGGCATAATAAATTACTATATTTTTGGAGACTTTTTTCTATGAACCTGTATGGAACATGGATTTAAATATTTGCACAGTCATATCTGACAGATTTTATGGGTAACACTCCCATCTGAGAGATTTTATCCACGAAATCTGCTATGACTTCCTGCACTGCCTACAGAACCACACAGTACCCACCACTCCTGATGCTCATAGAGGAATCAAAGCCAGCTTTTAATTGCTACAAATGTTACATTAATCAAAAGAGAGTATTTTTAATGTACTCACCCAGGAAAGGAACGTGAGTGGCTCCAAAAAAATAGGTCCTTGAACAAGCCAGAGGTCCCTTTGGAGACACACACTGCACTACCTGGTAGTCAGTATTAATGAGACACAAGAAGACATTAGCAAAGCAAATTGGGGCAATAATTAACAAGAAACTAAGTTCCCCTTAAGGCCTCTAAGCACTGACATACTACAGGAAGTTTACAACACACACGGAACCAGAGTTTGAAAAAGGAACTTACGTTTTCAAAGGTCTATTTCACTTTTGCCTCGACCTGAATGGTTGAAAGACTTTGGGAAGGAGATGAGCTCTGACTTGTGTTTTCAATTTCCTATGTCAAGTGCTCTTTTCATGGAGAGGAAAGTGTGTCACGTTCCCATAACTATGCTGGCACTTGGTCTTATTGACTATTTTCATGACACCCTATTAAAACAGTATCACCTGTACCTGGAAACAAACCACCTTTTTAAGAACAGCATCAGAATGTGAGGACAACAGATGGAGCAAGTACATCAGAATAAAACTGCACTTGCATTTGCAAAGGCATCAAATGGTCTTAATGTTATGGAGGGAGGAAAAGTCACAAGTGTTTTTAGAGAGAGAGGAGGAGGTTTCAGTGTGTCCAGAACACCCAGGTCCATCCATCCCTGAGCCAAGTGTAACTTCAACATTCCTGGGACACCACAGAGAGTTTCATGTTTTCCTCAGCAGCTGCTGGAGCACAGGCTGGAGTTTGGATGCATGTAAGAGTCCTGGGGCTAGTCACAACAACCTGTTCTATTAGCAAAAAAAAGGGGCTTTTCAATTCTTTTTCAAGAAATGGCTAAGAGATCTGACTGGAATACAATCTGTGTGTCAGAATTAAACACACTGTAGAAGGTTTTCACTTCAGGACTAATGTCCTCACAAACAGCATTGCCCTCTCCCCCACCCCACATACAAAGTGTTAAAAAGTTGTATTTTTACAGAAAATAAATTAACTCATTCAGTGCTCCCTGATTAAGCATTCAGTATTTTAACTTGGAAGAAGAAAGAAAGAGAAAATTTGTTTCTTAAACTAATTGTCAAGCTAATGGGTTTTTTTTTTATGTTAAGAGGAATATTTAACTCATGGAAGGCAAGCATAAAAAATACACAAAGAAAGAGAAAATCTTCCAAAAAAAGAGCTTGAAAACCTCAGGTAACTACTCCAAAGCCTTACCATATGCTTGGCAGTGCTGCCACCAAGGCCAGTGTTTCGAACAAGGTGTCCTTCTGATGGAAAATTGAAGTTCCCAGAGTTGAGGTTGTCCTTAGTGGAGTGGCTGCCAAAGAGGGCAAAGGGCTGCCGGCTCGGGCTGAGGAGGAAAGAGGGAATCATCACCAAGAGACTTGCAGGAAAACTTCAAAGCAACAATTGAAATCAAAGTTTCCAAGTCTGATGGAACAACTACTGAGTTTTACTGGAGTTGCACAAAGCATCCCATCGCAAAGACCAAGCTCCAAAGAAAAATCTACTTGCACTGAAAAGTTGGTGATTCAAGTACAAGGACATATCTCAAGGTTGTTTTCAAATTATATTAGAAGGGTTTTTTTCTTCTTTTTAAAAGCAAATTGCCTTGAAAAGCTGGTTAGGCTTAAATTCAGCATCCTGAACAACCCGAAATGACTGTATTCAAAATAAGCAGAACTATTTTGGGTTTAGCTCTGGCTTTGGGCCCAAGACTCAGCTGGAGAGGTCAAGGTTTTGTTTTTCTTCATTTCAAAGCAAACATGAGGGGATGCTGCAAACACTGGTTTGTTCCAAATAATCTGCAGAGGCATTAAAGTAGCTAAAAAACCTGGATTTGACTCAAAACAGCAGAACTTTGGGGTTGTAACAGAAGACAAACCACCTTCCTCTTGCATTTAAAACCCTGTCATGGAATCACAGAATCCCAGAATGGTTTGGGTTGGAAGGGACCTTAAAGGTGATTTAATTCCAACCCCCTGCCATGGGCTGGGACAACTCCCACTATGCCAGGTTGCTCCAACCTGGCCTTGGACACTTCCAGGGATGGAACAAGGGAAAAACAGATCATATTAAGAAGGCACAAGGTGTACCAGCTTCTAACACAATTACATTGTGTATTTAAGAACTACAGGATTAAATCCTGTGAAAATTCGACTTATCCTTGCAGGAATTACCTTTGCATATTGTTCTTTTCAATAGGCAAAAATGAGATGTGATACACTGAGATGGTCCCAAAAGGAATTATAACTGATTCCTTATGGCATCAGGGATATGGAAATAACATGCTGAGGTACTCCTGACACCATGAGTTCACAGGGAATAGTGAGTAATACCTGTTATCTGTTATATGGCTTGAGATCATGCCGTGACTGAAGTAACTTCTGAAGGGCTGGAAAGAATAAAAATCCCTGATTAACAAGGAATAGACCAGAACAGAAAGCATGATACACCTCACTGTGATTAAGAACTAACCTGAACTATGTTTCTCTTCAGGAGAAAACTCCTGAACTCTCAAAAACTGCTTTCAACCTCCATTAAAAACAAAACCATCACTAAGTGTGTCACCTCATAAAATCCCAGAGTGGTTTGGGGTGGAAAGGACCTTAAAGCCCATCCACTTCCAACTCTTACCATGGGCAGAGACAACTTCCACTCAAAAAAGCAACCAAAGGCTTCAAAAGCACCAGAAGTCCTGTGCTAATTCCACCCAGGCTGCGTGTTCCCCTCAGCTATGTTTGAGATTTGAGATGTGCAGCTCCACTTGTTAAGCCCTGCACGTGCCAGATTCCAGAAAAATCAGGGTTAAACCCACCTACAAATATCTGCTGTGTGGGTACAAATCAACCAAGGTTGAATTATCAGTGAGCAAACACTCCACTGAATTACCCCAGCAGTCCTAAGCCATCATACCACGGATTTTTAAGGTGGGTGGTGACTTTAAAAAACCCCAAACCATGGGTTTGTACTCCCCAAACATGGAAAGTGAGGTGGAATAAGGAAAAAAAACCACCCTCATGCTGAATCCTTCTTGTTTCTGCATGGATGACAGTAGAACTCCCAAGGATTCCTGAAGCAGACCTACCTCCCCTGCCTGAGATTCTGAGAGCTCCAGAATGAAGGGGATTTCAGTGTCGAAATTAGCAAAAAAGTTGGTCCACTGGCGCTCAAAAATCATTAGATCCTGAAAGAAAAACATTCAACATTAATTCCCAAGGCAAGGGTTGGACCAGAGAAAGGAAGTCAGAGGTGACATTTCACTGTGCAGCACAGAATACAAACTGCCTAATGAAACAATAAATACAATAAATAGATTTAGGGCTTTGCTGGATTTCAGGGGGTCTTTTTTTTGGGTGTTTTTTGTTTGTTTGGGTTGAGATTTTTTGGGGGGAGAGAGAAAAAAGTAAAGCAGAATAAAAAAGGAAGGTGACCGCAGGTAAATGCTGCATTCCAATTAATTTTAAAAAAATCAGAGACTCAATAAAAGGAAATGAGTGTAATGTTGATAAAGGGGCCTTACAGAACTGGGTCATTTTAAAATGCTCTCAAGAGTCATTTCAGTCCCTTGTCACCTACTAACATAGAAGATGAGATACATCCTGATTTCAGTACATATTAACCAAAAATAAAGAATTAAACATAGACCAGCTTCAAATGCTCTTCAGATCCTCACTGAGAAATCATTCCTAAAATGACCAACTTCTATGAAATTAAAGTTGTATGAAAACCCCACTTGTTAATTTATGCTTTCAGAACATTTGAAGTTCATTTAACAACAACTTTCAGGTTTAAACCTTCAGAAATAGGAGAAATAAGTCTGTTTCAGGGCAGACTTATTAGGTGTAGGAAAAGTCCCAAACATTTATCTCACTTCCTGAAGTATCAGAGTGATTATTCAGCCTGAGAGTCCTGTAAACTCTATGACATTTTAATTTCCATTACAGCACAATTGGTGTAAACTAACAGTGTTTTATTAATAGGGGATAATTATTGCTGAACTTGCCACATATTAAAAGCCTAATTTGCTGCCAAGCCAGAAAGTCATAAAACATTAACACCAAAATAATATATACTGATAGTCATAAAATATATATACTAATAAATTATAAATATTAATACACACTGCTTTCTCCTCCAGCCCTGAGCATGGCATTAATGTTTGTATTTCCCAAAGCACCAGGGCAGCCACTGAGTGTCACTGTTACCCACTCAAAGGAGTTCCAACATCCTGAAAAGGGCTTTTTTTTCCCTGGAAGGAAAAAAAGTGCTTTTTTTTCAGCGGCTCTATGTTATAAGGGGATTTTTTCCTCCATCCGTGCTGCAAAAGGAGGATTAACACACACAAACACACCAACTGTCTGTACTTTGCACATGAAGGTCACATGCTAGAGAAACTTTTAAGGGAGTTTCAGGCAAATTAAGAAATTCAAGGAGTTCAAGGCAAGTTGGTTTAGTGTTTTGCAGAGTTTGGGGTAGATTTGAGGAAAGGGACCCTGCAAGCAACAGCAGGCAGAACCAGTAGATTAAGCCCATAAACACTGTTAAAACCAAGCAAAATCACAACAATTTTGCTCTGTGCTTACACAAACTAGGAGTTGATTCAGAACATTTCAGTGTCAGTACCTCAAAGAGCAAATCCTCCAAGGAAACAGGATCCATTTTGCTGTAGGTCTTCCACAAATCAACACTGACATCCATCAACTGAAAGAGATTTCCAATGCATTTCCATGAAAAACAACATGAAGAAGGGCACAGGTGCAGTGCCACAGCCTTGGAGCTGCCCCAAGAGTCCTCCCTAACCCTGACTTTAGAAATATTTTTGCCCTCCACGTTACAAGATGAGAGTGCAGTGGATGCTGCTGACACTCATCTCTTCCAGTGGGGCTTGGAAGCAAAGTTCTCTTTGGATTTTTCAAACAAATAATTTCATAAAGTTTTTCAAACTGAGTTAACAGCAAAGAACCAAACTCCAAGGCTACTCAACCTGCACACATTCTTACTCTAAACTAATGTAAATTTAGGTTGTGCAAATTTAACTTAGTGATATCTCCTTCCAAGTAGCAGGATGGTGCTCCTGAGAACAATATTTAAACATATATTCTGAAGGGACACTTGTATCTGAATGATTTCTGCATTTGCAGGGTGCCCCACCACTCACTCAATTAAAAACACAACACTGGCTGGAATTTTCCTAACCCTCTGCTTTAGAGCTACTCTTGTTACTTGAATAATTAGGTTTGTTAATAATGATTTCCCAGGCATCACTTCCATTCACCCATCAGGCACAGCAAATTACAGCATCTTGACCAGCTCTGACTGGTGCAGTAAGAGAGCAAATGTCCTTAAATGACTGGAAAAAAATTCCTAAACTATCCTTAGATGATATTCAAACCTAACAGAACACACAACAGAGGGCAAGTCAGTTTGAGGAGCCAGAAATGCACCAAAACATGCCCTTTTTAATAATGGCAGAAGTATTAATTTATAGCTCCTTTTAGAGTATTTCCTGCCATGGATTGGTTTCCTCCCCCATCAGTGACACAGAGCAGCTGCCTGACACAGAACCTCACACAAACACTGAGGTAAAGAGTTAAGAATGTTATTTCTCACTTGAAATCCCCTCATGACTTGAAGGAGGAACAAAGCAAGAACTGACTGAACTGCCAGAGCTTCCAGGGTTACTCTTAAAAAGGGAGGCCAAGAACTTTCCCTGCTCCTTTTGCAGGAGTCAGGAGCGCTCCAAGGACAGTGTGGACTCCCCTCTGTCTGTGTCACTCTGTCTGCACATTTTTTTCAAAGCCTCCAAGGATTTGTGAAACAAACTGGGGTGATTAAAGGGCAATTAAAGACCCAAACAACTCCTGAATGGACAGTCAGATTTTCACTGGCTGATTTCAGGCACCAAGAAGGGCTGTTGATACTCCTCCACAAGGACGCCCTCTATTTGCACTCTGTATTTAATGGTTTTGGCACAACAAGGGGTTACAGTGCCAGTGATGGAATGAAGGAGGGAAAAAACCCTGAGGAGAGGCATCAGTGGGAAGAGAACAGTGCTCAGAGAGACACAGACTCACAGAGCACACTTCTGAGCAAGCTCTGACAGTTCTACATGTGATGGCACTTTAACAATGGTACTATCAATTCTTGGGGGGTTTTCCAGCTGTCACAAGCCAGACAAAGCCTATTCTGGCTGTAAAAACGGAGGAGTGACAAGAAAAATAGGACATCTGCATTGCTGTGGCACAGGCTCAAGAAAATGAAATAAAAGACATTTCAAACAAGTACATAAACACAAAGCTGTTCTCTGAGGATGAAGTCAGAGTAAAATTAATAAATGGGCAAATCAATGACACAAGTTGCTCAGAGTGCAACAGCAAATCATTATTAAATCTAGCAGCAAAATAATTTTGACTGTTGTCCTATTCAGCAGGCTCTGATGACCCAGTGAGAGAAGTAGATGCATCTCTTGTGTCAAAACCAATGACCCAACAAATACAGTCATTTTTTATCTTCTCAGCTCATCTCAAGGTGTTTGTCACTAACCAGCTCCTCCTGCTCTGCTCCTGAATATATATAATCCATGTAGGAAGGTCTAGAACCCACTGGGAAGGTCTAGAACCCACTTAGCAGAGGTAAAAAAATTGGCTATTGGTAGATTGACTCTAGAAGGAAAGAAAAGAGTTCTGTACCACACCAAGGGGCTGGGAAGGATGACCAAACAATCCTGGTTTATCCAGGACAGAGTTGTTGTAGCTCAGAACAGCCTCTCACCAAGACTGTGCTGTCTCCTTCCTGGCATAATCAAAACTCAGCTTCAAAGCATCCTGAAAAACTTCATCCAACTCATGAGCTCACTTGAGCTGTGAGTCAGGACTAGATGACCTCAAAAGGTGCTTTCCAACTGAAATAACTCCACGATGAACTGCTGCTTCAGCAAGGAAATGAAAAGGCAAGTGCTCACCTCATACTTCATGGTGAAGAACCCGTCGCCCCCGATGCCCTCCAGCGCAAAGGCCTGGACGATGGGCCACTTCTCCACGATGAACATGTCAAATATCTGCAGGTGCCCTGCAAAGGGAAGGAACACAGCAATGTTCTCCCACAAACCCTGCCAGTTCAGCTTTCTGGCAGGGCTTACAGTGGTTCTGAACTCACAGAGGATCTCCATTCTCCTGTCTTTGTACAGCTTTAAGGGAAAAGTGGGGTTTGTGCCAGTGGCAGCTTTTGGAAGCTCCACACCCCAAATTTTATGCCTTTTTCTCAGGATATTATGTCTCCTGGCAAACTTCATTTCAAAACCAGTAGCAAACTGTGCCCATTAAAATTCAGGATAATAAACAGCAAGCTTTGCTTACTCCAGTTTCCTCAAATACTTCAGTAAAATACTGTCAACATCACAGAATGGTTGGGGTTGGGAGGGACCTTAAACACCATCCAGTGCCACCCCTGCCATGGGCAGGGACACCTTCCACCAGCCCAGGGTGCTCCTACCTGGCCTTGGACACTCCCAGGGATCCAGGGGCAGCCACAGCTTCTCTGCCCAACCTGGGCCAGGCCCTGCCTACCCTCCCAGCCACCAATTCCTTCCATCACCCCCATTTAATCAGAATTTTAAATCAGGGGAGAGGAAAACTGTTCATCCTGGCATTCCTTGGTGTAGCTGCAAATCAAGTGAAGTGTGATTGTCACCCTTAAGCCACACTCCTCCTTAACACAGAACCCTTATCCTTCCTCCATGCCCTGACCCATTAATGACCTTCCAGGCAGTCAGAGCATATCACCCCTTCCTCAAGGGAAGCAATCAAGAATTAGGAACAAAAAAAGAATGCAAGATTGCACTGCTGAGGCTGCAAGTCTGGCTCCAGATCCCAACAGGAAGCCCTTCAGGGCAGTTCTTAAGGCAACTCACATAAGGAAATGTTTATTCCTCCCTTGCCTAAAGGAAGGTTTCTCTGGAGCTCCCACCAGCACAGAGAACTTCTGTAGCAGCACAACACACTCCTCTGAGTGCAAATCATTCTCTGAGTGCTCAGCTCTCAGGCCTTCCAGTCCTCAGAAAGAAATGCAGCTCTTAAGGAAACACAGGCTAAAAGGAAACTCCTGACACATTTCTGATGCTTATTTGTTACCAGAGGCAAGGGAATCTTCATTCCCTGAACCTGGATGTGCAGAACATTCCCACTGTGGGCACAGCCCAAGCCAACCTACCCTGGCAGCTGTAGGGGATGCCGATGCGGCTGCAGTCCCGCACCATGTCCACAAAGCTGGAGATCTTGAATTCCTCTGCAGCTTCTTCATCTTCATACTGAAAGAAGTCATTTCAAAATCCAACAGGGTTAGGCATGCCCTGGTTTGTTTGGCAGCAAAGTCAATATGCAGCATGTAAACCACTAAAATGTGACCTCCAGCTTCCAGAAGCTAAAGAACCTCTGTTACTCCCTGTTAGAAATTCCATCCTGGCAAGGATGTACAGAAATCCTTCTTTTAAAAAACTTCAGAGCAAGGGTTTTAATAATGATATATGAAGGCATAACTGCATACTTTATTTTCAGCTTTCACTGAAGACTTTCAGCATCATCTACTGGATTTAAAAAATGAAAAGCTATTTTGAGAATACCAACTGATGTGCCACAAAAAAACCCAAAAACATGCCCCTGAGGAAAAATGATCAGGACACAGAATAAGGAAGAGCTGTGTGAGGGAGAGATGTGTTGTAGGAAAAGGAAGAGGAGACACCACCATGCAAAACTATTTTGCTGTTTCATCACTGAAGTCACCTGAAGACTTCAGCAGACAGAAGAACAAGTATCATGGCCCAGAAAAGCATAAAAACTACACTGAAGACACAAATCACACTAAAATCATGGTTCTAACAGAAAAACCACCTGGAAGCACACTGATTTTTATCTGGAAAAGTACAGTTTAGCAGCAAATCTGGAACCAACCCTGCTGGGTTCTTCAAGAGTCACTTGTTTTCTGAAGCAAGATCAGAAGGCAGTGCTGTTTTGCCTATTTTATTTTATTTTTATATACAGTGCTCTGAACTTCTTATCAAGGCAAATGACATGATTATGAACTTCTTGTGTTTAGCTCCTGTGAGCTTCAGGGTACACCCAACCCATTTATTTTCAGAACAAGTTCTTTTAAGCCAAGCCTGATTTAAGATGCAGCCCCAGTTCCTCCATGGCCCTTCTTCAATCCCAGGAAGCCAGATCAAAGTTGCAGCTCCAAGCCAAGCCCTAAACAACTGCCTGTTTCTCAAGGCTTAAAAATGCCATCGGAATAAGAAGCTGGAGCTTGGCAGGGTGCTAAAGGCTGCTCCCAATCTGCCCTTGCAGGAATAAAGACAGCCATTACACCCCAAAATTTACTGCGTCACATTTCAACACTTGGTCCTATTGGGACATTTTGAAAATGGGCATTTTTTAATAATATGAGAGGGTTTTTTTCCCCCTTAAGGATATTGCCTGAAATTCCTGTGGTCTAGTTAAAAGCAAGTAGGAAGAAAGGTAGGAGAGGCTCCAGGTAAGGCACTGCTTTATTTATTTCTAAAACTCTTGAGCTTTTTTGGCTCCATTTTTACAAACGTAAGCAAAAGTTATTTCTATCACTAAAACAAAAAAAAAAAAAAGGGCTTAAAAGCCACTGCAGGCAATCCTCTTGTAAACAGGATGCACTTAAAGCCTGACACAGCAAGGTTCTGTCTCTCTCTCTGAAGCAATCTGGGAAACAGGCAATCCTTATACATTGGGAATGTGACTGGAAGTGCTCAGCTCATTCACCCGGAGCAGCAAAGAAGTAAAACTGCATTTTCAGCTTCAGAAACCGAACCTTTCCCTGTATTTCCACAAATAACAAGGCTTATGATTTACCTTTCTGGTTACATGGCTATTTCAAGGCAGCACTGTGTGATTAAGGTGACTGCTTACCACGATAAATCATATCAAAGCCCATAAGCAGATGGAGCTTAAAATTCAATAGCTGAGATTGCAGTTGCACTGGCCACAGGGTGGTAGGAACTACTGCACTCCTGATTCCCAAACACACGTGTTTCACACCACCAGATTTGCCCTTTCAGCAGGGATTCTGGCAGCAGAAGAGCCTTGTGCAGCCAGGCTTTGGGTTTTGCTGCAGTGTGTTTTAACCTGTAGCTCAGTTGTTTGTACCTTCACAAGAATTATCCCTCTCTGCAGCACTCGTGGGACTGTACTGAGAACATGCAGCCAGTTTGGGGATCCATGGACCACAAAGACATGGACAACCTGGAGGGGGTTCAGTGGAAGGCCACCACAAGGATGCAGTCTTGATCCCAAAAGGAGAGACCCAGACTTGTTCAATGGCTGGACCTCAGAGCTGCCTTCCCACACCCACCAAAACATGATGGAGATGGTGAAGCCAAGTTCTGTCAGTGGCCATGACTTAAAACAAGAGAGGTTCAGCTTTGGCAAAAGGAAACCCTTTATCACTGTGAGGACAGTCAGGAAATGGAGCAGACAGCCAAGAGAAGCTCTGCAGCCATCATCCTTGGATGCTTTCAACATCCCTTGAGTAACCTTATGTGATCTCACCACTAACCCTGCCTGAAGCAGGAGGTTGGACAAGTTGATCTCCAGGGGTGCCTTATAACCCAGAACTGTTTCCTAATTCTGTGATCTAAACTATCAACCAGCCACATAAAAACACAATCAATCTGTCATGAGCCACATCTCCTTCAAGCTGGAAGCTCAAGGGAACAAAAGGTTTCTCTCCTTGATCACCCTGCTCATTCTTGCACCACTGACACTGCAGGCTCCAAACCCACTCCCTGAGTAAGATTTCAGTGTCATTCTAAGTTAGGAAAGGAGCTACACAGAACTGAATTTAGGGAGAAGCATTTCCAGTCTCTCGAGGTGACTACATCTAGACAAACTATTTTAATTTCTAACTCCTCTAACAATACTTCAATAAACATAGTTTTTCTAGAAGACCTTCAATGTGAAATGCAAGAAGAAACTTGTATCACACGTGGTCCAGCAGAAGCGAGGTTATTAGTTCTTGAAAGGAAGAGCTGGGAGTTAAAATGAAAATATATAATAAAATTTCTAGATTTTCAATGGCTTTCTAAGCTGATCTGTTCTAACATTCTAAAACTACTGGCAACCAATGCATTTAAACACTGCCTTGGCAGCAAACAAGGCTGTTGCTGGAACTCTCCACGTTGACTGCGGTACTTGATTCAGATTTTGCATTTCTCACAACCCACATGTTTTTCCTCATTAAAAGATCATTGACTCACGTCTAAACAATAGTAATTAGTGGGAGAGCAGAGCAATTTGTCTTCATGCTCCAACAAATAAAAGTATTGACAATACATATTCTTCTTGCACATACTGGCAAATGATTAATCCCCTCACAGACACAGATCACTCGCCTGTGGAGGATGAAAAAGAAAAAAGGCTTCTGGAAGGAATGTCAAAAGAAGTTCCACTTTAAATATCAGTTCATTACTGAGTCTTATCTACATTCATTTTTCACTTACCTCATTTTCAGTCAGACAGTGAAAATGCAAGTTCCTCCAGTGTGCCACATAGGGCAGAAGATGGTTATAATTCACAGGGTTGCAGTACAGATGAACACTGTCAGGTTTTATTAATATGATTATATCTGCAACGAGAAGAAATATTATTCCAGCATTAGGACTCCACACAGTGAATTATATGGGGCACAAAAAACCCTCCCAGGATGAACAGAGAACACTTTTTCTCCCCTGTCCCTCATTAAAAGAAAACTGTTGAACTATGTGAATGCACAGTAACTCCTCATTTCTTTTGGACAAGAAACAGTTGGCAGCCACACACAGTTCCAAGCACAACAGCACTTGTTACAGTCCCAGACAGCTGTGGGGTTATTCCCAAGCCTTGCACAGCACTTGCATCAGCCTGTCCTGGGAGCAGCCAAGAGGGTCAGGAGGAGTCCTCACAGAGCACTTCCAGAACTCTGAACTCCAGCTGCTCTTGCCTGGTATTACACCAGAAAGTTGCCCCAGCTCAAATCTACCAGCACAGCCTCAAGGGGAGATATCCACAGTTTGATGCAAATAAAGGGAATAATAATCTAGGATCAGGGTGACTGGCCACCTTCCAAATGTTACAAAGGTGAGTTGGTGTGCTGAAGTGAAAAAGAGCTCAAGTGTTTTAGAACTGCAGAGGTGTGATCACACAGTAGTTAATAACAGGTACACACACACCAGGACTGAGCTAATGGACTCTGTTTAAGTTTACAGCATTTGGGGGAACTTGAGGAGCATAAAACATATGAAATATGTCTTTCACTGTTTAAAAATGAGTTCTCCAGCGGTGTTTCCAAGAACCACTTTCAGGTGTACAAACAACATGAGATTTAATGACTCTTTTGGTTTTCTCTGCCCCTTTTTGTGCTCATCTTGCCCCCAGGAAGGCTGAAGAGCAGGTAAAACCTTGAGCATGTTCCTCACCATCAAGCACCTCCTCGGGGAAGCCTGTCCTCTCGAAGTCGTTGTTGTTCTGGTTGTACAAGCCGAAGAGCAGGTAGTTTGCCAGCTCCCTGCAGCCTTCATTGTACCGACTGTCTATTCCTGAAAGACCAAAACCACGTGTCAAATGCTGGGTGAACCAACACTGCACACCCCAAAACTTGGTGTTCTTGCCCAAAAAGAGAACCTTAAAGCACGAGTGTTAACTCAGCTCCCTCAAGGAGTCAGGAACACTTATTGCTGTTGAACATACTGGGACAACAGGGGAAGGAAAAGGAGCTTTGAGACATTCAGAGCCACCTGCTGACATCCCACTTTTGACCTGAATCCATGCATATTGCTTTAAAAATCAAATAAATTTATCTTTCTGCAGTGCTCTGCATCAGAAGGTTCATTTTAAATAGTAATTCAAACATCTGTCTGGATGCAGGATGCATTCTAATTAATATGTTCTTGATTGAAGCTTCCTAACAAACTAATCCTGTGACCCAAATCTCCTGCTTTAGAATACATGATTAAACATTATCTTATCAGTGTTATGGTGCAATCCCTGAGTCACCAGAGCCAGCCCAGACTCCTGACAGCCCCTGAAAAGATGTTCTCACAAAACACAGGGTGTGTAAAGAGCTTCCAAGGAAAGCCTTTTCTGGTCCTTGGGACAATCAAATGAAAACAAGTGAAGATCTGGAGCATGAAGAGATGAAAGATAAGCACAAAGAAAGGAATGAGGCTGCAGATTTATAAAGGATTTCCATCTCTCTGGATGGCAGTCACAGTCATCATTCCTCATTCTACTGTAATAATCCAGTTTTCCCCACAAGTAAAACTACAGATGAAGCAGCACCCTCAACATCCACATTTTAGAGGCCACCAGTCTTGTCTGCCACGAAATTCCTCTAACTTTTCCTACCAAGTTAAATTAGGATACAGTTGAATGGTTGCCAAAAATTCAGGATTTGTTACCACTATCCAAAGGAAGTGTCAGGACACTGATAATGTAACAACAAAGCCTGAACATCAGGGGTTCAGGACTTGATTGGAAAGCCAAGAGTCACCTGAACTTACCAGAAATTGGAACACACCTCAGGTTTTCCTAATTATGCTCCTTATTTCATGTTTTGCTTCAGCTTTAAGTGATAACCAGATGCTGTGTCTGCATCCAGCTACTGAATGCCCCATCTCCCTTTTTGTTCAGTAACTGGCCTTGGGATAGCTCACATGTATTCCCAGGGACCTGATACTTGGAATAAGGCTAAGTAACAGGTAAATTTAGTCCCTTCAAATTCACACATTATACCACTGCACTCCCTGGACTTGCCCAGAGAGGTTTTGGACTCCCCATTCCTGGAGGTGTCCAAGGCATCCCATGCCACAGGGAATATCAAGGTCATCAAGGTAATTCAGATCATGGCATGGATAAGGCTCAGCTAAAGGATGCTCAGACCCTCTCACTCATCTTCTCTCCTGCTGCAATGTTGTCTTTGCTGTGCCAATAATTTTCTGCATAACTGATTTCCCTGGATTTGGGAACTCAGAGAGAAGACACAAAAGAGGGGAGAGAGAGGACACACTGTCCCTCTATTTTAATCACATTTCCAGCCCCATGAAAGCAGGCAAATCAACGTAATCTGGAATTCAATGGGACTCAACACACTGATATTGCTGCCAAAAGCCTCCTGTCGAGGTGGGATTTTAGTTACAAACAAGTGTGGAGACTCCCTTCATCCAGGAAGCAACTGTCCCATTGTTCTAGGAGCTACATTTCAATGTAATCAGTCTCCTTGGAATCAGCTACAGCCTTGGAAAGCCAGCACATACAAGGCCCTCGAGATAATCTGGTTTACTGATTACTCGCCCAGTTGAGGCAACTTCTGAAGGCCCTCAGAGGAGCAACAATCTGGTACAGACAGACTGGGAGAGCTGGGGGGTCACCTGGAGAAGAGAAGGCTCCAGGGACACCTGAGAGCCCCTTGCAGGGCCTAAAGGGGCTCCAGGAGAGCTGGAGAGGGACTGGGGACAAGGCCTGGAGGGACAGGACACAGGGAATGGCTTCCCAGTGCCAGAGGGCAGGGCTGGCTGGGATATTGGGAAGGAACTGGTGGCTGGGAGGGTGGGCAGGCCCTGGCCCAAGTTGGGCAGAGAAGCTGTGGCTGCCCCTGGATCCCTGGAAGTCTCCAAGGGCAGGCTGGACAGGGCTTGGAGCACCCTGGGCTGGTGGAAGGTGTCCCTGCCCACGGCAAGGGGTAGAATGCGATGATCTTTGAGGTCCCTTCCAACCCACACCACTCTATGATTCTATTATTATAAGTTCTGGAAAATCAGAAGAAAAACGAGGAACTGTCGATATTTTAGAAAAAATAGTTATGATGTCACCATCACTTGACAAGTTTGAGGTTTTATGTGGGTGCACCAGCTCATCGGGCTTCAAGCAGAGAAAACCTTCCAAGCCAAACCCCAAAGCCCTGCTTTTCCACTTAACGACAGAAGAAGGGGAAGAGAAAATACAAAGATACTAACAACAAGGGGGGCAGCTGATAAGATCAGCTCTTGTCAGGACACGGGTGAATTTAGTGCTTTGCAGAGCACTGATTTAACATAACCCCATTAACTCCGCGGAATATTTGGGCTTTGTGGTTTGTTTGGGATTTTAAGCAGCCAGCACAGACAGAAGCTCTGTCGGGGAGGCTTTAGCGCTACCCTACAGAAACATATGGAGCTGAAGGAACAGATAGAGCCAGCGGAAAACACACAGGAAAGGAAACAATGCCGCCGATAAGATCCTCCCGCGGGCAGAGCAGGAGCCCGGAGCAGAACAATGGGCAGGGCCATTAATTAGGAACCCCCGACGCCTGTCTCCAGCCGAGCCGGCACTTCGGGCACTGCTCCCAGCCCATCACACGAGTGTTCTGCCACAAGGACTCAGGCCCCGCACACGGAGCCATCCCTGCCCCTTCCCCTGCAGTCAGGGCTCGGCGGAGCCCATTCAGTTTGGTAAATTGGCATAAAACTATGGGGCCAAACATGGGGAGATGAAAAAATCCGTCTGCTCATGAGATAAAGCGGGTGCAAGACAGGAAACAAGCACCAGCAGCGATGCAAAACGCACCTGGGGACCACAGGGAGGTGAGAAGGGAGAGATCAGCTCTGGATATCTGCCCAAAAGCAACAGCACTGCCAGCACAAGTGGCACAATAATCCTTCAAACAGTCTATTTAGAAAGGGAATGGGGTGAACAATTGGTGCAATGCTCTTAGCATGTGGGATAAACCTCAGCAGGAAAAGCTCAGCGTACGAAGGATATAATGGAGAAAAAAATAATAACCTGAAAAAAGTAGTAATGCTTGAACAGAACCAAGAATAAATAAGCTTAAAGATTTATTGGTACCCCGATGCTCTCTGGGGAGGATAAAAAGTAAATGCCAACCTCCAAATTTGTTTTTCCTGTCAGTTTTGATGTCTTTTCTCCCCGGCAAAGAATGCAGGAATGCAACCAGGCAACCACTTCAAAATCAGATTACAGCATTCTTTGAAAAAAATCAGCTGTAACTACATTTAAATACTTGTATCAATAATGGGTCAGTTCTCGTCTCTCTTTGGGAATCTCACAATGCTGGTTTTAATTTCAGTACAAATATTAATGAACTTGAAGCAAAGCTGTGAAAGTTTATATTGTTCTTAGCTCACAGCCCAGCATGAAACTAAAGCTGGGCTGAGGGAAGTGCCTTAACTCAGGTCATTAAAGGCAGCCAAGTGAAGTAGAACATGCACTGACTGTAAAAAAACCAGAGTCAGGAGTATCTGCTTTCCATGCAAGTCAACAGGGCTCAGGATGTAAAACTACATGTTTTTTGCCATCTGAAGCTTGTCTTTGATGACAGATTTAATGCATTTATAACAGTGACGTGCCTGTTTCATGGAAGTTCTGCCAGCAACCCTGCAGGCTCCACGAGCCAGGTCAGAGCAGACAAGAGCCCCATTGTGGGTGCTCAGAGATCAGTGCAGAGCACAAGCCTCGCAGCAGAACTCACTGCCTATATTTCCATACCACAAGTGCTTAGTTGTTAAGAAGTATGGTCTTATGAATGGAATAAATCCTCCACGTGATGCTGAGGATTACACAGAGCAGTTCCTTTTGCCTGGAACACTTTCCCTGAAGCTGTGCAGTATTTTAAGGGGCTGTTCTTTGCTCAGGACTGAGTTCCCAACAGTGTAGAAATACTCCAGTGTCAGTGGTGAGATGGCACAACTTCACATGTACTATGACATTAAAATAGCAGCAAAGGCAAAACCCAAGTAGTTTATCCTGCATGATTAAGTTCCACTGAAGGCTGACACAGTGACCTTACACACCTTCTGACTGTACAGTTGCTACTTAGCCAAAGACTTAAACTCTTACCCTAGAGAATGTGGGATGGGAAGAGTCATGTTGGACACTCTGCATTGACTAAAAGGGAACTAGGTTATATATAGATCCATAAAAACCTCAATTTGTGGTCCAGTAAACAAGCTTTAAGTTTTCTTGCTACATCACTAAAAGTAAAATAAAACCCTAAAACCCCAGGCTGTTTTATCATTTCTTACGCGGAGCTTCTTTAGGGCTACATCAGATTTCTCCACCTTTAACTGTGATACATTATTTAAACAATCACTCCTCAGTCCTTTTCGCTAAGGAATTTCAATCATCATTTCTGAATTCTCCCTTCAGTGTCTTGACACTGATTATATAACAAGAAACCAGAGTCAATGTTACATACAGAAATGACATTAAAGCAGCACAAAACCCCTGTTACTTTCCCACAGCACCCTTGCACATGCTCCTTTATTTCCTACTGCCCTTTCCTCCCAATCCCAGAAGGAATAAAGCACTGAAATCACATGCTGTTTATGTGCCAACATCTAACTCCTAACTGCTTCCTGGGTTTCTCATGCCACTCTTTCAAATTCTTTGCCTGAAATTAGTAAATAGGCTGAAGAATTCTTTTGGTAGAAAAGAGAGCAACAATCAGCTGTTCAATTCCCTGAGAAACCAGGCTGGGGCTTGGGGCAGGAAAATGATCTTCACCCTTCTGAAACTCATGGTACCTTTATGAGTGCAGTGAGAATAAAAGGGGAGAAAATGTAAAACCAACCTAAAATGCAGAGGATTCCATCAGGCTGAGATTTGCTGCTCTGGGTCAGGATACTCTGAATGTTTCGGAGGCGGCTGCAGCTGCAAAAGAAAGAGAATTTGTCCTCAAGGTCACTGCTGGGAAACACCAAATTTGGAGGCTCAAGAGCTGACTGAGCTTGTTTCTTTATTACATAAACTAAGGGGACACTCTTCAGTTTGGGTTTGAAACACATTTAGACCCCATATCCAACCATTCCTGATTATTTGTGCCCACTGAAAGCTGAAGTCCAGAGCCCTGAGAGAAGATAGCAACCTGGAACTATCCCTTCCAACCACGTGCTCTGTTAATCCCTAATCTCCTGCAAAAATTGCTGGTCAGGTTTGCTCTCACCAGGCCACCAGGAATCCCTTTCTCTGCCAGAGCACAGAGCAAAGCAACACGGGGTGGGTGATGCCCACACACCATGGGGGGGCTGCAGGAGCACCAACATCCCAGGAGGAGTTTGGGGAAAATGAGTTTCAGCACCTCTGGCACCATCAGGAAACTTCTACCCTTAAAACACAGGCACATCCCAGACCTGTTCCAAGTGCAACCATAACAGCAGGAACTCTTCCCCCTCCCTGCCCAAGGAAATCACTGCATTATTTCCATAAACCATGATGTTTTTTCAAAATGAACACTCAGGGAAACTATAAATCTATAATACAGCTTTGACAATCTACATTAGAGAATGGTTAAGTTTGGAAAAAACCTCCAAGATCATCGAGTCCAACATTAAAAAGAAGCAATGCCAAGCCTTACCAAATATTTTATAATCAAAGCGAATAGTTTATTATATAAATTCTAATTCAGTTGTTCAATATACATCTTTAAACCAGGGGAAAATTCCTTCTACAAAAGCCAGACAGCGAGCAAGGCAATTTGTGCTTCCAGGCAACATTCTGTGAGCTTGTTTAAATACAGATAAAAGACAAGAAAATTCACTGTTGATATTACTGAATGTGTTTTCTTGTTTATAGTCTCGTTTATAGAACTATGAGCTGCTCAGCTCCAGGAAACAAATGCCTCTTACAGAACACTCAAACAGAGCTAAATTTATGAGCAGTTCAAACAAACAATAAAGTCAGGTCAAATATTTCTAGTTTCATCAAAAAGCAAACAGATCTTTTCAGCAATACTACAATTATCATGCTCTACTTTCTCTGAACGACAGAAAGGTTTTCATTATGGCCAATCCAAGGGAAATCCAACATCCACAGGAAAGGACAGACAACATTTGGGGATACTTTCATAGAAAAAAATCAGTGCAAACCACTCCAGCTTTAATTTTGCCTCTTTTTAGGTCACCTGTTCCAGTTCTGAACCCCTCCATTATTTCTTTTTGCCTCAAACTTCCTGATTCCTATTATTCACTGCACTGGGTCAGTCTGCTGTGTGCATGAATGGATATTTTAATGGTAAATATGGAAACAAAATAAAGCCAGTGATGACAGCAAAAAGACACTTAATCAGGTACTGTGAGATGTTTGGTGATGCCAAGAAATTGGTGAAAAACAACACTGAACATTATGGTGCACATGTTAGCAACTTGTAATTATTTGGGCTTTAAAGCCTAACCTGAAATTGAACCTCACAGATCTCCAAAATTAAAGTTTATCTTATTCTGGGAGATTTCTGACCCATCATCAACCAGGACCCCAAATTAGCTGGCTGAGATGATCCACCATGACACAGAGTGCTTGAATATTTTTATTTAGTGCTAATATTTTTATGCTTCCCATGTCACAAGACCAAGAGCAGAAAAAATCCCCAGACTCTCCCCCTGTGGGCACAAACCAACTGGACTTATTTCATCTGTTGGCACGAAAACAAGCCCACAGTTATTTCAGGACCAGCTGCAGGCAAGTAGAACTGCTAAAGGCTCTGTAAAAAAGCTAAGAAAATGAAGTAACTTCATGTACAAAGCTGTACCTTAGTGAAAAGCTTCTCGACCTGCCTGCAATTCCATGATTCCCAGAGGATCTGAAGGATAGGTTGGCAGGACCATGGGAAAGCACAGCCAAGGAAGGACTTCTGCAGTGACACAACAAGCAGCTTCCACACTGGCTTTTATTAAAATATTTACCATTTGTGAGGAAGAAACTGGGGTCAGAAAAAAGGTTATAACGTTTCTATCTGAGGGCACAAGAGGGAGATTCTCACTGAGCTCCCCAGAAACAGGATGCAATAATCCCTCCACTGCCTGTGTTCAAGGCAAATTTAAGTAATTTTCCAGCCAAAGACAGGGGGTTTGGGACTTTATAACATTTTTAAAACCTCCTAAGCATTATAAACACAGTAGGAACACAAATCTTGTGTTATTTCTAACCCCCCCCATTATTGATCCCTTTCATAAAAAAGGAATTATTAGAACTCAATTTAACAAAGAACAAGGGGACACCCCTTGTAAAAAACTCATGGGAAAAGATCTTCCCCTTTATCAAAACCATTATCACATGATACAGTGTAAATATTTTATTCCTAAAATCATTACATTTTAATTTCAACAGCTCCCAGGAAAGGGTACCCCAAACATGTTTGTCTTTTAAAAAAAGCAGCAATGTTATGAGCCTGTGCAAGGAGACCTGAGCAGAGAAAAGCAAAACATGCTTTACTTTTTTTGTCTTCCTGAGCTCTGTGAAAGCATTTTCTGGCCTGTTCAAGTAAACTGCAGTGGGAGGGAAAAGGGAAGAGGGACTGGGGGAGGAAAGTACCTGCATGTTTGTTCTGGGTTATTTCTTTCCTTCCTTAAAAATATCTAAAGTTCTCAGCTGAAGCTGCTAAGATACTTCTGCCTAGTAAATCTGGGTGTCAGTGCTACGTGCCCTTCAGGAGACAGTCCTGACCCAAAAGGTGAAAGCACAGAGCAAATTATAAGTTCATTATTTCATAATGAGATGCATGACCAGAAAGATGGTTATCTCATTCTTAATACCAAACAACCTTCAGCAGAATGTTTTTCCTTTCCTCATTTAAAGAAGTGGTTTCTGTGCAAGAATCATCTGAAAAAGCTCCTGCACAGAAATATTTTCAACATCATCTCAAGTGTGTATAAATCATTACATTCAAAGGCTGCCATTAAACACAGAAGACTTGTGTGTCTGAAGAAAGATGCCATTCAGAAACAGGGAAGAGAATAATTAGAATTCTTATGACATGCTTTTAAACAATACAGGCTAAACTGTGTATAAAGTCAGAGGGGGGGGGAAAGGGCATTTTCTTGCATTTCACATTAACCAGTCATCTGACAAAAACAAAGAGACTGTCCTGGGAACAAAAATCCTTGTCTTTTCCCGACTCCAAAGCGATCTCCCTGCAAGGGCACTGACTTTTTACTCCCTTTCATTTCACCACAGTCACACCATTGCAAACAGAAACGAGGAAGAACAGCCTCCTCACCACGGGGACTTGGGATGCTTTCCTGGAAGATGTGCCTCTGGATCCACCATATACACAGCCACAATTAAATCTACAGTAACTTGTTCCATTAGCTGTATTTGGAAGCACAATTTCATGAAGCCCTTCTAAGGATGCCCCCAAATCCTGGATTTCAATGAGACTTGGACAAGAGGAGCTGGAAGCTACCTATCTACCCCCAGCCTAGGAGCCAACCTCAGAAGTGGGTAGGAAGCTGAGGCAGGTGAAGAGGGAATTTTTCCAGCACTGTGGACCAGAAGATGCGATCTCTGCATCGTTTTAAGGCAGGATGAGATCCCGCGGTGCTGCGAGGGGCAGCCTCGCCCTGCTCGCCGCCTTTGTGTCTGCACTAACGATCTTGAAGCCATGTGTCAAGTCGGATCAGCTTATGGATCCAAACAACCTCCAGGCCAGGAATTAAAAGGAAAACAACGCTTTCCAACAGCAGCAAAGCTGAGCTGACTGCTGATGAAGGCAGGTCAAAAGGCAAAGCCACGCTTTGGGGTGACAGCTGGCAATAAAGGGTGCTTGGGCCAATTAAGGAGCTGTACCTTGAGGTACTTGATTTTCTGCTAATCTTGGCCCAGATCCAAAAAACAAAACGGGGGGGGGGGAGATAATTGACAATCATTAACTTCTAAGAATTAGTGCTCATCTGTTCACGTCTTCACACTAATTATGCAAAGCACCTCCCTTTACAACAGCGAGCCTGTCAGAGCCTCGGGACAGACACGGCGCTGCAAGGCACAGTCTGTTGGCAAATAAAGGGAATATTAACAACTCCGCCTTTCTCCATCACAAAGAACAAATGCATTTCCTCCCGAATGCCACGGCGTGTCTGACTCTCCACTGAATTCCGTTTATTTCCCCGCAATCCCTCGTTGCTGGCTGGATTTAGGCTGCGTGCAAGCTTCCTTTTCCCTGCCGTCCTAATGGGGCGGCAGCGCTATTAGTTACCATTGATCCCTGCGCGATTCCCGAGGGACCCCCGGCACAGGCTGGCATGGCAGCAGCTCGGAAAGGCTGGCAAAGGGTGGCATGGCAGTGGCACGGGTGGTGGTGGCACATGTGCCACTCCGCCCCCACAAAGGCTCGGCGGGCCCAAAAACCCGCTGAGATCCCTGGCAAGCCCGGGTGAACGCTCACGTTAACATCGCTCATCTTCCCCCAGTGGCTCGAATTGGTTCCCGTTGTCTGCCTAAGACAATGGTTTTAACAGTAATTTAACAGAAAGAAAGACAGAGAATAGAAAGAAAAAATGATTTTTTTTTCTCCCAAATCTCCTTTCTTGTTAACTTGCTGCTACTACCATCTGTTTCCACTCTAGCCCCCCCAAAATCAAGCTGATTTTTCACGGGCCTTTTGTTGAGCTCACAATTTCGACCAGAAGCATTGTTATTGTGTGATCTATCAGAGTGCAGGATTTCCCTGGATTTCCCACAGTCTGACATGCTCACCATCCTACTGGAGCTGTGAAAACAGAAACCAGAAGTCAGACTGCATTAAAGGCTCGCAGAAGTTCATTCATTTCAAAAGCAGGTTGAGATTCAGTATTTAGCTTGAACAATAACAAGATTTCTCAGGTTTTTTTGTTGGGTTTTTTCCTTAGCTCACTAAAATAATTGTTTTATTGCTTGGCATTCACAGAAAGCAATGCCGTTCACCCACCTTAGAATACATTTTTTTAATGCATTTTAGTAAGTGTTTTAACACGTTTTAAAATACAAAATTTTCCAGCTATTTCCCAAATTTCTCTAAAACGAACCTAGGCATCTTGGCTGTAAATAGATCCAGAACCTTTTTTGTGACAGCAAGAAACAGATGTCAAAACTGCACATAAAGAAATTCCAACTCTGTATTTCCAGGACCAATTTCCTCACTTCTTGACTTTAAAAGGCCAGGAATATTTAACTGTGCATTTCAGACCTCAAAGCACAAAAGAACAAGCCTGAATCTCTCCTTCCTAAACCTCTGGAAGTGCCTGATGCACATCAGAAGCTTGTTGAGGGTCTTTGGCACTCCAGCACATCCCAAGAGCAGCACTATTTATTTGGAATCAAATGATGGGCTGCCCCTCACCTACACACCAGGCAGAGCCTTGATGCTTTCTCTGTTTAACAGGGTGATTTATGACTTATACTGTATTTCCACTTTCTTAAGCTGCAGCACATTATTGAGGGCATCAACTATTCTCCCTCAAGAAACGTTCTCACCTGGGAAAAGGACAATAGTTGAAGAGGCAGCACAGGGTGATTGTGCTGCCATCTCTGATTAGAAGGACAAGGCACTGTGTGGCCCTTCAAAAATCAGAAGTTAAACCACGGTGCCTCCAGACTGAATTTTCCCTTCAGAGCCCACTCCTGGACCACAATCTCTGCAGCCCCGTGGCCACACACCTCAAAGATGCTTTGCCATCAGTCCAAGCTGAACAATCGCAAAGGGGGAACCTCAGCTGAAGCTCCGGGGGTGGCTGAGTGGATGTGACAGCTCTCCTGCTCTCCTTGGCAACTTCTTCCCCAGCATTTCCTCTGCCTCTCTATTCCCATCAATTATGCACCCCTCTTAACTTGGGCTGCAGTCAAGCACAGACCTTTAGCCATCTTACTTCCCTAACATGGCAGAAAACCATCCATATTCAAGGAATGGGGTTTGTACCTCTTTTTTTCCCCCGCCTCCTGTACTTTAGCAAGTCAAATCACCTCTCTTTTTGCATTGCTAAAATACAGTGCACTCCTTAAAAAAAAAAAAATCCAGTGAAACCCTGCTGTTACAAAATCCTGAACCTCGGCATAATTACATCAGGAACACACGGGTACAGACTGCTAATCTTTCCACACACACGAGTCCCCCGCTAAAACTGGTTGGGAAACCACAAAGATCCTTTAGTCCTGGCAGGGCTGTGCTCCAAACACTCCTCTTTCAATGGCTCCTCTGAAGCCACAGGAAAAAAGCCATCCACGTAACCACGATGTGATTAACAACAGAACACTTCAGAGGATGATAATGGTAGGCACAGAGGAAGAGACAACAGGAAAATTAACCCAAGGACTCATTTTGCACGTCCCCACATGGTGAGAACTCATCTGTGTTGTGTTACCAGCATGGAGAATGACTAATGAGGATTTGCCTACTCTGTTTTACATAAAGGTAATTCGAACTGGGTGGGTGCAGAGCCCTCCCAAACAGAACAAATCTACATTAGGTTTCACATGGAGATACTTAAAACAAGTATTTAGTAGACATTTTGTTCAGAAATGCCTGCATTTGTAAGGAATACACTCATTCCCCACTAAACACAGACACAGGAAGGATGACATCACCTTCCAAAAACACATCCCCTTTTCTGGGCAGTATTCCTCTCTTAGTTAAGGGATTTTTAATTTCGCTTTCCAAACCCATTCTTCACTTGCTCAGGTTGTTACAGCAGCGAGGGTCGCCAGCTCCCCACATGACACAGGGCAGACCAGAACTCCAAAGTACGTGGAAGAACTCCAAGAATGCTCTCTGGCCCTTTCTCTAGTCTTTATATAGTCTGAAGAATTTTTCCATTCCTGTTTGGGGCTTGGGGGCAGGGGGAGGAGGGTAACGGATTGCTTTGTTTTAAGTTATTTTTATTAACTGCCTGCTATCTGCCGACTGCTTGGGAAATCTATTGCAAACACTGGCCTCCATCTGGCCTGAAAATTTAAAAAAAAAAAAAGAGAACTGCACAAAACCAAAATGTTGAGGAGGGAAAAAATTAGCAGATGACATGGCTCCCCTCAACGCGCCAAGTTACAGATGCTGGCTGGAGCTCCCAGTGGAGCTCAAAAGCTTGCAGATGTTCACAGAGCCTGAATGTTCTCATGACAACTCTGAAACAGGGTCTCAGATTACAAAAATCACTCAGGAAGAGAGAGGCTTGAGTGGAAACCATTTTCTCTTACAGCAATTTTTTTGTTACCATCTTGGCATTTTGCTACGGGTCGGGAATTTTTAGATGCTTTACAGCTCTAAAGAAATACAGAGCTCTTTCTAAACAATTAAGATTAATTTATTCAATGAAAAAATTATTTGGAAAGGTCACTTTCCTTCTCTCTCGTGCTCAATTCCATGTCTAACTGCAAGCAGAGAGGGAACATAACCAGCACACAACAGCCATGTTCACGTGCTAGAAGCACCACCTCCATTTCTCTCCCTCAGTGCAGAATCCTTCAATTCACAGGCAAATTGTCCAAAAAGTGAAAATGCCTTTGTTCCCTTCTTGTACTAAACATAAAACGCTGTTTGTTTTAAATTGTTTTGTTTGAAATTGAAAATCCCCAGCAAACACAGACCCAGGTAGCTTGGCCAACTGTTTGTGTGCAATTCACGTGCAAGGTCCCCGCTCCTCTATTATCTGGCTTCCCACTGGTGAATACTTCCAGGTATTGTGCTGCAGCTATTGAAAGCATCCAGCACTTCAGTTCCTGGGTTGTTCTTTGTGCCATTATGGAACAGAACCTTGGGATCACTAAGGCTGGAAAAGCCCCCTAAGGCCTCCACCACTAAACCACGACCCCAAGTGCCACATAAGTGTCTTTTAAATACCTGGTGACTCCACCACTTGACAAGGCTTCCAGTGAAGAAATTTTCCTTAATTTAACCCAACCTAAAGCTCTCCTGGCACAACTTGAGGCTGTTTGCTCTATTCAAACCCTTCAGATAATGGGCAGCAGCCTCACACACACACAGGGGAGAACCTTAATTTTCTACAAGGAAACAGAGCTCTGACAACCCAAGGATACCTGAGCTGACACCTGAGCTCCCACAGAGCCAAGGCCACCATCTCACATGTCCCCACACCCCTTCAAGCCCTACCCCAAGCATTCCCTAACCCCGGGGAATGTTGCTGCCTTTGTACCCTCCAGCAGCTCTCCACAAGCCACCCAGCAGGTGCCCACACAAACACACCATCTCCTTTCTCTCCATAACCCCTCAGCCGCTCCCAAACTTCGGCTATCCCTGCCCCAGCTCCCCTTTCCTACCTTTCACAAGCCCTTTTTCCCTGTCTCCAAGGTAGCCCTCACCTCCCCTCCCAAACCAGACCCAGGTTCACCTTCCCCACAGGAACAGGACCCCAGGCCCACTCTCTCCACACCAGCCCCCTCATCCATGACAGCCTCCCACACACCCTGTTCCAGAGGGATTCTGGCTTTGCCAATCCCTACACCCACAAGGTTATGTCCTCCCGTCAGGACCACCAACACCTCCCTCCCAGTAGCCACCTGTCAAATCTCTCTGTCCCCTTCCCTGCCATTCCCAGCCCCTCACATGCTGCTCCAGCCCCATGAAAACCTCCTTAAGGACCCCAAATCTCGCTGCAACACCCTCAAAATGCCTCAATACCCCTCCTTAATACACCAACACCTCCATCCCACCACCAAAGCCCTGCACCCCCAGCCTTCAGCTGGCTGTCAAACCTTATTTTCTCTACAATCAGGGCTCTAGCTTTGTGAGCTCCCCACCTTCTCCCACACCGAACCCCTTAACACGTCATCCTATCCCTTAAAACCCCTCCTTAATATGGCAAAATCTCTGTCCCACCACCAAACCCTGCATCCCCCCCTTCCCATCCCAACACTCCCCAACAGGAGTTATATCCTGTTTTCTCCACAACCAGCATATTCAGCCCTCTGAATTGGGACTCTGGGCCATATCAACCTCTTTATCACCCCATCATCTCTTTTAAAACCCCTCCTTAATACCCCAAACCCTGCATTCTCCCCCCCTTTCCCATCTCAACGCCCTCCTACAGGAATTATATCCTATTTTCTCCACAGTCAGCCCTCTGAATTTGGACTCTGGGTCATATCAACCCCTTTATCACCCCATCATCTCCTTTAAAACCCCTCCTTAATACCTCAATATCTGTCCCACCACCAAACCCTGCATGCCTCCCCCTTTCCCATCCCAACGCCCTCCAACAGGAATTATATCCTATTTTCTCCACAGTCAGCCCTCTGAATTTGGACTCTGGGTCATATCAACCCCTTTATCACC
>JAWWTY010000123.1:72456035-72488539 GCA_035222235.1 Margarornis squamiger
CATGTCGCCGATAAGATGCAGAGCTGGAGCCGGGAGAGCGGCGGTGGCAGTGAAATAAAACTTGGGGTTGTCGACCTGAAATCACTGAGTGTCTTTGAGTGGGACCGGGACTGGGCTGGGAACTCTAGGGCTGGGAGAGGGAATGTTCGTGTTAGTGTCCCGCCGTTCCCGTATCCCGCACATCCCTGTCCCTAATGGTTCCCGTATCCCGCATCCCTGGCATCCCTGTCCCGCCGCTCCCGCATCCCTCGCACCGCTTTCCCGCCGCTCCCGTATCCCGCACATCCCTGTCCCGCCGTTCCCGCATCCCTCGCACCCCTTTCCCGCCGTTCCCGCATCCCGCACATCCCTGTCCCGCCGCTCCCAAACCGCGCGGAGGCTGAGGCGGTGCGATGACGTCACTGCGCATGCGCGGAGCCACGGCCCCGCCGGGAGCCGCCCGAGGTTCGGGAGCTGCTCGGGAGGGACCCGGGAGGGACCCGGGAGGGACCCGGGAACGCGGCCCCGCCGGGGTGGGTCCGTGCCCAGAGCCGCGGCGTTCCCGGTGCTATAAGGAACCACTCGGGGGACGTGCGGGAGCGGGGAGCGCCCGCGGCGGGGGGACCGGGCCCGGCTCCAAACCACGGGCACGGCAGGGAAAAGGGTCTTTCTTTCCAGAGTCGTGTGAAGTCGGTGACATTTCGAGGTTGTGAGAGAAAAAAGGGAAACCTGTGCTTCCGTGGAAACTGAGCAGTTAATAGTTGGTGGATACTTACCCCCCTGTTGGGTGCACTTCAGGCGTCCAGAGTGAGGAACAGCAGCATCAGGCACTGATTAGCGTGTAGCAAACCTGAAGGAGGATGTAAAAAAACCCCTCAAAACAATAACTCAGGTGTGGAAGGTGCACCTTAAAACGAATCAAAAGGGCAGAGATCAGGCAGAGGGACTTATTCTTGCTTTTTCTTTCATTGCAGTACCTAAATGTTCAGTCAGGGGTCCGAGCTGGGGGGGAAAGCTGTACCACTCTGGAAGGACATAAGGACATTTGGTGCATCCTCCCTGCTCCACGGGAGCCCTGAGAGCACGGTCTGGGAGGGCTCTTCCCTCCCGCTCTCACTGGCCTGGCAGCGCGTGGTTCCCCTGCCAGAATTTCAGCAAGCTCACAAAAGGAGCAAATGGAGTGCTTACATCCCCGGTCCACGCCTCACACAGTCACCAGTACAGGGAAAGATGCCATGGTAGCAAAGGGTAAAGTCTGGAAAACACAGGTGGAATGTGAATGACGCCAGCAAAGCTGCTGCGGTGCCCTGACACCTTTGTGGCTTGGCCACCCTTACTGCACAGACGGCTGTGCCCTGCGGCAGGGCCCTGCCTGAAGGACTCCCAGGTTGTTTCTGAAGAAGCACTGGCACAGACAGTGTCTTGCCCACTTCACTTGCCCTGCCCACCTGCTGGGGACTCGCCCTGTTCCCCACCTGCCCCTCCCCAGTGGGCACTGGCCGTGGGCAGAGCGGAGCAGGCGGATCTGTCCTTCCCGAGCACTCAGTGGGGCAAAGCTGCCTTTGTGATGGTCGAGGCTGCCCAGTTTAGAGACCTCAAGGGCCACGTCCTCATGTTCCAGGTGGGATGTGCAGGTTTTCCTGTGGGCCAGAAGACAAAGGCAACAGGCTGCTGTGTGCTGTATTCCCTTGCTCTGAGGATCCAGCCACACAGCTCACGAGGGAGGGAGTGTTGCTGTCTAAAGCTTTTAAAAAAGTAGTACAGAGAATATGAACCTGTGAGAATGTTACAGGGAGACTGAAAGTTTAGACTCAGAGGTCACATCCAGGATAGGAGTTGTGTTACAGGAGCCATCGAAACACATGAATCGGAGATTGATTCCAGTCTACTCCAGTTCATGGGTGTGTCTCAGGATTTCCCATATGCCCCCCTAAAGCAGCCTCTGTAGTGATTCCCTGTCTGCAGCATGTGCTGGGGCTCATGAGTTATGCAGGCTTATATCAGGTTAGCGTGTGTGTTGACATCATGTCATTCTAGTTTCTTAATCAAGATGCCAGGCAAGACAGAGCACCTGCCCCATGAGGCTCCATTAACTGTACATATAATCTCATAAAAAAGATATTACAGTACCTATAAAATTTAATTCTGAGAATTCCAGCCCATCACTCAAATAGAAGTGCCCCATGATAACACAGCTTTCCTCAGAGCGCTCCTGGTGGGTTTTATGAGTTGGCTGTTGTTTACCAGGAGCACTTGGGCTCCATGTGCGTTATGCAGCAGCTTGTCCTTACTCTGCTGCTCTGTCCACACACTGGGTGATAAGGTTTCATCATAACTTGCTGCTTCAGAACTAGAAAATGCCTTTTTCTCAACTCCTCTAATGCTATAGTTCCTCTTCTTTTAAGGAAAAAAAATATGAAGGTTATAATGAGTGATTTTAACACTAATATAAAGCGACTATTTTTATGAAGATTTGGTGATTTTATGTCAATAAAAGCACAGGCCTAAAGCCATTTATTTATGATTGGTTATAGCACTGATGTACAGAATAACACATAATATCTTCTGTTATATAGGGTCCTGAATAATTTTGTTTTCAGGAGCTTGATTTTGTGCTAACTCTTTTTTTTTGTTGTTTTTATTCTTCTCTTCATCCCCATATTTTTAAATAAATACCTTCCTTTCTAGGCTAGGTAGACAAAGAGATACACAACAGAGGCCATCCCCACTGCACAGCCACTCCATGTCTCAGGCTTCTCAATGGCTTGCTGGTTTATTCTCTAGTAAACCCACTTAATTATGCAGCTTGATCTGTTTTCCACAGGGGAATATTCATGTTTCCCAGGGTCTTGAAGCTTACTCAGAAAATGGCACATTTTTAAACCAGTTATCCTTAATATTCTTTAAGCAGTGGCTTTAGTATTACACTTTTTTAGACTTGGGTATTATTTGATGGTTTGTATAACTGGAACAAATTAAGCACACAGGATGATATGCAAGTGCAGAATGTCCTCAGCAATCACAAGTCACTCAATATGATAAAGTTTTCTTTCTGTCTCTGTCTTTCTAGTTCTGAAGAATTTGTGTCTTCTTGCATTGAGCAAAATGGACATCACCATTAGCTCTGACAGCTGGTAAGTTCTGTTTTATTGAGCAAGAAGTTAATGTTGTATCAGCTGCCAGAACTCACAGTTTTCACTCGTGCACACTGAATTGTGGTGTAATCCCTTAGGATGGACCCTCTGTCAGTTCACTCACTGCTTAGATGAAGATGCCATTTTACCGCAGCAACCAGTTAGACTATTATACAGAATTCTTCACCTATCCAACCACACTAGAGCCAAGTGTAACAGTACGTTGTAAGAGAAATGGGCAGTTTACACTGTATGCAAAATATTGTACAAAGAGCTGCATATAAATCATATTAATGTTGCTAAACAGAGATTAATTAAGACACCACAATTATGAAGAAATGAAATTCAATCAGCTCTAAAGAATATAGCTGATGAGGGATCTATTGTACAAAAGCAGTTTAGAATAAGCATGGTCCTGTAAAGTGTTGAGAATTAGAGAAACTCATTCAGGTTTAGTGTCTACTTCAACATCAAGGCTCATTTTTTTCTCTGAATCCAGTGCAAATCAAAGACCCAACTCTTGTAGAGGATTGGTTTTGTTTCTTTGTTTGAGAAAGCACTGGGGGCTTGCAGAGCTTGTTAGTATGAAGCCTCATCACAAAAAATTCAGACAGACAGGTATTGCCCCAGATTCAGTGTTGCAATTTAGTAAACTCTCCTGCAAATTGTAAAGCTCCAGGAGAGACACCAATTAAAGTGATATCTGGCAGTTTTTCATTTGACAATGAAGTTTTATCAGAGGACTAGTCAAAGCAAGATACCTACACACATCTAAATGATCTAGATCTGTTTGTATAACATTTTCACCAATTCTGAAGTGCTAGCCTCACTTTTGGAATTCAAGCTATGATCACTCTGTTTTGCCTTCGCTGACAAGCATCCTAGAAATTCAGAGTTTTTTTGATGATACTTCTGCCAAATAGGAGATTTGTTGCTCCTTTCAAGACTTACAGAAATTCTTACTCCAAAGTGCTGGAGTCTGTGGGAAATACAGTATCTTGTCTCCTTGGTGAACATAAAAGAGTTCTTTGTCTGAGCTGAACATGCCACACAAATGACAGACATGCATACTGGTCTGGATTCTGAGCTGAGCCAGTACAGAAAATTTCAAACTTTTACTAATTCTGCTGGGAATTGACACAGCTTTAGGAAGAAAGAGTTTTTTCTAGTTCCTATTGAAAAGGTGTGTGCAATTACAAAAACACTTTTCTGGACACAACAGACTTGTATGGTTACATAGTACTGATATTATCAGGACCAAGACACATTTTTGAAGCATTTTCTACATCCTCAGAAAGAGCACTTGAGTGTTTTGTGCATATTTAATGAAGAGAAGATTTTATGAAGGCTCTTCGTTCACAAAGAAAAAGAATAAACAGGAAAATGCTGGCTCTTGTGCTTAAGATGTAAGTATTGAAGGGAAAAGAGGGGGAACAAACATCATACTCCAGGTCTGTGGATGAGCATATCTCAGTCCTTTGCCTCTAAACTTTTGAGACAAACTACGAGGTATTTGCTTGGGGCTGAGTGGTTTCCTCTGCTTTGTACACATGAGGCACACAGAAGGCAGAAGACCTGACAGCACTCCTTGCTGTTTGCTCTTCAGTGTTTGAGTAGAATCTCTTTGCCACTGCAGAATTAGCTGAAGGATATCACAGTCTTGCTTTCCAGCAGCTGCTGAAGATCCCTTTTCTGCTGGCAATGGATGCACCTGAGCCACACTGGGGGATCATGAGACATGTCACACAGCTCACCAACACTGTGCTGCACACTGTGCTGCCAACATTTGTAACTGCTCGGTGTTGCACATGTAAGAGAGTATCTGCCACAGGTCTTAATTGAAGCATTTTGTTTTCTGACCACATGCATTTTCCCTTGTCTTCATGTGGGTTTATCTTAGAGTATGGACAACAATTGCTTTGGAGAAAGATCTAGGAGTCTCAGTCATTACTGTCTGCTGTACCTTGCTTTCAAGTGAATGGGAAAGGGAGGGTCTCACTCATTGCTGTTCTGTCTTTATTTCTCCCATTCAGATGCAGATGGATAACTAGACATGTAATATCTGTGTTCAGAAGCCATGAATTCCAGAAAATCACTCTCAGAAGCACGGAGAGCTTTTCCTGCTACTAAAGCCCACTGCCAGCAGCCCTCGCGCATTCTCATTGTGGATGTCACATCACCTTCCTGGGCCAACACTTGCTCTGTGCTCTCTGAGGCTTTGGAAAACACGCTGTGCTTGGCATGTGGCTTGGCAGGGCCCTGCCGTGTGCCCCTGCTGAGCCTCTACGTGGTGCAACCCCAGCAGGAATGTCTGCTCCCCTTCACGGTATGGCAGAAAGTGGGTCCCTGGGGACCTCACAGGCAGGAATGCAATACATTGTTGTCATTCAGTAGAGAAAGTTATGATTTACTGGGAATGTGTATCTAAAAATTAATCATTCCCAAAAAAGCATAGTTTCACAATATTTTATGAAAGAATGAAATTTAAAAGGAGCATCATATTTTTGATGTGTGAAGATGCTCACATGCATAAATTGGGTTTTGTTCCCATCTAAAATGTCTGTTGTACCTTTCATGTGCTACTGTCTGCACTATCTGTACTACTTCTCTACCAAAATTATCAAACACAATTCAAACTGTAAAAATTTGGACAGTGAAAAAATACTACCACTGTGGGACAGTCTTCAGCTATGTAAAGGAAGAGATGCAGAGTTAAAATATTTTTGCCAGATTCGAGAAATATCCTGAAATCATATAATCACAGAATCATTTTGGTTGGAAAAGACCTCTAGGATCATCAAGTCCAATCCTAAACCCAGCACTGCCAAGTCCACCACTGAGCCATGTTCCCCAGCACCACATCTAAGTGGCTTTTAAATATATAGATCTTAGTCAATAAGAACAAGCATTGCACTGGTCTGGGGCTACGCAGTGGAATAAACGTAGATGGAGAATGACAAGCAGCTCTCCAGTACCGGTTTGTGCATCATAAAGTGCACAAGACTCTATGAAGTCATAGTGTTAGAAACAGTCACACTGAGCACTCCCATTTGTACAACATTAATGTAAACACACAGAACTAATCCTTCCACTTTATATAGCAGTGGTGAAAGCATTCTGAAATGTTTTGTCAAGTTTTCACATCTTGGGAAAGGTGGAAATCAACTGGGAAAAATAAAAAAGAGAGATAACAGTAATTTACCAAATATGATCTGCAAGAAGACTGGCTGATGGTGTGTCATGGTTTAACCTCAGCCAGCAACCAAGTACCACACAGTCCCTCACTTTATTTTATAGAACAGGCTATAGATAATGTGACATGAATAACTAAGGGAATGCTAAAGAAACATTTTCTGAAGATACTGTGGAATGACTGATTAGGAGCTTTAAGAGCAGACACTTGTCTTGCTTCCTAGGATGAATTTACTTGTAGTTCATCCTGACATGTCACTGCAGGATGGTCTCGATGATCTGTTTCACAGCTGCTTCCAGGCCTGCTCTCTGTGAGATTGCCTTATATCCTAGTTAATTTGTAAGTGTGTGGGGCCAAATACCTACTGTTATATTTACTGGGTATGTCCTGGTACTGGTCCAGCATGTGCTGGCTGACAGCTGCCTCCGATCTCCTCTGGTAGTTGTGGCTCACCAAGGGACATCTGACCTTTGACACAATTCCTCTCCTTACTGGTATTATGACTCTGCTGCTCATGATAAGCTGTCTTTTTTATTTAAACAACAGTTCCTCATTTTGATAGTCACAGTTTTTAAAGACAGGGGAACCCTTAGGTCACTCTTTGGCTTTCTTCATATTACAGGCTATTAGATTTCACTAAAATACCCATGTGTTGTTAAAGCACTTCTTCCAGAAAGCCATCTAGTTTGGATCTGAAGATATTACAAGGAGGATAATCAAGTACTTCTCTTGATGATTTCTTCCAGTGGTTAATCATTGTCATTGTGAAACTTGCACCTGGTTTCTAATTTGAATTTATTTGCATTAGCTTCCAGGAATTTGTTAATATATTTACTCTTTTGGCTAGACTGAAGAACCTGCTTGTATTTTATCCTTTCTTCCTTTAAATAGAAGCCAGTCCCTTCTCAGTCTTCGAGCTGGTAAATCAAAGAGAACAAATTATAAGTCTAACTGCAAGGCATTTTTACAACCCCTTAATAACTTCCAAGCCCTTCTATATATTCACTCTGGTGGGTTTTTTATTCCAATACTGGACTCAGCAATGCCGTATAGAGAGCTAAAAAATACTGCTCCATCACTTTCCATAATAGTGCATTTCTCTGGGACTTGTCCAAGACAGCAAAGCTCACACTCAAAGACTTGAGTCAGTCATGTACACCCAGACTGTGAGCCCCCACTCCCCTTCTCCCCAGCTTCGTTTGGGTGTTCTGTTCAGGGAGCCATCTCTTTATTTTAAACATCTGCTGTTTTTCAGAGCTGTTATTTCACTATCACGAACAGTAAAGTATTTCAATGTGACCATTTTCTTCAGACTAGGAGGGGTGAGGTTACTTCGTTTGTTCAGCTGGAGAAGAGCAGACTGATCACAGAGCTCATCAGGGTCTGCAGCTTCCTCACAAGGGGTAGTACTGATCTCTCTGTGGCCAGTGACAGGACCCAGGGCATGGCTGGAGTTGTGTCAGGGTAGGGTTAGGCTGTATCTCAGGAAAAGGCTCTTCCCCCAGAGGGTGGTGGGCACTGCACAGGCTCCCCAGGGCAGTGGGCATGGCCCCAAGGCTGCCAGAGCTCCAGGAGCATTTGGACAATGCTGTCAAGGACAGGGGGGGATTGTTGGGGTGTCTGTGCAGTGCCAGGGGTTGGACTGGATGGTCCTTGTGGGTCCCTTCCAACTCAGGACATTCTGTATGTTTCTATGACACAGTGGACCTAATTTCACTAATAATGGTATCTGGTCTTCTGCTCCTTCAGGAATCAGGAGCAGTTTTACATCTCTGATGAGTATCTGTTCCATTTCAGCCTTCCTCAGAAATACCAGGGCTCCATTGCTTCTCCTGTACTCCTGAACTTGCCTGTGTCTCAACAGGACAGGCTGTGAGCACATTGTCTTTCTGATCCAGCTAGAGAAAGACTTTACACTGCACAGTGAGGAACCAAGATAGGGCTGTATTAAAGAGTGCTTCTTAGACAAATCATGTGAAGTCAGGAAAGTCCCAGAGCTGAAAATAAAGACTGGGAGAGTACATGGGGAAGTGTCATATATGGTTACCTTTGTCTTGGTCTTTTCTGGGTGCTTGTTTATGGTCTCTCCTATAGGGTCTGACAAGTCATGGAAAGGGCAGGGGGACAAAGAAAAGGAAACCAGAAAGTAAGCAGGCAACTGTGGAGAACAGCAAATGGTGACAAGATAGGAAGTGAGCATTAAAGCATCAAAAAGTTTTAATGGGGAACCTTCAGGTGATGGTGCTCCCTGGCATTGTCATGTCTGTGCTAAGGAAAGGTCATGGGTGGGTAAGAGATACCAGGTACCCTTGACTAATACTGCATGGAGACAGAGGGGTCTGCCCCAGTTCTGGCCAGCCTGTTCATACTTGGACTGCCTTCTGTGGATTTACGCGACCACTACAAAAGAGATACGAAGCTCAAGTGAATGCTGAGTAACATAAGGGTTCACAGCCCTGGACTACAGGAATCTAAGTCACCACAGCAGGCAGTGAGACAGCAGCCCAATATCCTCTGGTCATGAGACTGACACAAAGCACTATCCTGGAGCTCAGTGGGTTATTGATCTGTGCATTTAGAGAGTTCATCTTGCCATAAAGAGTCAGTCCAGCTCTCCTTGGGGCAGCCATTGTACAGTGGTAGCTGCTGCCTGAAGGAATAAAACATTTTTTACAAATAACAGCAATAGAATAATTTTTCCTTTCTAACACTTGGTCTGGTAGCTCATCTCTGAAGCTGAAGGCTCCACACACCTTCCATGAGCATTTGCATTTTTCATCATCACCGCTGTGGTGACTGTCCTAAACGAGACGTGTAAGAGCAGAAGTGTCCTTCTGAGTCAGACCAGTGCTCCATCAGCCTAGTCTCTAAAGGAAAGGCTGTTTCTGGGGGGTGCCCCAGCCCAGTCCTTTCCTGCAGTTCATTCTTCTCACACGTCCCAAGATCCACTCCTGTTCTATTTGGAATGATGGAGGATACATTTGAGGCTATTCCTCTTGATCTCTTGTTCTGGACCTGTTACCCATGAGCTTGTGGAACTTATCTTTGAACCTGGTGCCACACTCTGACTCCAGACTCTCCTGAATGAATTCCAGAGGTCCACAGCTCGATGAGCAGAGTACAGATAACGGCAGGAGTGACTGTGGCCTGGGGATGTCCCACCATCTCTGTGCTCCTATTCATGTCTCAAGTTCTGCCTCTCTGTTACGCAGGGCCAGAGGAGAAGGGCATGTCCTACTACTACATTTTGGCTTGGCAACAGGGAGACAGCTGAAATGTGAGGAGTGATTATGTGTGTTGTTACTGGCCTAACAACCAGCTGAGTTGGATCCATATCACTGTTCACTGCTTTATGACTTGGCTCCTGCCCCGAGTCTGAGCTCAGTACTGTGAATTCAAAAACCCTTCTTCCACATTATGGAAAGATACTTCATGTTATTTGTTTAACAGGTTTTCATGTTCATTGAACACTGTTTTGCAGCAAGTGAAAGAAAACTTTGCACGAATTCAAGCCTGCATTTCGGAGCTCCGTTTGCTTCCAGCAGAAGGCTGTTTCCCACAGTGGGGGAATGGAGTGGTACAAGCTGTGCAGGATGGATTGCAGCAATTCAAACAATACAGCAGACACACGGCAGGAGGAGGCTCAACAAACAGTTCTGTTGAGGTAAGAAAATGTTGGGAAGGTAATGGGAGCCATTCCATGTCACCAATCATGTTTTATAAATGTATATGTCAAGTGCTGTGAACATGCCGGAACATTTTAGGTATTCAGCGGTCTGACTGTTTCAGAGATCCACTGTCCAGAAACCCTGGATGGAGATACCAAGTCCTTAAATCCCTCTAGACAGATTCCTGTGAAAAAGGGGACATTATCTAGGGAAAACCATATGTACAGCAGTCCTGGGATGGGATCTAACAGATTTTGGTGGCTGTGTTCTCAGCTGGATGTGTGTGATTGCATAAGAAGGAGGGAAGCTGCTAATAACACATGAGAACAGATGTACAAATGTAGAAAGCAGAGCAAGGTTCACAAGGAAGTGTTTTTTTAAACAGTATCAACTGATGTGAAAGAACGGGGACTTAGAGGGAGAAGGACTCATAAAGAAATGGTGTTTTCCTCTGGACATCAGGAAATATCAGCTCCAAGCAATCTCATTTCAGACTTCACAGGCCGAGGGTCCACCTGGCTTTGGAGCTTTGTCAGTCATAAAAACGAATTGAGACTCCCCTGAGTGAAATTTCAGGAGTCCTGTTTTGTTTAGATCCTTAAACCCTTCTGGAGTCACACAGAGTCACAGTGTAATCAGGCAAACTCTCCCAGCTCTAACTGGGACTAACTAGTCTATCCAGGAAGCCTTTCTCCTGATTTTCTCCTTTTCTGTGTTTTCATGGGGCCTTGAGGTATTTTTCCTGACCATTTCAAATGTGATTTGTGCTTTAACTGTAAAGCTGGAGGTTGGAACAGGCTGAGAACACGTTGAAGACAAGACCTTTTTTGACACACAACAAAATCCAGGATGACTTCTAGTATAGTTGAAGGGACAAGCTACATTCAAAATGAAGTTATCCGTGGGTATAGGGAGCTAATACTCTGCTAAGCAATCCTTGTTCCTCTAGACTATGCAAGTATATTGTACTTATCTTTGCCAGGCTATGTAAGACATGCTGCAGTGATAGGCTGTGATCACAGATAGGCAGAAGGCCATGTTTCTAAAAAAGGCGGCTTTCTGCTTCAGATACTTAAGTGACTGCATTTTTTTTTCCATCACAAGCATTTTTTTATGCAGAGTAAGTTGAATTTTTGTTTCTGTTTCCTTTTCTCAGAAGACATTTGAGTGGTTTTGCTCAGATACAGTATCTTTCTTAGACTTAAAAAATGTGGGGGTTTTATGCTTCCTTCTTCGAAGTGAAGCCTGGATAACTTAAGCCAGTTAAAGTAGGCATTTAGCTGGCTAAATTCAACTGTATCAGGCTGTCCACATGTGGTGCCTGAGTACTTGACATCTCTCACAAGTCACCATTTCTGTTTTTGAAGCCTTCTTTTCTAAAAGAGGCAGTCTTTGGCTTTTGCTGTCACACTTCTAAAGTAACACAAGTTGAAACAAAAAGCTTTCCACATGCTTTCCTCCACGTGGAAGAGACTTCTCCTGAGCTGCACTCCAAGGATAGCAGAGCCTGGAAGCAGCAGCATCAAGGAGCTCCCTGCAGGCAGCCAGGCACAGGCAGGAGGAACAGGAACAGGACCGCAGCAGGAGGGTGAAGAACCAGCTTGTCAGAAACTGTTGATGCAGGTGCCCATGTGTGAGTCGCAGGAACATGAGTGCTCATCCAGGCATTGCACCTCTATTAGAAGAACAGTTTCTGTAGTGTGACACCACAGTGGCCAGTGTTTAGAGCACGGGGTTGCCACTGACAATCTGCTGGTGCAAATCAGCTGTAACCTTTAGCCAAACGTGTATTTTCGTAGCCGTTAAAACACAAAGATGCAAGAATGCTCCTAGCTGACCAGTAAGCATAGGAGGCAGACTTTGTTACAACCTGCAATTATTCAAAACCCAAATAGTAGTTAAAAGTAGAAAGAATTACTTACTCTTTTGAGATCCTGATGTCAGAGGGGAAAAGCTATCAGCATCAGCAAAACTAAACCTCAGCAGCAGCTACAGGGCAGGAAATGTGGCCAACCTGTAATAGGATTAAAAGCATTTTTCAAGTACCAGTAGCCCATTTTTTGTCAGATTAGAAAGTATAAGAGCATTAGGGGATTATATCTAGAAACTGTGATAATACTAAAGGAAGTAACAGTAGCTACCTCAGCTTTTTTTATGTGGTAAAATATTTCTCTGGCTAGTCTGACTCAGGTTATGAAAAGGATAAATTGGAGGTGACAGGCCACAGATGTAATACAGCCATAGCTTTGATGAAACAAAGGTGCATAAGTGTACCAAATGCTCTTTTTGTAGCTCTGCTAAAGATAATTTTATCTTTTTGGGCAGATCAGCTATCCCCAGCTTAAGAACAGTCCTTGGAACACATTTCCATTAGTTCCTAAAAGGTGTCCATGATAATTTCTTTATTCCCAGTAATTCAGAGGCAAACACTGGGGAGAAGTTTGGCTGAAGAAGTTTACTTTGGTAGGGAAATCAGGCTTGATCTGGCATCAGCAAGGCTGCCACAGCTCCGTGTCCCCAGGCCCAACCAATTGTGAGGCTGAGTTCATATTCCCAGTAGTCAAATGCACACAGAACACACATGTACCAGATATGTACAGGTGTGGCTGGTCACACAGATCACAGACAGAGCACTCACATGAGCACAACTGCACCGATGGCCTCAGCCTACTCCCCTCTCTGGCTGAGCAGGATGGAGATCCACCTGCAGGAATGTGTATATGTATATATATAAAACTGTGTGTGTACACACATTTCTATCTCCATACCTACCGTGTGGATCATTCCAGCAGCTGGTCTCAGACACTCAGTCTACCCAGCACTTTCTCCTGGGTCCCAGTCTCTCAAGTTTCCGGCATCTGAACATAAGAGTCCCCAAGGCTCCAGTTGCTGGTACAAACCCTCATGTTTACACACACACACACACACACACACACACACACACACACACTGGCCAGGGCTCTCCTCTTCCATCCAACAGCTGCCTTCTCCTGCTGTCTCACCCTTGGAGCACCCTTGGGTCCCAGGCCATGTCACCCCTTCATTGTCTGGTCTGTTCTGACCTTCACTGGTGATCACAGATACACGGACCTCCCACCTGAGCTGTGCTCCACCTACTGCACTGAGACCCTCACACAGGCACACACAGAGGAGAATCCTCACTCAGGAAGCTGGTGTCAAACATGCCTGACAGATTTCTAGAAGCACTTCTAAAAACTCTTTGCGGTTACTCAGTGTTACACCAAAACTGGGTGGTGGGAATCTCACCTACTGCCGCTCTTTTAAGGAGCATCTTTAGAATAGACTATATAGTTCTTTAAAAAATATAAAATTCTCATTCAGCTTTCAAGTGAGAAGGCCAAATTTAGTCTATTTGAGCTGTAAGTTATGCACTAATGGGAAGAAGTGGTGTCACGGCAAGTCCCTCCTTACACACGCAGACTTACTGACTCTACATACAAAGTACAGAGCACAAAACACCTGTGGATTGTTCTATCTTCTTCCAGCAGTGGCACAAAACATGTAGATGTTCCTCCTGTGACCTCAATCCATTTCATATTGGCTTAAATGTAAGCCAAAGTTCAAAAAATGCTTTCAAATCTGCTTTTGAATAAATGAGATATTTTAGTGAGATTTCTCCTCTCTCCATAGACGGGACCAGTCTATGCAAACAGACCAGGCATCATCACCTGTCAAGAGAGGATTAGGGTAGAGGCAGCTCTTGCACACTCTGATTTGTGTTTCAGATTACAATTCTGACTAGCCAGTCCAGCAGAGAAATGGTAAAGCAGCTGGAAAAGAAGTTAAAAGATGTAGACCTTGTGAGTCTTCGAAGAATACAAGTCATTGAGGTTTTGAAGAGAGACTTCCTGGAGCCTGAGGGTGTGGAGCAGTGTGTGCCAGCAGAAGAGCCCAGCCCCAGTGGTGAGTGTAAGGCAGACACAGTGCTCAGGGAAGTTTGGGCAGCAGAACAGCCACTAGTTCCTGCTTTAGTCTGACCTGTCACTTCCCTTTGTGCCATTTAATGTCACTTAGGTAAGTTAAAACTACTGTGCCTGGAGGAACTTTGTACCACAGCACTTCTCTGGAGCTTTAGCACATTTGGGCAGCAGGAGTGTATAAGCTCCATGCATTACTCAGCTCTAGGTATTACTTAAAATTTACATCATGTGCAATACAGCTTCACTGAGGGATTAAAGAGAAAAATGGATCAAGTTTATGGGGGTAACACACTGACACTCACACACACACACACTCTGCTGCTGAACATTACCCTGGGCAATTGACTGCCTGATGGAAAGATCCTCGGTGCAGGCAGAGGCAACCTGAGTGCTTGAAGCAGGCAGTGGGAAAAAGAGAGGCAGGAGGTGGGGCAGGGGAGGCGGGCAGACCATTTGCAATTTCAAGGGTCCCTTCTAATCCTTCCTCTTGGACTAGATACGTATTGCACAGTGCTCGGAAGAGTTACTTTCAATGACCAGGTCAGTTACTTGCCTCTTGGTTAGATGTTTTTTTGCCACTTATAATGTTCTTGTTTACCTGCTGCTTCTTTTCTCCACATTTGGGCAGTTTTTCTTGAGCAATTAAGGTTGTACTTCTTCGATAACCAGTAGTTGCACACCAGTGAGTTCTCTACGGCCTCCACGTTCCACAACAGTTCTCCATTTAAAGGTCTTTCCTGCAGACACTTTAGCTCCCCATCAGCAAGACACACCTGGTTTCAAGCTCTGGTTCACACAGCAAGTTCTCACGGTGAGCTGATAACGAGCTTAAAAAACTGAGTCCAGATGCCTCCCAAAGTTAGTGTAAGACCCATTCCTAGCAGTGACAATATTGTTTTTACTGAGTGACCGGCAGCTTGGATGTTGTTGCCTTACTTGACTCTAGTTGTTTGTCTTCTTTTCTGGTTACAGTAGCAAATTTCTGGTCAATTGTCAGTGTAGGGAGCGGGAATGTTTAAGTGGGTTGCAGGTTGCCTTTTGCCCTCTCCCTCTCACCCCTGGCCACATACTTTGTTAGTGAAAGTGACCCAGACCTTGGGTTTTTCCTGGCCATATCTCTGAAGAACTCCTCCCTTAATTTGACAGTTTTCAGCTGCGGGAATTTAAGCAGTGAGAAATTCAGAGTGAAATTCCTGTTAGCTCCTATTTTGACCATTTTGGTTTCAAAGCAAAAGGTGCTGAGCAGACTCTAAACAAACCAGAAAGATGGTGATCCAAAGTCCAGTTCCAGCTCAATACATTGCAGTGTTGCTATAACTGCAGCTTTCATACCTGCATTTTGGTTTTTCCTAGCTTTCAGATATCCTCAGTAAGTTCAGGTTTTTCTCGAGGCTGGTAAAATGATACAATGCTACATAGCAAGAGTTTGGGCTGGTTTTCCCCCATGTGCAGCACAGCACTGACTGGTGCATCTGCTACAGACAACAATGGCTGTCCGTGCTGCTCCTGCATCCCACTGAGCTGCTGGCAGACCAAACCAAACACTGAGTCCTATAATCCAGCACTTAAAGGGACATCAACCCTCCTACTGCCAATTAAAAACTTCCTGTCCCCTTGGTGAGACATGGCTGGTTATTCTGAACTCTGGAAGAGTCTCTTCAGGTAAAACTCCTTGGCTGCAGAAAGGGAGTGCACTGTTACCACTAACTGGTAACAGGGAGTCCTGTGGAGGAGAATAAAGGTTCTGCTGCTCTGATCTTGTTTTACAGTTCATTTAATATGCCAAAAAAGGGGGTTACAAAAGTGCGGGAAGAACTGCTGCATAGAGTTCTGAGGTTGAAGTATTCTTCAAAAGCCTGCTCTTGTCTCCATGGAAAGAGGGCAGTATTTCGGATGGCTGCAAATGCTGACTTCTCCAGTGAGAAGGATTGTTGTCAGGACTGCATTGAGCTGGTACTGCACAGAATCCTGCAGAGAAGCTTAGAAGACTGGACACCTTGGAGGAGGAGCTGCTCTGTGTCCCTCTGTCAGAGGACTGCTTCAGGGAATGGAAAACCCCACCATATTATTTTTAAAAGTGAAGTTGTGTAGCCCTTTCACTCAATAAATGGAATGAAAACATAAATGGGGACACAAAGGCCATTGACATTTCAGGTGATGAAATTCTAATTTCATCAGAAGAGAAGAATGAGAAGACTCAGATGAATTATTTACTCTCTAAGAAAAGCACCAGGGAATGGGTAGTTCACATAATTTGAAAAAGGATTCCAGCTGGTTTACGAAGAGGATTTTTTTACCTGTTGGAGCTCCTTTCCTCTGTTTCTGAAAAAAAAATAAAATCCATTGCACTTTAAAAAAAAATTGCAGTAAATATCATTGAAGTTGCAAGATCCAGCGTGCAGGAAGTGCAAGATTAGTACTGTGTTGAAATACAGAATAAACATTGCAATGCAGCATTTAATTAAGAGGTTCATCCCACTGAGGATATTTCTTCCATTAGTTTATTTAATGGCTGTTTGAACCTACTTACATTTTTAATATCCAGAGCAGGATCAGGATATGCCCTCCACAGGCTCATTCCCAGGTTAGTGCAGCTAGAAAAGACTCCAATATTTTGAAACCCCACAGCTGGCAAATCATAGAAGCACTGAGAAGATGCCTGGCCTTTGGATGGACTGGCCTCTAACTGATAACCTGAGCATTACTCTTCTCTCTCGCCCCAGCCCCATTACACTCACTGAAAGAAGCTGAGCACTGCCAGACCTCTTGCTGACTAAGGTCAGTATTTGCATGTGTTGGAGATACTGGTCCCAACTAGTTCTGTTTGGGGGAAACAACAAACAAGCACTGAAGATAAAGCACAAATACGTTTTTTATGAACATAAAAAATCTTCTGCAAGTCTCAGGGAACCTTTTTCTTTATGGGCTCTGCAGATTGTTGGCCACTAAAATCTGTAGGGAACACATCACCAGGAGAACATGACCAGCCTGCTCTCCGGATGTGTCAGTGCAAGGAAATGGGAGCAAGGCTCAAAGCGCCAGGGCAAGAGACTGATGGTGGTAACAGCCCAGGTCATGAGGACCAGCTTCCATACAGGAGCAGGACGTTCCCTTCCAACACAGTACACTTCAGCATTGCTCCATGAGGGAGAAACTCACGTTCTCACAAGCATCAGAAGACTGGAGTAAGGCATGATAGCAGTGTTAAAATACATTTTTAAAAGCTGCTACAAAACTAAGAAAGTAATTGATTTACTATACAGATTTGTGAAGAACGAAAAACAAAAAGGAATGAAGTGTCCTGTCAACCAAGGACAGTCAGAGCAGTCGATAAGAAAAAGCCTCAGGAGCAAGGACCATGGGAAGGGCCTCATGGAATGGGTGGGAGTCGAGTCTGCTTTGCTGCAGAGGCACAGCCTACACGATCCCAATGCCTTCCCCAAGGCTGGGAGATGGAGATGATAGGGAAGGGTGTCCTGCTATGACAGCCATGCTGCTCAACAGGGCATTTTTAAGTTGCCGAGCATTTGAAGAATTACAGTTATTATAGTAGGCCTGGATTATTTGCCAGGTAGAAGGAAATTAATTAATTTGTGGGAGGTCTTTTTCGATTTTTTTTTAGTGCAGGAGTAGATGCGTAGTGTCATTTTAGCCAACTAGAAATATTAATGCATAAAGAAAAGATTTCTCAGTGTAGATGGATGTAGCACTGGTTTTTAGTCCCCCACTGGCCTGGTAAACACAAGTGGGAAGAAAAGGCTATTTCTGCTATTTATTCATCTTCTCAGAAAACATGTTTTACATCCTGACTGTACAGAGAAGCTGTTAGTGCTACCTGGCTGTCTGTACCTTCTGTGTTTACAAGTGGGTGTTTTGCATGTCTTATGCATTTTGCAAATTGATCATCTTTTTTTGTTTGTTTTTCACTTATTTTTTTTATTTATTATGCTGGACTTTAAACTAGCTTCTCATTTAGATGCACCTTTGAGGTATTATTGGGGCTGGGTTTGGGGTTTTTTTTTGCAAGGGTTTATCTTGTTTCTGACATGCCTAACTGCTCTAGCCTACATTTCTCCATGCCTAAAAGTTGTTGCTTGACCATACACATTTGTCTGCACCTCTGACATGGGAGCTTGAATACTTCCTATGTCCTTGCAAACATTTTTACCTTCTCTTTTTAATTTCAATTTAACAAGTCTCTAAATTTTATGGATTTCTCTTACTTGAAATTAAATGTAACAGTGGTCAATAGTTTTGCCTGCTAGTGTACCTGCAAGGATGTTTTACCCTGGAACTGCTGTGTTACCAAGCAGCACTGATTAATAACCTGCTGAAACCTGCCCTCTTTGTGGGCCAGGTCTGGGTCAAGTGTTGCTTTTGTTCCCCTGAGGTCTGTGACCAACTGCTCCTTTAGTGCATGTTGAGGACCTTCAGCAGTTTAGCCTTTGGGCCATTCTGCAAAGCAACATTCACCTTGGGGATGTGGAGTAAGACTTTTCCATCACTTCTATCAAATTCTCCAGTTGTGCAATCTCTCTAATTTTCCATAGCATCAGATATCCAGTGCCCCTTGATAAGGGAAGAGGAGGAAATGCTTTAAAACTGAGGAGTCTCTAAGGCCAGTGCTGCAATGGTTTACTACATCAGTCACAACTTGTCCTCTGAAGATGGCTGTAGATAGTGCCAGCACTCCCGTGATGGAAAGGATGTTGGGGTGGCCTGTGGAGCAGCTCAGCTCCCAGCAGTGTCCCTGGAGTCACAGTGCTGTGCTGTGATTTGCATGGTAATGGCTTCTGAAGTGCTTTTTGTGACAGCGCTCAAGGTACTAAGGAGGTATAATACAGCAGAAAATGCAAAAGAATGTTCTTCTCTATGGCTGAAAATATGTGTGATTTTTCACCTTTTTTTCATGCAGATATTACAATCCTGGGAATGGACATCGATGTGCAAACCGTTGAGGACAATGTCATCAGCTTGGAGATGCTGTTTAAAACATGGCTCCATGACTATGGCATGGAGAGGGAACAGCTCCATCTCCTCCTTCCGGCTGGAGGTTTCAGCCACGCCGCTGCACCCAAGAGCACCATAAGTATTTCATCTTCTCTCTCCCTCTGCAGTGAACTCCTGAATCCCACAGCCTTAAAGGCTACCCAGGCTTGTCCTATGGACATGTTCCTTCCCATTTAGAGATCCAAGTGAGGTTTCTGGGTGACTGGGAAAGCTGAGAGTTCTCTCAGGCTGATAGGAGCCACTTGCTCAGAAAGCTGCTTGTTTGCTGCCATGTCCTGTGGCTGCTGAGGCTACAATTAATTTCCATTCTGCAGCAAAAATGTGCCTGGAGGAGCATTTGAATTTATAGCCATGTGATCAAGGGAAAAGGAGCCTTTTACATCCTGACAGTTGAATAGCCCTAAAAAATGTGCTGCATGTATTCAGTACTAAAAGTCTGTGCCAGAGCTGCCATTAAATAAAGGCTGTCTTACAAAGGGATTTGGTTTGTATTTATATCTAGTGATTTAACACTAAAATAGCTCATGTTCTAGCTGGAGCTGACAACAGTTTTCATAATGTATGGGAACATTTGTAAGGAATATGTCTTTTTTTTTCCTTTATTAGTCTAAGTCCAAATCCCTAATCCATCTTCAGGTGAGCACTGAAAACACCAACAGCTACAGCAGACATAGGTGTGTCCTGTCAGTTGTTGACTGCACTGTCACTCCTGCAGTGCCATGGGAAGCTGTGCTTGCAGTCCCTGCAATCCCCTTCCTCACCTCTCCAATATGGTGCTCCTGTGCAGCTGCCCATTGCTGTCACAGCAGGACCACGTTTGTCTTCTGGTGATCCACGAGCCAGTTCCAGACTGGAAGCAAAACTCATAGAGAGTTGTTGATGTGCTCCACAGCAAGCAGATGAGAAAGCCTGACAGGCGTTTTTGTGTATGTAGTAGCTCCGTATCAGCCTCCAGCACAGGCAATTATGATACTGATTTTCCTTCATCCTAACATTGAATTTCTTACTTGATAGACTTTCTTATTACAGCTAGCAAGACAAACTAAGTTACACTGCAGTTATGTTTTTTCACCTTTCCACACTCAAGGAATCTGTGGAAGGCCAGAGAGATTGTCTGGAGCTCTGTGTCATGTTACATAAGCATTAGTGGCGTCAGTGTCGTGGGTTTCTCCACAGACACGGATAGAAAAGCTGCAGGAAACATGTAGCCCTGAACCCAGTGTCATGTTGGTAAATACACTGCTTTTCTCTCTCCAGCTGGCCACTGATTACCCAAACTGGAACTTGCCTACCCAGTTACTGACCGATCATTATTTCATTAACACACCGAGCATGTGCTGTTTCCCCATGTGCATAAAATGGGGACAGGTTGTTGCCTCGTGTCAGAGTTTAGCATTTTTCCCTCAATAGTTACTAGAAAACATTATCTTTGTAAGTGCTTTGAGTGTGTCATGTGCTAAACATTGCCATTTCCAGAGATCTAAACCAATCTCCTTCTCCCAGTGTGCCTGAAGTGCGATTTGCAGGAGAGACTCCTCGACCCAGCTCTGCTTTCAGGGCTGGTTGATGGCACCGTGAGAGCAGCAGATCCCAGTTCTCCCTGGCACATGGCAGCCTGGCCAGCCACAGAGCTGCACAAACTCCGGGTGGTAAAGTAAGTGTTGGTCTGCGCCTCACACTGGGTGGAGGTGGTGGAACAGCAGCTTCATTCTTCCTGTGCAGTGTCAACCTGGGACCTGGTAACATCATCATAAAGGACTGAGGGACTCAAAATGCTGGTGAGCAAAATTGTTATGTGAGAGACCTTCAGCCCTGTAACTCTTCCTATCATGGAATGGCACAGTCCACATGCAGACAGGAGCACAGCCACAAGTGGTGTTACCGTGGCACTGGCACTGATGAGTGTAACACCATAGGTGTTATTCATGCAACAGTTTTTTCCCTCTAGTGTAAAGTTCTGTAGGTTGCAGTCATTGCAATAATTCTGCTGTTCTCTCACTACCTAATGAGGCCACAACAATTAACAGGATGTCAGAGCCTGAGCTAATTATTTGACTAGCATTAAAAAAGCAAGTAAAGCCTCCCAGTGCTGTGTGACTTCACCTAAGGATGTCCTTGCTTTCCTGTCAGCAGTTCGTGGCTGGTAAGCCCAGAGCGTGGCCTGATGAGTGATGCTCTCTGGTGTCTTTTCTGAGGTTTATTGTGGGGGGGGGGGAAATGCAGTTGCTATTAAAATGATTCTCATTCTGTCAGTAGCTGAAGAGCACTAACATGAGCCATATTCTTGTAGGGCTCTGAAATCTGAGGGGGTCTGTGAGTCTGTACTGTATGGCCTACCCTTCATCATCAAGCCCACGAGCTGCTGGCAGCTGGACTGGGATGAACTGGAGACAAACCAGCACAGCTTCCATGCTTTATGTCATAGTCTTCTGGTGAGTGTGTGAAAATTGCAGTGTGATGAGGAGGGATTGCCAGAGAAAGTAATAGTGCACACCCTGTAAAATCTGTTTAGCCTGCACCAGAAAACATATTTCAAAAGCTGCAACTCATCTTATGGGCCAGAGTTGTGCTTGTAAATCCTTCCAGCCAAGGCATCCACTGGAAAGATGCTACAGCACATCAGACCTTAGAGAAGACCCTCAAGCCTATCAGAAATCCAGTGTTTGGGGATATGAAGTGCAAAGGTCAGACTTGGAGTTAGATGTGCATCTTTTACTGTGAGAATAGTTAACCAAGGCTTGGACTGTGGAGGACTGTCCATTACTGACAAGTTATAAAGTAAAATTGAATGTTTTTTTTAAGAACTGTCTTGCATTTAATTAAAAAACAAATACCATGCTGTCCTCAACCATACTCCAGAATAGTGTTCTTACTCTGATGTGTGTGTGTGCCTTCTCCTGAGCCCCACAACCTATGCTGACAGTGCTGAAGGAAGTGGTTCTTGCCTGTTGTTCACATCAGATTTGGTTTTTGCCATTTAGAAAAGGAAGTGGATGCTTTTGGCCAAGCACGAACCTCAGAACACTAGTCCAAACTGGAACATTGTGGTGCATTCCTATTACGTCATCATCCCTTCCGACTCTGCCACTCTACTTGTCAAAGCAGTTGCTGCCAGGGAGCTCTTGCTGCCTTCAGCCTTCCCAGCCCTCCTTGCTGAGCACCCTGAGCGAGTCCATGGCCCCATAGAGGTGAGTCACTGCAGCTCTGCACTAACACCTGTGTCAAGGTCCAGCTGTACAAGCAGAGATCAGAGCAATGATCAGCCTTATGAACAGGCTATGCAGCTGCTGCTGAAGCTGTAGCTATCTCTCTCATTACCACGGAACACAGATCTCCTCACACCTGAGAGAGAGGTCCTTAGCTATAGATAAATCAATACATGGAGTACCTCTGTTTCTTACAATAGATTCAGGCTTCTGCATTTCCTGTTCTCCCAAATTGTCTGCTTCTGCTCCACATGTTGCCAGGAAGGGCAGAGCTCTCGCTATAGCCTTAGAGAAGGAAATGGCTGTGAAAATGTCTAGTGACAACTGGAATATGATGGAGCCCCCCAAAACTTCTTTCCAGCAGAGGATATATCCGATGGCTTTCTTTACAGACAGCAAATGCCTGTCCTTTGGAGCAATGTTATATGTCTGTTGTGGGGAGTGGGAAGAGGTCTTATGAAGCAGAGGTGAGGGTGATGGTGCCCAGGAAAGGTGCTCCAGCTTGGTGGCTGATTCTGGGCATGGGAAAGGATAGGACTGCATCCTGCAAGGGAATGCTTAAATTCATTAAGACCTGGTAGCAGATACCTCTTGTTCTATACACAGCTAAGAGTGCTCCTTATGAGTAGCAGCACAGACAAAGATCTCTTCTCCTATCACTGCAGGGTGGCATGGAGTGTCTGCAACACTCATCTCTGAAAAAACCCCAAAACCTTCAATGCTAAAAACAACAAACCCCCCTGCCCCAAGCAAACCCCACAGCCTCTGCCTGTCACATCCCATAGTAATTCAGTTCTTTCTCCTGAGCAGAGTGCCCTGAACAGCTTGGAAGTGGAAGTTGCTTATAATCCCTTACATCTAAAAAGCAACCTCTACAAATACCTGAAGAGTTCATTGTACAAACCTCCACACCGGCAACAGGCCCAGCCCCGGGAGCAGCGCCCAGAACGCCATCAGCCCAAGCAGGTAAGTCCCTTGCCTATGACCAGCCTGGAGCATGTGTTCTGCCCTTCTGGTCAACTTTCTACAGAAGGGCTGAGGGCAGCTCCCTGGTACCCAGCAGACATGGGTGCAGGATAAGCTCATGCAGCTGAGAGGTATGGTGGGCACGCACAGACGCAACCACAGTGTGGGACAAGCCAGCGCCTCCTTCCACAAGGTGCATTTGTGTTTTGTCCCTGTCTTGCAGCCCCAGAGCAGAGCCAAAGCTGCAGTGGCACCCCTTCTGATGGCTCCCTCTCCCCTCCAAACATTCAGACCAGGAGCAGTGAGGAGAGACTCCTGTGAGTGCTCCCCTCTCCCCAGGGAGTACGACGAGTTCCTGCAGTGAACCCTGGGCTCTGCTGGGGCTGCCCACGTGCAGTCACAGCTCAGCTTCTTGCTCAGCTGCACTGGGCCAGAAGTGGTCAGACAAGACACTGAGCTCAGCCTTGGTCAGACAGGCACTTCCCATCGTTTGTTCCTCCTTGTTGTTTTACAGTTTTGTTCGTCACTGAGTCAGTCTGCAGAAAGTTTGCTGCTCTGGGACCCTCTGTCCAGACATCCAGCTATCCCCCCCACCACCATGTATTTCCTGTTCTTGTCGGCACACATCACCAGTGTGCCTCAAATTTTGGTTTCTGAGACTGGGTTAACACAGGCCACAAACCACAGCTTGCTGTCAGCGGGTGTGGAGAAGCTGTAAGCAGGGCAGTGAGGAAATCAGAGGGACAGGGCAGGCAGTAAAACTATGCTGCCCTCGTCCTGCAGCACCAGGTTCAGTGGGGTGTTTGAATAGGCCTAAAACAGGGCTCTTGAATTTGATTTTGAAGCCCAGAATTCTGCCCTCCCGAGTGTGGCACTACCCACAATGATGGTGATTTGCTTGCTTCCGAGGTTGGCCTCGCTGTCAAACACCCCAGCCAACGAAGTGGTTTGTAGCAAGTGCCAAGCCAGAGCTGGCTCCTGCACAGTGACATCTCACGCAGCTGGAGCTGCAGCACAGCCCCGGCCCCATCTCCTCCTTCTGGACAGCCTGTGCCCATGGGATTGGTCCACGCACCAATATAGCAATACTTTTTGGCAGGGTTCAAAATATTCTTAGATCATAGTGCAGCATGGCAGGGAGGAAGACACCACCACACTGCCCTAGAGCTTTTCAAAGAGTTTCTGCCCAGTGCTGGCACATGTCAGCCTGGTTTTCAGTGCAGGTGTAGGGCAGCTGTCCCTGGCATGGCTGGAGCCGAGGGCAGCTCCACTGAGCCAAGGTGGGGTCGTCTCACCTGATGCCAAGCACCAGCACGGTTTGTGTTCTACTTACTTCATTCTGACAAGCTGTTTCAAAATAAAGTTATCCACCATAATGTTCACTTTCTACCTGTGGTTTATAATGTGTACAGCATTGCTATCCCAGCATTGACCTGTGCTTCCTGAGAGACAGCTGCAGTTGAGCAAGGGCGCGACACAGGCACCATCCTCCCCAGGGGCTGTTCAGCAGGAGTGCAGAGCCATCAGAGCCATCTCTTCTCCCTGAGATCTCAGCTCAGTGATGGACCCTGACGGCCGTCCAAGGGCACAGGCCTGCTCTTCTCATGCCTTGGCATCTCATGCACCTGCTTGTGGCAAGATATCAAGGGCAGGTACCCTGGAAAATAAGGCAGATCCTTGCAGGCACAAGGATACGGGCTTGTTGGGTGCAGGCTGGTGGCCAGCCCTGCCCTAAACATGCTAGGGAAGGAGCAAAGGACAGTGATGCACATAGAAACGGGCCCAGCCTGGGGTGTACAAACCAGGAAACAATATGAGAATGACAAAATCAGGTGTGTGTGGGGGGCATCAGGTAGGAGACAGCCTTTGGAAGTCTTGAGTCATCTGTTACAAGAGATGATGCTTTTGCTGAAGCAAGGAAAATAAATATGCTTTCCTCCCAGCCAAGAGGAGAGAAGGGCTGTGGAGGGAGCACTGGGCCAGCACAGATGCTGGAGCATTTTCTTTCCTCACTGTCACCCTTTTTGGTGACAGTTGGGTCTGCCCAGCATGTTTACCATGCTCAGCTCCATAGGAAGGCACAGACACAGCACACGGAGTTAAGTCCCCGTGTTCATCATGGAGACTTGCATCTCCATGATGAACAAATACCCAAGGCTGTATGAAAGGAGAACCCCAGGGCTCCACTCCTGGGAGGCTGCTCTTCATTGTTCCAGTTATGGAGCCTCTCACTGTCATGAGCAAGGATTATGGGCAGGTGGCCTGGGCCCCCTGCTAAGCAGTGCCCAGAACTCATCTCTGGAGCAGGTAGGCAGAACTGCTCTTGGGATATGCACATGGATCTACTATGGACAGGAACACAAGCAAGGGACCACCCAGCAACCAACACCCTCTGCTCCTGCCTCTCGTCCCAGCAGGAACTGTCTCAGCCTCCCTCAGATTCCCAAAATGCCTTAAGACTTTTTCCCTTCTCACGCAGCAAAACCCCAGTAGAGAAGATGATCCAGCACAGAACAGCCACAAATTGGCCCTGGCTACAGCTGAGCTGTATTGTGACAGGACTGAGGGCTCCCCCTGCAACTTGGGCATCAGCCAAATGGCCAGTCAGATCTTACTGCCTTGTCACCATCTCACCAGCCTGGGGACCTGAACCTGATCCTCTAGACTTCTCCAAGTTTTTGGCTCCTTGGGTTTGAGCTGGGGCTGCAGAAGTAATGCTTAGCCCCCTGTACAGGTACAGCACAATGCTGTCACCTGCCTGTTATGCTGCTGTCAGTATCAACAGCCTGGTAAACCTGCAGAAGTCACCAGCAGCCCTCTCCAGACATGGGCGCAGCCAATATCAGGGTACCTCATCTGGCCCCACAGAGGACATGAAACCATTGCCAGTACCAAAAGGACAACCTGTTTTTCCTCTGCATATGTTTCTGCCCAAGGCTGGCCCCACTGCAATCAGCCAAACTCCTGGCCTCAGACCACATAGCAGGGATCACAGATTTTGCCATTATAATCAATGGGATCCAGACTGGGCCATCCCAGCTCTTTGAACAGCAGTGGAGGATCAGCAGTGGGATCAAGATGGGGAAGGAGAGATCCTGTGACTAATCAACAGCCACTGAGCTGCAGCAGAGCTAGAGCCTGTCCCCACCTGGAGGCCATAACATCTGTGCCCTGATCAGCACATAAAGATACCTGCGAGCCTGACTCTCATATCCCTTAATCCCTTGGCATCAGGGTGTCCCAGCCACAGCTGAATCTGGCACGCACTTTTCTTCTGTCGTTTCCCCTTAGCTCCGAAGCTGTGGCACAGACATATGCATGGCCACATGAAGAGTGTTCAGCTGCTCCGCAGCAGCACCAGCATCTCCCCCATCCATCCTGATGGCTCAGACAGGCAAATGTGTCATTCTGAAACATACAGATTTTAATATTAAAATAATTTTCTATAAAAATACTTTGGAAGACTGATGGAAAGCAGTCTTCCATGCACCACAATGGGCATCCGAGCCCTGCAGCCTGGTCAGAGAGGAAGCCAGAGCAGAGCCAGAGCAGCAGATACAGGACAACACAAACAGGCCTCCTGCAGATCATGAGGCAGCAGCAGAACCAGCTCCAGGGCAGGAGAAGCACGCTGGCACCTGTGCCAGTCACAGCTCTCTTGCTCTTGCTGTTTCACTCCAGGGACATGCAGCCCCTCAGCACTGCTGAGCAAGAAGGGCTCTGCCTGAGCCTGGACAGTCCCCAGCCCCAAGCCACCCCCAGACCCATGGAGGAGCACAGCTGGCACTGGGACACCAAGTCCCACCCAGGCAGATACAGAGCAGCAGTGCCCTATATGTCTCCTAAGTCCTCATAGACAGGGGACAAGCTGCACTCATCCACAGACTGCTCCTTCTTCTGCAGGTGCTGCAGCTTCACAACCCGGCTGTACAGCACCTCCACATTGTTGTTGTTGCTGCTATTGAGGCTGGGTTTGGTGATCGCCTTCTCAGGAGCAGCACTCCCCCACCGCCTCCCAGGGTCCTCGATCCTCTCTGCACCTTTGGGGATAAAGGGTGCCTGTGGCTTGGGGGCAGGGACTGGCTTGGGGCCCTTGGCCTTGGTCTGGAAGGCAGGCACTGAGTAGTCATCAGTGCTGGGGTTGTAGGGGTACTCATAGCCTCCCTTGCCATCATGGCCCTGGGTGCGCCAGGCCTCGCCCGTGGGCCGTGCTTCATCATAGATGCAGGTGGGAGGGGGCAGCGAGCGGGGAGCACGACCTTCAGGCTCGTCATAGATGTGCTCCCTCTGCCCAGGCACTGTGGGTGCCTGGCTGCGACGCTCAGCCCGGACCTGCTCGTAGGCACCCGAGTACAGCGGCATCAGCAGCCGAAGCTTCATCTCATCTGAGGCCCCACCGGGTGCCTTGGCCCCACTTGTGGGCTTGCTGTCCACGGGGTCCGAGTACAGCGGGTCCGGCCAGGGCTGGAGGCTCTTCACTGAGTCCAGGGGCTCCGAGTACACAGTGGACAGGTCCTCAGCCGGCAGCACGGCACGGAGCACCTTCGGCAGAGGGGAACGTGGGGGTGTGCTGGGGACTCCGGGCTTGCTCTGTGGCACAGGCAGCTCTGGCAGAGTCCGGGTCTTCATCAGAGATGTGGCATCTCTCTCCTCTGCCGCTGCACTGGCCCTGGGTCCCAGTGCCACATTGGGTGCCACGGTGTCATCCCCCTCAGGAGGCAGCTCCAGGCTCAGGGAATCAGCCAGGGCCTGGCGGAGCAGAACCATGCTGGGGCTGTCAGCATCCAGGGAGTCACAGCTTTGCCGGTTCTCCTCCACTTGCGCTTTCTGCTCCTGGATGGAGGCTTCCACAAGGCGGAAGATCTCATTGCCCTGCTTGGTCTCAAAGGTGAAATTTCCAGGTCCTGAGTCACAGCGCCTGCCAGCTTCGAAGGAGAACATCACCTGTGGGGGAAGCGGAAGGGTCACATCCTGATCAGCACCTGCCAACCCAGCGCATGGTGTAGGCTGTGCTTCCCGCTGAAGGGTGCACGGCTGTGGCACTGATCCTGCAAATTCTGCAAGAGACTTTACTCAGCATCCTGTTCCTTCCTCTCCCACAGAAAGGGCTACCCTGGGGGCACACTGTGCCCAGTGGATGGGCAGGGATGCACACCTGGGGGGACAGCATTTTGAGTGCCCCAGAGCCAAAGCTGCAGGTCCAACTGGAGATCTGCTGCCTTACCTGAGCAATGCCAACAGCATCAACCACTGGGACCCGATAGTCTAGGAGATAATACTGAGAAGGCAGTAGGGTGAGCAAATGAGCGACAATTCAGCAGGGGAAACTGCTATGGGCATCTTGTGTAAGTCAGCATCAAACAGAAAGGAGTGATCTGGAAGCAAGAGATAAAAGAAGAGAAATATGGCCTCCCACAGGAGAAAGCCCAGAAGCAACAGCTCAACTATCAAGAGTAAGCAAAGCACCTAATGGTATAAGGTACTTTAAAGAGAAGTCTTGCTCAGGCCTGAACACAGTTTGGTACACCAGTTCCCACCAGCAGATGTCCATGCCCTTTCTGAGCCTCAGTCCATGAACCAGGGGAGATTTTCTGCCTCCCTGGTGCTCTCACAGGCAGCAGTAGTCCCTGGGGTTGCTACAGAAGCCTCTGGAGCCAGACTTCGTCAGTCAATGCTGCCAAACACAAGCGCAGTCAGCTCCTCTCTGCTCAGGGACCTGTGGATGCAGCTGCCTGCTCCCTACACTCTGCAACTCTCCTCCTGCCCCAGCACAAACCCCATGGATGAGCCAGATGGCCCCCCAAGGACAGCTCAGTTTTCACCTCTGTTTTGGGAACATGTCGCAGATAGCACCATCAGCAAAGTGCAGCCATCACTGTCACTGCTATAAACAACCCTAGAGACACCACTTCCTCCCTGTCCAGCGTGGTCAGGACCTCTTGCACTCAGGGTAGCAGCAAGGCAGACTGGGGACTCACTGCTGAAGGACTCTGGAGAGGAGGCAGACCTCCAAGGGTCAGCTGAACTGGAAGCAGCTCTCCCCACACAGTGAACAAATCCAGAGTAAGTGGTTTCTCAAAGAGCGCCTCTGCTCTGGCCACCATCCTTTCGGAGGGAGGGACTGAACCCAGGTCAGAGCTAGAACTACCAGGAGCCAAGGTCCCCAGAGGCTGGGGAGAGCTTGTGTGCAATACAGAGGGATGTGCCCACCCATGGCATGGGCTGGGGAGTGCTGGGATGGAGAAAGGAAGCAAGCCAGCAGTGGGGATGTGCAGCAGAGGCTGCAATGGCCCCAGTGATAGTGGGGCAAGGACCACAGAAAAGGGCTCTGTGCAGCCATATAGAGGGATGCCCGCCCACACTCCTCTCAACCCACACTCCACTGAGGCAACACAAGTGGGAGCTGAGGAGAGTCAGGGTTAACAGATATCCCTGGGGACCGTGGTGTGGTCACCAGGGGCTGCAGCAGTTCTGGCATTTGGCAGGTCTGGCTGCACAGCTGCTACAGGCCAGTCAGGCACATCAGCTCCTCACCCATCAGCAGGGAGCAGGACCTTCCCTGCAGGGGAGCAGGTCATGGCATGCAGCATACGGGACCCCCCCAATCCCCACCTTATCCCGGCCATATCTCCGGAGCAGCCGGTAGGGCCAGACGTAGAGGATCTCGTTTGTCTGTGGTTCCTTCAGGATGAGGCTGTCACGCTCAGCCTTGAGCACGTAGGTGCCACGCAGTTCACATCGCTCCGCAGCCTCGGTCCGCTGCACCGTCACCCAGAAGGCGTTCACTGCAGGGATAGGGCTGTCAGGGCAGGGCAGGGGGAGACGTGGCCCCAGTGCCAAGCAGTGCCCACTGCAGCCCTGGTGATGGGGCAGCAGCAGGACAGGTCCCATGGAAGGTGGCCCAAAGTCAGGGCAGTGGCAAGGTCCCACCTTCGTCTCTCGAGTAGTAGATGGAGTTCACGGCCATCTCCAGGGCTGGCGCCTCCTTACTGTCCTCTCTGCCACACTGTGCCACCATGCCAGCATCGCTGGGGCCATTTCCCTGACAAAGGAGAGCAGATCAGCCCCAGTTGCCTCTTCCCACATCAATCCCTGGGCCCCTAGGCAGCCACTGCCCCCAGCCCTTAATGTCCTGAGCCCCACTGTCCTCCCCAGCCCCACACAGCCTGGCTGTCCTGCACCCATACCAAGCCCATCCAGAGACAGCGACAGACCCCAGGGGCCCCCATGCCAACATCAACGCGGATGAATAGGGCCAGGTAGCAGGGGCAAGGCTTCCTCGAGCTCCTGGCAGGACCCAGGCCCCAGCTGGACTCTTGACAGGATGAAGGACAGAAGTTCCTCCCAGCAGCATAACCCACAGAGCTGACCCTAAAGCACCAAGGGGCCCAGGCACAGGGAGGAGGGAAAGGGGCAGGGGGGGTGCTGATGACCCAGTAGCACAGGGGTCTGTGTCCTGCCCTGCACCACCAGGGAGGGGGGCCCCAGAGGGGAAGCGAACACTTCTATTTTAGCACATGCAGAACTGAAAGTGCAACGCACACATTCTCAGCGACCAGGTCCCAGCAGCAAGGCCCACAAAGGGCCTGGGGGGAACACAAACCCTCAGTGCTACTGAGCTGTTCCTCAGGGCTGTGTGGGAAGGGGCTCCAGCAGAGGGTACATCTTGCAAAAGGCAAGCTCCCACAGTTTAAGTTTAAAACCCAGACGCTTCTTAACCAGAGACAAGGTTAACCAGACATCAAGAGCTTCTTAACAAGAGACAAGGCTGAAAAAGGGCTTTCCAGCCCTCACGTTTGGCTCCTAAATAGAATGGGGGCTGCTAAAACCTCATGTCCTTAGAGCCAATACTAGCAGCTCCTGCTCAGCTAAAGCATCCAGTGCAGCAGGACTCCAGCCTGATATTGGGAAGTCAAGGGACACCTGATCTGCCAGAGCCCTTTAGGGCTCCACTTGACTGTACTTTTCCTCAACTTCAGAAGGAAAAAAAAAATTCTGTTCTGAACTCCAAATGATCTCTGGTCCCAGTTCCCAAGCTACTGGGCACTGCTTACCTTCTGGGCAGCAACATCACACAAAATCACATTCTTCATGCAGATGACCAGAAATCACAGCTGAGGATCTCCAGCTCTGTGCAGAGAGGCCATGTGCAGCTCTTGTGCCTCCTGCTCCAGGTCAGGCTTTTTCAGAACACATGTCAGCCTTGTAGCCTTTTGCTCACCACTTCCTAAACTGTCAGCTTGCTTCTGGACCTCAGGCATACAGTGAAGGCTCCCGTGTGAGGGAGGGATGGCACAAGCACACTCCTGCTCCGAGCAGGTGCTCCCCAGCCTAGCCACCATGCTGCCCCACTCCAGGGGTGTGTACTGTGTCCTCAGCTCAGCCCCACAAGCCACTTCCAGGGTGCAACCTGCAACCCCAACTACACCAGACAGACATGGGCACAGAGTCATTTCCGGCCCCATGCCAGTGCATCTTAGCCTGGTCAGCCCAGCACTTGCTGCACAGACACACTTGGCTTGCCAGCACACTGCAGGGAGATGCAAGAGGGACAAAGGGAAATGACACTCAGCAAACACCCAGGTTCTTGTGGGGAGATCCTGGGATCACCAGTTGTGCCCAGCACTCCAAGCCTGCTTTTGGCTGGAGCCCAACCCAGGGCTTTGCAAACACCTCCCAGGAGGGAGAGCCAAGACCATGGGTCAGGCAAGCATGAGCTGCTCTTGCAGAGGGTCCAGGTGACTGCACTCACGAGGCACCCGCTGCCCAAAATGGCCTTGGTGGGTTGAGCTGGCTGACCATGGCTCCAGGGGCTGCAGAGGACAGGGGGCTGGAGGGCTGTGCCAGAGGCCCAGCCCAGACAGGGTGTCCCCAGCACCAGGCAGGAGCGAGCCCCAAGGCTGGGCGAAGGGGTGCACTGACCCTGAAGATCCCAGGAACCAGGTGGGTCCCAGAGCCCGTCAGGGCCTGGAGCCAGGCACTGCAACACTCTCAGGGTTCTGCAGGAAAGGCAGCGGTGGTTGGGCCAAGAGAAAAGCTCCCCGGGGATCACCTGGCCCTCCCACCAGGTCTGTTCAGGGCAAGGATGGGCTCTGTAGAGGGGAAAGCCCAACTTGAAGTTTGGAGCTACAACCACGAATTACTGACAACGAGCTGAGGAGCTCGGCAACCAGCGGGCTGCTGACACAGCAGGAGCCATAGGGGGGACCAGGGCCGGGTACTCCAAATCTGGGACCTCTGGTGCTGCCTCAGGGCCCCCTTTCCTGTGCCAGGGCTCCTGCTGGGAGGGAAGGGATCGCTCCACACACACACACACACACACACACACACACACACACACACAGACACACACACAGACACACACACACACACACACACACACACACACACACACACACACACACACA
>JAWWTY010000123.1:72492466-72507247 GCA_035222235.1 Margarornis squamiger
CCCCCTCCACCGCCCCGCCCGCTCTCCGTTCCTCCGCCGCTCAGTCCATCTCCCCGCGCGTTCCTCTGCCTCCTCGCCGTTCTCTCCATCCCCCGCTCATCCCTCCGTCCCCCCCGGCCCCCGGCGCTGCCCGGCGCTCCTGCCCGGCCATGGCGGGGCGGTCTCGCTTCCTCTGCGGCGTGGTGGAAGGTAGGTCCTCCCTCCGGGGCCGCTCTGCCCCGCCGCCTGTCCCGCCCCGCCCGGGCCCTGCAGGGCCGGGTGTCCGGCTGTGCGGGCGGTGCGGCCGTGCCCTGCTCCGCACCCACCCCTGCCGGGGCCGGGGCCGGGGCCGGGGCCGGGGCCGGGACCAGCAGCCCCCCGTGCCGCTCCCCAGGGCCCCCAGACCCCGCTGGGCCATCCCCGCGGCCATCCCCGCAGCGCCGACTCCCGCACACAGGCAGACCTGCTCTCCCGCCTCCAGCTCTCTGCAGGGGCGTGCTGCCTGCCCCGGGCTGGGCAGGTTCCCGGAGTGCCCCCGCACACAGGGCAGCAGTGCGGGGGCTGTGCCAGCGCTCACCGGGAAGAGACTGCTCTCTCATTGCAGCTCTGTGGAGCTCAACCCTGTCCTGCTCCCCGCCAACATCTCCAACTCCTCTTTCTGCAACTCTACAGCTAAGCCAGGCCTGGCACCCACCAGGCAAAAGCATTTCCCTTTCTCCTGGCAGCACAGTACGCCAGTGCACCCACTGCCCGCCGCCTCACATGGGAGGAAACAGGAGCACCATGCAAATAAACACAAAATAAATAGGAGGTGCAGGGGCGGGGAGGTTGACATGAGTAAGACAAGATTCACTGATAGAGGAAAGCTGACCTGGGAAAGGGGGCAGGGGGAAGGGGTGCTGCTGGCAGAGCCACCCCACGAGAACACTGTTGTCAGGTGCATGCAGGACTGAGTGGCAAACTTGCCAGGCCAATGTGTGAGTGAGACACTTGCAGGCAGGTGCCGTGCAGGGACTCCTGGGACCTCACTGGGAACTGGAAATGGCAAATTATTTATCATGGAAATAACTTTTTTGAGTGAAATGTTTGCTGGGTTCCTCAAGTGGCCACAAATTTGGCCCAGGCACAGATGGCTAGTAAGGTGACTGTATATTATTTCAAAGTAGATGGAGTAACCCTCTAGAGGTTCAGCAGATAGATCATCTATCTCTTTGCAGGAAGGATAACATTCAGTGGGTGCTGTGGTGCAGCCTGCCATTGCCCAGGGCTGGTGTTGGGGGTTGCAGGGTGGGCTTCTGCCAAAGGGAGCTGGGCATCAGGGCCCCCTCCCAGGCAGATGAGCTCCGGGGCACTCAGGTGCTTTGGGGAAACAGGTGCTTTTCTGGGTGACGTTGGCCTCATGCCAGACACTGAGAACTAGTCCTTTCTCTGAGCCTAACAGAGTCATTGCAGTCTGTCCTTGTGCACCGCCCAGTTCAGTGAATGCTGCACTTCCCTGAGTGTCTGCTCCTGTTGGCCTTGGCTGCTGCACATGCAGTGAGTGACTCAAACGCTGCCCATGATGCAGAGCCCATCTGAAACTAGGAAGCTGCCTTGATGGCTAATTGCCATCGCTGTCCAAGACATAATGTATTTTCCAAGAGACTTCACGTTGCAGCTGCAGATCTCGCAGAGACTTGAAATGGCTGAAGGTTCTCTTGCTAAATCTCAGGTCTGCACTGGAACACTTAGAGGTTCCCCTTAACCTCCACTTTGAGAGGCTATCAAATCTATACTTCTCCAAACCCATTGACCTGACTGTCCTTCCGCTGTCCCCAAGTGAAGGGACTTGTGTTCCACTGGGTATTCTTTCTCACTGCCTTCATAGACAACTCTCCACCTCCCAGGTCTTCCTACATGCAGAAATAGGAAGTGCCCTTCCTTGACCCATCAGGTGGTCCCATCAGGGGAATGGGTGCTGCATGTCTAGCAGTACCCCTGCTTGTTACACCTGGTCACAGACTGGTTCCTGTTGTGCATGGCACAGGACACTGCCAGCTGCTGTGCTGCTGTAGCCTCAAGCTTGTGTCAGACACTGGTGCCCAACAACCACCCAAAGCCTGCAAGCAACAGAAGGGGAAATGTTAAGAAACACCTGGGAATTTGCTGACTCCAGATCAGTATTTTCTTCATTCAGTTTTGTTGATGTGAGCCTTCCCACAAGTGCAGTGTCCTTGTGGCCAGTCTTGGTGCTCACTGATGGGTGTTTCTGCTGGCAGACAGCTGGGAAGGTTGCTCCCTGGTGTGCTTTCCCTCTGTGGATTTTCCCTTTGCAAGCTTTTATGGATGTGTTTTCCAGAGGAGGACAGACTGGACAGGTCTAGGACAGACAGGACTAGGTGTCTGTGAAGCATTCTGTGGAGTCACGGTCCCAGCACCCATGGGCATCCCCTACACAATGCAGGGATGTGTTTGTGGGGGGTAAGGGAGAGCTGTGTCCGTGCAATTTTGGTGCAGTTTGAGTTGTGCAGCAATTAAAGACACAAAAAGCAGCTTTTATAGCCCATATGGGAGTGCTGATGCTCTGCCTGACTCTACACAAACACAGAGATGCAGAGACTCAGAACAGATCTCTGTAAAGAAGACAATCCCCAGGCAGAAAACTCTAGGATGAATGTTCACTAGCTCTGTGCTTCGGTGCACCCCAAAATCTCGCTAAAGTACCTTAGAACATGGCTAGCTCCCAACACCTCCTCTAGGCTTGACTTACTGTGCACATTCCCCCTCCCAGGTTAAATGCTACCTTGTGCAATTCTTCCCAACTGCTCCTTTCTGGGAAGGATGGCAACTCAAACAATAACCCACTTGCCCAAATACCAATGTCCAGCAAGGCCACGGGAGGATAGCAGATACAAGTGAAGAACTGACAGATCTCTGGGTTCAAAAGCAGCTACTCAGAGAGAGCACACAGAGAGGCTGTTTTAAGGCTCTTACCAACAACTGCATTTTGCCTTTTTTCCTAACCTTTTGTAGGTTTCTATGGGAGACCGTGGTCTGTGGAACAGAGGAAACTTCTCTTTCAGTGGCAAGTACCCTGAATTTTCCTCTCTGAAGGAAGCCTTTGCAGTGCCGTGGTGGAAGCAGGAGCGGTGACAGATGGATGGAGAGGTGCAGGGCTGCCCTATGCCGGCAGATGGTGCTGGGACTCCACACAGCCTAGTGCAGCCCTGTGTGCCTCGGTGGCTGCGCTGGACATGGGACAGCACACTGCTGCCTCCCTCCCTGTGGCCAGCCTGCCCTGCCACCCCATGCTATATCCTGAGGTTGCCATCCCTGCCTGGTGTGGGTGGCCCTTCTGTGTCCCTGTGAGTCCCCATGCATATATGTGTGTCACTCTGTCCCTGTGCTGGATGGGTTGGGAGCTGATCTGTGCAACTCCTCTCTGAGCAGCTGGCACCCATGCACAGGCCATCAGTGGGATGAGCTGCACTGCCCAGACCTGCCACTGATGAACTGGGGCTCTGTGGGGCCTCCGTAGGCAGCACGATGGTGGCAGCCTGGACAGTGCACTGGTCAGTGTGGGTACTGTGCTGGTGATGGCATGGGCAGTAGACTGGGTGTGGTGCTGAGGATGTGCTGGGCACTGCAGGGACACTGTGGGCAGTGTCACAAGTGCAATTACAAATTATAGGTATAGGGACCAAAGGTGCAATACAGGAAAATGGAAGAAAACCAAGCTGGGATGTATTAAAGTACATCAGGAATGAGAAGGTCTAAGGATGGCCTTGTCTGGTGCTGGACTGGGACGTGTGTTCACATGATTGCATATTGTAGGGATATGTTCATGGGTGTTTTTCTTATCTGGAAAGAGACAAGATAAGGGACTTGTGTCATGATACCTGAAGTGCTTCTTACTTTGTTCATAACAAGAAAATCTAAAACATTGTCTGCTGAGGAGGATAAATAAAAACAAATAAATATATCAGATGGTTTCCATACAGGAGTGCCAAAAGAGCTGTGTAGGGACGTGTCTGCCCTCCCAGGAACAACATCCTGCTGAACTCCAACACAAATTGTAGGGCTCAGCAGTGGGAGAACTGGATGAAATTTATGTTTCCATGTGGCTGTGGCAGGGTTCCTTGTTCTGGGGCAGAGCTGTGGCTCTACAGGCTGCAGGGTCAGTGAGAGCAGACCCTGACAGATCTGGCAGCCTCGGGATGCGGTGCAGCCCTTGGAAGGAGTGGGTGCTGTGTGCTGAGCAGCTCATGGTGTCATGGCTGGCACCTGCCCAGATGCCTCTTTGCAAACAGCCCTAAGTGACCTAACCTAAGTGACGAACCTAAGTGGAACCTAAGTGACGCCTTGTTCTTGCTATGCAGGCTGAAATGCAGGGGGCTGAACTGCTACATGTACGCACCTAAGGATGAGCTGAAGCACCGGCTGCTCTGGCGAGAGCCCTACACGGAGCATGAGGCAGGTAGCGGCTCTGCTGGGCCCCACAGGGGGCTGCAGGTGTTCTGGGACCCTGAAGGTGAACCATGGTCTGTGTTCCAGCCAGGGCCGGGCTGGCTGCTACTTTCATCCTCCCAGGACCCTGCCCATTGCAGGGAGGGCCCTAGACCTTGCCTGGTGCAAGGAGACCTAAGCTGTGCCCATCACGTGGAATTGCCTAGGAGCCCACCAGCATGGGGAATTCCCCATGTGGGTCTCTGGCAATATGCTTGAATATACTGAGGCCCATAACCCTTGTCAAAAGTCCTCTGTTCCAAGGGACTGGAAATGGTCTCCCCTGAGCCCCTCCCCTCACAATGCCCTCTGCTCCTTGCTTTCAGACTACTGTGGTTCCCTCTCCCTCCATCCCTTGTTCCACTCCATCCCTTGGTCCTGACCATCCCTTGCCTCCCAGCACTCATAGACCTCCTCTGCTCTGTCCCCAGCCTGCATGCGGTCTCTCATCGAAGCTGCCCAAGAGCAAGGTGTGGAGTTTGTTTTTGCCATTTCTGCTGGCCAGGACATGGTGTTTTCCAGTGCTGGGGATCGGCTCCTGCTGCAGCAAAAACTCAGGCAGGTACCGTGGGCCATTCCTTCCTCCCACTTCTCCCAGGCAAGGGGCACATGTACTTGTGTGTGGGCCCTGTGCCCATCCCAAGGGCTGGTGTGGGGCTGTAAACCCCTCCTGTGATCCTTGTGTGCACCCCAAGGGGTGGTGGGGGGCTGTAAACCACTCCTGCTGCTACGCATCAGAGAGCAGCTCTGTGAGGTGCCCAGTGGCCAACATGCTGTCCCTGTCATGGTGATAGAGAGCTGAGGGTTCCATGGATTTCTGACTGGGGGCACCAAGTGCCAGCACTTGCTAGGCAGCACCAGGAGCCAGTGCAGGTGGAACTGAGAATAAAGAGAATAAACGAGAATAAAGAGCTGCTGGCATGGTGGGTTTGCTCTGTGGGCAACTGCTCCTCCCATGGCACAGCCCAGCAACTGCCCTGCACTGTGCCAAGCCCATGTGCCTCTCCCTGGCTCCTCTGGGCTCGTTGCCTCCTTTCTCTGCTGCCCAGGGATCCCAGCAGCCCGTGTTTGTGCCTGCAGGTGGCTGCCATGGGGTGCTGCTCCTTTGCACTGCTCTTTGACGACATCGACCCCTGCATGTGCCAAGCTGACAGAGACGTCTTCCCCTCCCTGGCACAGGCTCAGGCCTCTGTGGCCAACGAGGTGTACCAGGAGCTGGGCCAACCCTCTGTCTTCCTCTTCTGCCCTACAGGTACTTCCTGCAGCCCTGCAGCCCCAGCCTCCCACCCCAGGGAGCTCTCTCAGACTGGGGAGCCCTTGAGCTGGCTGAACCCAGCCCCTCTCTCTGAGTGCCTTAGCAGCCCCCATGGCTATCCCCAGCCTCCTGGGGAGTTCTGGTGACCTCAGGACTAGGACAGGACCAGGCTGCGTTCCCTGCACCCTGCTCTTCCCCAGCCACTGTCCATGATCCTGGCAGCCGCTCCTCTCTCTCCTGGTCCCCCATCCCTCAGGGGATGCTCTGTGCTCTCTCCCCAGAATACTGCAGCTCGCTCTGCTCTCCCAGCCCCAGCCAGTCCTGCTACCTGCAGACCATCGGCCAGGAGCTGCTCCCTGGGATCAGTGTCATCTGGACAGGTGAGCACCAGGACCAACTCTGTGGGCATGTGGCCCATGCAGTGTCTGCAAACCCTGAGGCCACTGACTCTGTCCCGGGAGAGCCACCAGCAAGCAGCCCCACTATGTGCCTTGGATTGGGATGTGCAGCCCTAGCCAGGCAGAAGGTCAGGATAGGGGTCTCCTCTCCTGGCTTGGGAGTGTGGGTGGGGTGATTTGACCCTCATGTTTGTGCTCAGAACCCAGAAGTGTCTGCGTTTGTGTCCCTGCTCTGTTTCTGGGATGGACCACACTGCCCATGTACTCCATGTGTGTCTGTGCCCTGATGCTTCAGGTCCAAAGGTGGTATCACAGGAGCTCTCGGCTGTTCTGCTGGAGGAGGTGGAGGGTGTCCTGCAGCGCCGCCCCATCATCTGGGACAACCTCTATGCCAATGACTATGACTGCAGACGCGTCTTCCTGGGCCCCTATATGGGACGTGCTCCTGGCCTCATGCCCAGGCTCCATGGACTGCTCCTCAACCCCAACTGTGAACTCCAGGCCAACTTCATCCCCATACACACACTGGGCACCTGGTTTCAGAGCGAGCTGGGGAGCTGTTCCCACCCTGATCATGCAGGTATATGGTCTCAGTGCCCACGCAGTTCTGTGCCTGCCAATTGCTGTCTGTCTTTGCCAGGCCCTTTCCTGCATGGCGGCCTGGGTGAGGTGTCTCACCTGGCTGGGCACTGCCTAACATCCCTGGGCATGGAGTTCATCCTGCGGACACCTGCCAAGGGGAGGTGCTCACCCACAGCATGGCATGGGCTAGCTCCATCAAACAAGGAGTGGGCTGTCCAGGCTGATGAGCAGCAGTTCCCTAGGAATGGAGACAGTGGCAGCCCTGGAGGACAGCCGAGGCCCGTGGGAGGGGAGCTACAGCCCCCAGGAAGCCTTGGAGCTGGCGCTGCGTGACTGGGTGGCTGAGATAAACCAGCAGGCCTTGGAGCCAGGTAAACAATGGACTTAAATTCCCTCAACCACCAGAGTGCTGGACCAGCTCTGTGGGTAGCTTGGCTGGTGGGGGCAAGGGAGCCCCATGCCCTGCCCATTTGGATGGATTTCTTGGACTGGTGTGGCAGCAGGGCACGTGCATGCTGTGGTGGGCAGCGGGGGGTGTCCATCCCCCTGTGCTGCTCTGTGGGTGCTCCTGCCCTGGCCACATCCCACAAGGGGTGTACTTGGCTGGCACCATGGGAGCCTGGGCCAGTGCACTGAAAAGAGCACAGCTGCACAGTGCACAGCTCTGAAAGAGTGGGTTCAGCCAGGAGCAAGCTTGGTGTTTTGCAGTGTTTGCCTCTACAATGCCTGAGCCTCACCAGCTCCAGAGGTGTGAACTCAAGCCCAGGGCCTGACAGGTCCCTGGTCCCTGCCAGCTCAGTGATGGAGGTCCGCAGCAGAGCCATCCTCAGGCTGTCCTGCCCAATGGGCAGGAGTTTCCATACAGGTGCCAGAAGGACTTCCCCCTTGCTCCTTTCTGCCAGGAGGAAGAACCCCAGGACACCCCAGTGTCGGCCTCAAGGGAGGACCAAGGCTGCAGTCTGGCACAGCAGGAGGACAGGAGGTCATGCCTGACCCTGAGCAGCACGACTCTGTTCACAGTGGGACAGACCAGCGTGGCCCTGAGCCCTGTGGTGTGGCACCAGGGGAGGTGTGCAGGAAGGTGACCTCAGAGCCTGAGAAAGACAGTGGGAGCAGGATACCCACTGACAGTCAGCAGAGCCCTACAGGAGATGGGGACCAACTCAGCACAGGAAGCAGGGAGAGCTGTGAGCCCTCCTCTGCTCTGCCCAGTGTGGCTGGGAGTGCCCAGTCTGCAGAAATCCCAATGGCTACCAGGACCGTCCACAGCCTAGGCCACACTATGAGTTCCAGCAATGGGGCAAACACCAGTGTGAACCTTCCCTTGCCTACCAGTAATATCAGGACAGGGGGTGGCAGTCCTGCCCAGTCCCCCAGCAGTACCCAGTCTGTGGCCATCAAAGTTGACATGCCCCAGACACCTCCAGGAACTGGGGCTGATGCAAGCCCTGGGCCCCCAGCACCAGTGGCTGATGGGGCTGGCATCAGCCCTGGGCACTCAGCACTGCTGACTGATGGGGCTGGCACCAGTCCTGACCCTCCAGTGTCACTGACTGATGGGGCTGGTGCCAGCCTTGGCCCTCCAGCCCTGCTGACTGAAGGGGCTGGTGCCAGCCCTGGTGCCCCAACCCCTCTGACTGAAGGATCTGGTGCCAGCCCTGGTCCCCCAGCCCTGCTGACTGATGAGGTCAATGCTAGTTCTGGCCCCATGGCACCAGTAGCCCCAGAGGAGACTGGGTCTGTCCCCATGGTACCACAAAGCCCCAAGGAGGTTGGGACCAGCTCCACAGCACAGGTGACCCCAGAGGAGGCTGAGTCTGTCCCTATGGCACTGATGATCCCAGAGGAGTCCAGGTCCAATCCTGCAGCACGAGTGATCCCAGAGGAGGCCAGATCCAGCCCTACGGCACCGCTGACTCTGGAGGAGGTGCGGATGCTAGTGGAGCTCTTCTACCTGCCCTACCATCATGGACCGCTGGCACAGGAGCTCCTGGAGCACTTTCAGTGGCTCCAGGCAAACAGCCTCAGCGTGGGGGTCCCAGCCACAGCGCCTGATGCCTGCGGGGTAAGGTTGGTGCAGATGCTGCTGCAGGAAGGTGCTTGTCATGGTTGGCTGACGCTAGGTCCGTCCGCAGGGTGCACGGTGGCGAGGCCGAGCCCAGTCCTTCCAGCGCCTCTGCGCACAGACGTGTCGCCTGCACAGCCGCTTTGTCAGCGCTGCCAGTCGGGCACTGCTCTATGACCTCCACCCCTATCTCTGGGACATCCGCAACATGCTGCTGGCTGCCAGTGCCTTCATCCTCTGGCTAGGTACGTGGCTGATGCCAGCCCCTGCCAGCCCCCATCCCACCTATCTGTACCCTGGCCAAGCCCAGCTGTGTTGGAGTGCCCCAGGACACCTGAAGCTCGTTCTCTGGTGATCCACTGTTCCCCTGCTAAGGAGGTGAAGGTGTCTGGGACCCACTCCAGAGTCTGATGTCCCCATGTTCGGCTGGGGGTGCCAGGGTCTCTCCCCTTGACACCTTCTCCACCGCTGCCCATGTTCCATGCTCACCATCTCGCCTCCTTTGCAGATGGTCACCTCCTCTGCGACCCTGACCCCAAGAGCACCTGGGGAAACTGCTTTGGCTGTAAGTAGGCGTGCTGCCCTGGCTCACCCACCTGAGTGGAGGGGCTGGCTGCTGCCCTCCATCACCTCCAGCCCCACAGCACTCACCATCAGGCTGCCCTTCCCCACACTCTGCCTGCCAAGTGGAGCAGGAATGGCCATGGGAAGCCTTGGCAGCCCTGCGTGCCCTAACACACCAGGGCAGGATGGGTATTGGGCAGTCATTGAAGCAGCTCTTCACCATCTCTCACAGCCTAGAAGGAATGCCTATTTCTACAATATGGTTCCTCAGCCCCTTTAACCCAAGGACCCTTTAGCCTGTCTGCAAAAAGGGATCTGGTGGCAGTAATGCCGTGGTTGAGAAAGATGAGGCTATTTTTTGAGTGCCTGTACATCACTTTGGAAGCCCTTGTTCCTCTGGTTTAGGGTTTCCTGGTTGCTCTATGGGCCTTGTGACCTCTTATAAACCAAGAGCTGTTACCAGGAGATAGCCTGAGTGGGTCTCCAAATTCAGTGTCAGAGCAGGCCATGTTGCCTTGAGCCCCATCCATAGGCAAGCAGCCATGCCAGGCACGTTCCCACCATCCCTGTGGAGCTGGCTGGGCAGAAGCTCAATGCTCTGTGTCAAGCTGTAACTTCCCAGCTGAACCAGGAGCTGTCTCCTTAACTTACACTTTTGTGGAGGTGAGACCAGTCCCTTCCCATTCCCTCAGTTCAAGCCCTGCTGTGGAGCGTGTGTGGCTTCCCCAAGAAATGGGGGTGACTCCCTGAGCCCAGCCGAGGTTTCTGTCTGGGCAGGGCTGTACAGCGGGGGGGCAGGTCCTTGGAGCTGTGACAGTGGGAATCATGACATTGCTGTGTGACAGCAGCCTATCTCCCTGCCTCTCAACAGGTTTTTTTCACCTCACTTGTGTCTGTCCTGCTGCTTTCAGGGTGCCAGAGTATCACTGCCCCAATCATGCTGGGGAGGGACGCTGAGCCCTGGGCACGTCGCGGGGGCCTCTTTGGAGAGCTGCAGGTGAGAGTGTGGCTGTCTCTGGAGGGCTGACGGAGCTGTTGGGAAGCCAGTATCCCCACCCTACTCTGGGTTGCTGCAAGCTTGGGAAGGCAGAGCTGCCCTGAACATTTGCGTGTCAACTGTAGTTCCTGGGGTTTAGGGAGCCTCAGAGAGACTTTGAAGCCAGGAAAACCTGATGGACTGTATTTCTTCCAGGCACTGCTGCCTGTGGGGAACAGCTGTGACCTCTTCTACCACCCACCACCACTCTTCCCATCCAGCCAGCTGTACCTCCTGCGTCCACTGCTGCCCTTGGACAAGGTGGGAGCCATGGCCTCGAGGAGTGTCCTGCCAGAGCTCACCTTTGCATGGCCCGTGCTGCTTGTGTGCTGACAAGATAGGCTCGTCTCTGCTGACTCAGGACTGAGCCCTCAGTGCAGGGTGGCACAGGTGGGGAGGGACCTTGGGTCCAGCTCTGCTTGGAGCCTGCTGGCTTGTGGCAGCTCCTTTGGGCTGTGATCAGCAGCATGACAGACCCTGGGCTGGAGGACAGGAGCTGTGGCCTTGGCAAACCTTCTTTCCCCCTGTGATGGGGGCCTGGGCAGAGCAGACAGGGAGCCTGGCTCAGCAGTGAGCAGCAGGCACGGCCACAGTTTAACCAGCACTAGGTCAGGGTTACCAGGTTGTGGGCGATCTCCAGAGCAGCCCCAGTGCTGATCTCCAGCAGTGGCTGTGAGCAGATGCCAAGAAATACCCAGAACAGGAAAAGTCTGGATGATGACCTCCTGTAGTCTTCACTGATCTGCAGCTCTGGGCACTGCTTGAGCCTCAGGGGGTTCATGTCCAAATCAGTCCCTTCTTCAAATACTCATGCAGCTTACGGGGTGATTCCCCACTGGAGAGTAGCAGCCTGTCAGCCATGACCTGTTTGCTGCCAGCCCCCTGCTCTCACATCCCAATAGCTCAGTCGGATGGGAAGCAAAAGCAAGATTCTGGATGCGGGGGGACACACAAGTTAAAGTGCTGCCAAATTCAGCTGAGCCCCAGGTTCCCCATGTGCCACAGCCTGCAGCAAGCACCAAACTCCCTCATCCTGCTTCTCTCCCAGCCCAAGGAAAAGCTAGTGACTCAAATCCAGCCAGCACAGGCATGAGTGCAGCTCCCTGCTAAACATGGCACCCCAGCCATGTGCTGCTGCAGCGCTGCTCAGTAGCAGAGGAGGAGCTGCAAGCACTGGAGAGCAGATTGTAACCCAGACTGTTCAGCCAGCAGTTCCCATTGCGGGGGCTTGTTTGTAGTTGCCTGCCATCAGGTTTCATCTGTTCAGGCTGAACCTTAACAACCCAAATGTCTGTGTCCAGTGAAACTCTTGAGAGGAAAATCCAGCCAAGCACATCAGTCTCTTCCGGGAATGGGGCACAGCAGGGCACGGTGCTGCCCCAGGCGTTGGGTGATCAGGGCAGCCTCCCCTTTGGGACCAAGGCTTTTATCCAAATGTCTTTCACTGGGAGCAGCAGTAAACTCAACCATGACCAAAAGAGGACATTTGGGCACGTCCCGCTGTGCACAGGCTCTTTGGAGATTTGCGTTTCAGTGTTGTTTTGGGGAACATTCTAGCTGCTCTGACTGTGGCTGCTCTCTGCCTGACCAGAATGGCAATTTCTGGTTTGAAGGGTGGCTGTGCTGTGGCAATGAGCCTGAAGCTAGTAGAAGGTGGTGCTCAGTGCGTTGCTGGCACAGATGCTGGTGCCCTTGGATGGCTGAAGCAGTACCTCCATACCCTCCTGTGTATCCCCTACCCTCCCCTGGAAGCCACAGCCCTGGTTGTGGTCCCTCTCTGCAGTCCCTTTGGCAGCTGACGGTGCGCTGTGTTCCAGCCGGGGCTGTGTTGGGAGCAGTTGCCAGTGCGGCAGGGCTGGCACAGCCAGGGCTGAGGTGGGACTGGGTCTTCCAGGGAGACCTTTACCGCATGTGCCGGGAGAGTTTGGACTGTGATCCCAAAGTGGCGGAGATCCTCATGGCTCACCCGGATCTCCTTGGTGACAGGTGAGATGTGGTCCCTCTGGGGTTCCCTCTGGCCAGGCTGTGCTGAGCCTGGTCATGTGCTGGGGGATGCAGGGCCACGGGATGAGGCAATGGCCTCTCCTGGCATTCCTGCAGGGACCCAGCTCTGCCCCTGGGCTGTCAGTGGCCTCACCCTGTGGGAAGGACAGGGAGGGACATCCCCATGTTGATGTCCAGCAGGGTCATGGCAGCCACAGTCCAGCCTGGATGCAGGAGGCTGTGGTTCCCTTTGGCCGAGGGCTTATGGTGGAGGTCTGAAAAGGGGTGGTCAGTGGGCACTAGGTGCTGTCCTGCTCTGAAGTTGCCCTGGGGCAGGCTGGGCTCCGGGTGCAGCTCATCCATGCTCCTGCTCTGGCTGCCAGGCTGCTGGGCCCATTCCTCAGCCTGAGCCCCGAGTACACCTTTGTGCTGGAGGATGAGGGTGGTCCGTGTGGCTACGCAGCTGGAGTGCTCCATGCTGAAGGCTTCCTGCAGCAGCGAGACAGCAGCTGGCTGCCGGCCATACGGCACAAGTACCCCCCAGACCTAGGCGCAGGTGGCCCAGCTCTGGGACAGGTGAGGGGACACCTGGAGCAGAGGGGAACGGGGATGGGGGGTGGAGGGGGTTCCCTCACTTGTGCTTGTCTCCCATAGGATGCCCTGGAGGAAGCAGTCCTCTTCTTCCACGCAGAGCCACTGGTTGTGCCCCCACCTGTGCTGCGGCGCTTCCCCTCCCTGGTGCAGCTGGGCACGGCCCCCCGTGTGCTGGACGTGGGGGCCAGCCGCAGCCTGGCCCTCTGCCTGCTGAGTGCACTCAGGGCCAATGGTGAGCATAACCTCCCTGTGCTGGGGAGACTGGGACCCCCTTGATCCAGCACGACCCCATCCCAATTTCTCCCTTGCCCACCGTAGAGTTGGAAGCTGACCCCACCTGCACTCCACCTCAGCACGGCACTCCCCATCCCCACTCTGGCACAGTCTGGTCACAGCTCCCAGGCACCATCCCCTCCCCTTGCACTGGGGGACATGTGAACCTGTGCCTCAGGGCATCACAGAGGCAGCCAGAGCCAAAGGGGCAGTGGAGAGGCTGACCCCCTTGTGGAGGGTATCCCAGCACTGGGATCCCAGTGCCCTGACCTCTCTTTTCCGTTCCAGGGTCGCGGGGAGTGTTCTGCCAGGTCTGTGATGCTGATCGGCAGCAGCTGAGCTTCTACAGCAAGCTGGGCTTTGTCGCCCTGCCAGTGGCCTGTGGCAGCTCTCCTGGTGCTCAGCTCCTGGGACGTCTCCTCTGATGGGGCACTGGGAGGCAGTGCCCTGGGACAGGCTGACCCCCCGGGACAGGCTGACCCCCCGTCCCACACAGCATTGGCCTGAGGGAGTGGAAGCAGAGGGGCACCTCGAGCAGGTCAGGTGCATGAGAGAAGGGACGTGGCAGGATGTCGCTGGAATGTGTGCAGGGCTGTGAGGGTCCTTGGGTAGCAAAGAACTATTTCTGCCATCTCAGGAAATTGAGGCAGCAGAGCCCCTCTGTTCCACCCTGACTCTTCCTGCCTGCTGGGCACCATCTGCCTTTGTTGGGGAGCCAGGTTGTCTGCAGCCCCCCAGGCCTGGGGAGCCCATGGGAGTGTCCCTGTCACACAGGCTGTGCTGTCGCTCTCTCCATCCCCTGGGTGGCCTGAGGACGGGCAGCTGGGGCTGGGGCTGGCTCTCAGCACCGAGGACCTGCTTGTCTTACGGACTGATCTGATGTTGGAAGAAGTGAGGCTGCCTCCATCTTTGTGCCTGGGGACTGAGGGAAGCGTTGTCCTTGCCAATAAAGCGTTTGGTGGGCTCCCACCACGGCTTGTCTCTTGGGGAAAGTGTTGGAATGCCAGCACGTCCTTTTCACTCCCTCATGCCTCCTCTGCACCTCACACTGGCTGTCGTGACAGTCGGCCCTCCAGTAAAGCAGCTCCCCAAACATCTGGGTCCCCAGCTGCTCCCCAGCACCCCGCTCTGCACTCCAGGAGGGCGCTCCGGCTTTCCTGGGGACGGGATGGCTGGGCCTCCCCTGCGGGTCTGGGGGCCGCAGCCTGCCCAGGGCCGGCAGGATGGCCACGGCAGGGCACCCGTGCCGCCATCCCACTGCAGCGCCCGGACAGGGGTTGCCGGGGGCACGCCATTCCTGGACATTTCCCTCCCTTGCCCTCCGGAGCTGGGTGCGCCCCCCGCACCGACGGGGCCGGGGCTGGGCCCGGGGTGGCCGAGAGTTCGGGTGGGGGGCACTCGGCTGGCCCCGCCGGCCCCCTCGGGCCGGTCAGCCGGGGGCTCGGGGCGGGGACGGGGCCGGGGCCGGGGCAGGCCCTGCAGCGGCGCCGGCCGCACCGGGCCCGTCCGGGCGGGGCGCGGGGGGCGAGACCGTCCCGTCCATGCGGGCTGCGGGCGGGGCGGGCTG